>JBCAUF010000028.1:20860839-20875819 GCA_038406115.1 Haemulon aurolineatum
CTTTTTTGTTAATTCCACATGTGTTCATTCATAGTTTTGATGCCTTCAGTGAGAATCTACAATGTAAATAGTCATGACAATAAAGGAAACACATTGAATGAGAAGGTGAGTCCAAACTTTTGGCCTGTACTGTATGTAATAATCTTTGCTTCCATTGCTTTGCACGGCTATCACTGTCCTCCCTGGTTGTCGTATACAAGTGAAAGACAAACAAGAACGCTGTTAGAGACCTAGTGAAGTGGACATATGGCAAATGTTCTTCCTCCAGCACAAATCTGGCTTTATAAACCAAGCCTTCTAACACTCATCTTGATTAAACAATCCAAGTTTCTTGTTTAGACGACTTAAAAACAAAAAAAAGTGAACACAACGACACACAGACCAAACTCTCACCTTGTGAAATGTCCTCCTCCGAGGCCTCGGTGAAGCGATACAGCAAGTCCTGCCACTGCCGACACAGCTTGTATGGTTGATGCCTTGCCTTTAATTGCAAATCTGAGGGGTAATGAGGAGGCAGATGTTACACAGTGTCCGCTTTTCTTATTGGGTCGTTAGCTATTTTAAAACCGGAGCTGCTTACATCGAAGAACAACACAATCAACAATAGTGGGGCCATTTCAAAAGAGTAGCTACAAAGAAAAACCAATTAATTATCTGTGACCGCTCTAATTTCCGAATTAAATTATTCCTGCTGTACAAATTCAACACATAAATTAAACATACTGTACAGAGCCTGCTTGTACCATTATAGTTCTAATTCAAGTAGTACCATATTGTATAAAGGCTTTACCATTTAGGATTGTTCAGGAAACTGTAAATATCATGCCAAAAATACTATATATTATGGAATATATTGCATGATATTTTTTCAAGAGAGGAATATCCATATACATATATACAACACTGTCATATCGTAGCTCTCTCAGATGATGAGTCGCAACATTTACAACTGTAACATGTGTGGGAAACAAAGTCTTACCGAGCAGTGGAGAACAAAGCCAGAAGGCAAATGCATCCTGCACAGACTCGGGAATATGAAGCGCCTCACGAACACTGCGGCCCAACTCCTGCACATTGATACTGCCGAGGCCTTCTACCGATAAGTGCACTGCGCTCTCACCGAACAGGTATATAAGCACATCCTGAGCTGTGAGAACAAGCACAAATGCACAAAATGAAACAACCAATCTAAAAGAACTGCAAAGACAAGTAAGCCATAGAGAAACAACATCATGTTTAAATTTACATTTTCTTCAAAGCTGATTTATTACAAACAAAAATAATGCACATAAGAAAGCACTGAAGGGTGATTTTATGCTCCATGAGTTGTGTTTACTGCACCGTACCGCGGGAAAGTGTGGCAGAGGAAGCAACACTTCCTCTTTGCGAGTGATCATCTGACGAATCTGGAGGAAAACTGCCGTCATCTCCCTCCATCTCTAATCTGAAACACAATGGCCAAACAAAGTCAGTCACAATGTATGCACAGTAACACAACACCACATTTTAGGAGAAGACATAAAAGGTCTCAACACCTGGGCTGGAATCGAAGTTCAGAGCAGCATTACTGTGTGAGATGGGTGAAAAACATTGAGCATCAAAGCTGATGTAAGTTGGGAACTCCACCTATTCAGCAGTTTTCAGATATGCAACTATGACTTAAAGTATGAGATGCACAAATGCCTGCAGCACAGCACATCTGCAGCTCCCTCCCATCTACCCATGCAGAATACATTCCCCTTTGATAAACCTACAGTATGTGATGTAAGGGGACACCTAGAAAAAAATATATTGTCAACACGGAACATCGTCATTTCTTGACATCAAGTTATTTCTGTACAGCTGACTAACCACAGTGGCCTATAAAGGGGTGTATGTGTACGTGGTGCTCATAATAACATTAGTCTCATGCACCTTGGCGTACAAACCTAGTCACTGCTTCAGGAGGTGACTTGACAGACATTAACACCACTTCATCCTCGTTCTTCAGTCATGTTTCAATACACAAGTAATCAGGCTAATTTAACCCATGTCTCAATGTGCACCAGTGCCACCACGTGGTGTTAAACTGAAAAAGAGACCCTGAAAGCTGCAATCAGAACATCCCAGTGGACTAGCTCCTGTTGACCTCACCCAGTTGAATTTACCATCGTTTGGCTCCAATGTGTCACTTTTATTCAGCCCCATTTATGTGGTATTTAACAGAGCTTCAAACAATTATGGTTTAACTGCAGAAATGAGATGAAAATAGAAACATAACTGTATTATCCCGAGGCCTGATAGCTGGCTGCCCAAGTTTAACTGGCTTGTCCTATACATGCCCAAACAAACCCAAACAATGGCTGAGATATTCCACTTGATTTAATGTGGTTAGCTATAAGACAAGGGGGGCGACCATGCTAACGTTAGTTGTCGGCGCATATGCTGGGACAATCACTAAACGTTATGCCGATACTTTGAGATATAACGATTAATCATCAGTTTTACAACGTGTTTTGTTTTTTTTTACTTCAGTAGTTGGTTGGTTAGTTAGTTAGCTAAGTTACCTTTCGGTGTTTTGACCAACAGTGTGAGATACTGAAGCAACAAAACGTATATGTTGTCCACCTACCAGCCACTTTGGGTAAATTTCCCTCCACTTGCTGATAGTCCTCTGGATATAATCCTGCTGGCTTTGTAAATACAAAAGCTAAATACATTAGCGAGTCAACGATTTGCTGTTATTACCCCTGGCTACGGCTAGCCAGCTGTCTGAAACTAGCTTTCCGGGCAGCTGCAACAGTTAAAGTGTGTGACTGCAGAACAACTCGCTTATTTTGAACAACTCTTTACTGGGTGTGACAATTGCTCTGGAAGATTTGAAACACCACTTTAAATTAAGTGTTCATTAATGGAGTGGCCATTAAAACCACTAAGAGCAAATAATTCAGTTGTTCGTTGGGAAATCATTTGAAGTGCACGGACTGACAGATAGAATTTTTCAACGCTTTCCCAAGGGATCGGTTCAAAAAGGTCTGATCTTGAAAATGAGTCGAAGAGTGAGCTGAATATCGGAGAGCGCGGCGCCGTCGAATCACGTGACCAAAACGTCATCGTCTCTGTAACTACTCAGGCAGCAGATTAATTTTGTTTATCTTCTCCTGCCCAAGGTTGTTACTGATATGAAGTCATGAGCAACAGTTTGCAGGCAGAGCATGCATGTTTTTCAATTAGAATTTGAATATGAAATAGTCAATAAAAAGACATCTTGCCTTACGATGGAATAACTCAGTGCTCTCCAATACGACACTTTGGTCCAGTGAGTCATGCATCAATTCTATGTAATGCAAGGGAGCTCGGTGTTGTTGTACCATAGTTACATTCTTGTTTTGTCCTCCAGGTGGACAGAATACCATATGCCAACTCCAATGCAGTCAATCACAGCAACATACAAAAGTTGTTATAAGCTGCAGCCTAAAACATGACAGCTCAGTGACACAGTCTTAACAAAAACTGTCCACAAACAGTCAAAAAATAATATTTATTACATGCTTGTGACTTATAGAGGGTTTGACATTGCTCAGTTTGTGTTACTGTATTTTTCCTCTATACAAATCAACATGTTTATAATCTGTATTATATAATGACCAGCTTTGACAGTTTTAAACAACAGTAATGCATAACTTGCACAGTACAATACAAAGTACACCTGGACATCTAGTGGTAAGCATGAACAGTACACCTTCAAAAAAAGACAAGATGAGGCAAAGCATAGCACCAAGATAGCTACCAACCAATATCGATTATTTCAATTGTATTGACTGGAGTTTTTACAATAAGAGATCTTTATTCTATTTGTTAAATTCGAGGTCTATGAGATCTGTCTAACCATAGAAAATCACTCAAGACACAGTTATGTTTTTAAAAGGACCTTTAATAAAGCTATTCACATGGGTTGACATTACAAATAGATCCCAGAATTGAACCAATCTGTTGTTTCGGGTAATAAAGAGAGCATCCAATAATTCTCTTTGACATTAAATGAACTGTCCAGGGACTTGGGTAAAAAACACACACTCTTCACACTGTATTGAATTTGAAAATTTACATCTTAAAGTTATTATTTCGTCATAATTTAGATTTTTATAAGCAAAGCCTTGGCATAGTTCACTCTGCATCTTACATCCACCTGACGCAGGTGTCTAACTGCAAGGGCAGCAGGTTGAGTATTAACAAATGGGATTAAAAGCTTTAACAAAGATGTCAGAATAGAGGACACACTTGATGGCTTTCACTGCATTACTGACATCGATTAATCAGTCTTCATAATCCCATTCCTTTCACTGACAGGGAGAAGATGGAACTTGAATGGGAGAGGACAGTAATATAGTAAACATTTACCTCACCTGTGACGGTCATCTGACAATAAAAAATACTATGTCTAAATCTGTGAAATTCATAGAAATTTGTGATCAACGTTCTGTTTTCAAATTGAAATAATTGTTCATTAGTTGCCCTGTCTGTGTAAAAAGTATTTACATGTGTGTACATCATGTGTGGTTTAGGTGGCTGGGGCAGTAGATGGGGTGCCCTCTTCCACCTGATTTGTAAGCAGGAGGAACTTGAGCACCGGGTCGAGGTACTCCATGATGGTCTCTTTCACTCCCTTCTCCAGCAAGTACCCCTCTGTCTCAATCTCGGTGTTCTCATTTCCAGCCAGTGCCTCCATGGAGGTCTGCAGGAACCGTAGACTCACCAGCACAGATGCCTGGGGAGGGAAAGGTGGAGAAATGGGGAGGCAGGTTAGATGTAGGGTAGATTCCATTGGCGAGCATCATCATTGATGACCAAACGGAAGTGACGACCCAAAAAATGAATGAGGATCAATTGATCTTCTCTTTCAGTGACACAAGTGCAGGAATTGCATTTTTAACTTTGCATCTAATCTTACGTATGATTATGTATGTACAGAATGGTAAATGGTAATGGTAACTGTAAATGTAGTGTTGTTTTATAACATATTGGCAGCTGTACCGATCCCTAAAAAGACAATGTTATGACTTGACCATCCTGCAATTTAAAAGCTCACCTTGACACCACCAACAGCCTGAAATTACATAATTCTTCTCATAGTATACCTGTAAGAGGAAGACTGACAGTACTCCAGCCCCAATGGTGTTCATTAGGCCCATGTAGTAGTGGACGAGGGCCTCCCTGCAGCCTCGGAGGTAGATGTTGAGTTCCTCGGTTTGGTATTCATAGTTATAGTGAGCCGAGTTGTTGGTGAGCTGATACTGGATGCATGGCCGTGGAGAGCTGGGGTTGCAACAGCTGAATGGGACTCCATCTACCAAGTAACGGCCATCCACGTTGCTCTTGATGCGGCTATCGAGACAAGTGAAAAATATGTTTCAGATTACTAACATATTACTTCATGATTATTATTTTTATTATCCATGCTGTGATCAGATGCCAACTTACTCTTTCACGTCTTTAGAGCTGAAGTCAAGGTAGCGGTTGCTGATCCACTGGACCTCAAACCAGTCCTTGAAATCATTGTTTCCGCAGCACTGAAACTCCATCTGCAGGCGGTCGATGTTCTGTTTCTGGAAGCAGCGGCCTGGGGTGTCTGTGTCCTTGTAGAAGCGGATGCCGTTCCTCAGGCCAACCTTCAGGGAAGACTCCAGGCTGCCCTTCATTACATAGCTCATGATGACAGCTAGCAGCATGAGGACAGTGAAGAAACAAGAGACAGCAAAATAGGGCTTCAAGAAGTTCTTCCAGCGGGGAAATCGCCCAGCATCCAGAGCATCCTGACAGATCTTTGACGCAAAGTAGTTGATACCCAAGGAGGCCAGACCAACAATCATGAGGGTATTGGGCACGATATGTATGTCTGAATTATCCATTACCTGTAGGTAAATCACACAATTATAGAATTAATATAAATTCTCCTTTGCTGTTACAAGTCATACGTTTAAAACAACTGCATAATTACATTCATTAGTAGGCTATCCAAAGTACCAATATCCAACTCAAGGCTGCACATTATTACAATGTGCTGATATGTGTTTAGTGACTTTTTCTGTACCAGCACTGTGTGCAAGAAAAGGAAAGATATTATCCTATTTTGCTGGCCTTTTTGTGTGTGTGTGTGTGTTGTAGCCTACTATTTGTGGAGTATCAGTTTTTATAGAAGTATTTTCAAAAAAATTTAATTCTGGTTTCATGACAACTGCAGTTACAAGGCAAACATACATAACAGTATTATTAGTTTTAAATAAGTTTAAAAATTCATAGGGTTACCATTCACCAGGAAATATATGTTAATCAGCTTATAAATGAACATAAACAAGCACTTTTACCAGTTAGTAAAGAGTTTATTTTTTCTGACAGGAGCAATATTCAGAACTGGCTACAATTATAGATGCACAGGTGAAAATTATAGATGTATTATGCCTCATTTTATAAACATATCTAACTCATTCAACCTGACTTTACAATCATGATCCATGAAGATAGTCCTGCCTTTATTTATACAGGAGAAATCTTCTTAATGCACGTATAATGATTTTAATCATCAGTGTTACAGTCAGTCACATGATAATTCAAAATTAAGAGCATCTCAGTCCACTCAGCAGGTCACATCAAGCCGTTGAGCCTCAGCTGTGTTGCTCAAGGGCACCTATCATGTAAGTGTAGTTTCTGATGAGTAGTGGTAGAGCACATTCACTCACTCAGCCTCAGATTTTGCCAGTAGGATTTGTCCCCTATTAAATGTAGTATTGCCCAGTGCAGTTATTGAGTACATGAGACTTTATATTCTGTGCAAAAGTGTTTAATTTGTGCAGAGTATCTTTGCACTAGCCTGTGACTTCTCCTACAAAGTAACATCTAAAGTGGTTGATTTTAGTAAAATGGAAATGAAAAAGGAAAAAGATCACTTTTAAGAAGACAATCTTTGAATAAGCTTGCATATTTAATGAAGGAAAGCCTCTTTTTGTGTAGAGTGTGGTGAATTTGTAGATGTCTTAAATTGAAATGAAAATCAGTGGTGTAAAAAACAATGTAATATACAGAATGATGTGGCAACGAGTCTCATAGATTTTGTAAATTATTCATGTTTGTTTCTCTTTTCCCATTCACAATATGTACATCTTTATTCACACTTTTTTATGCCATGCAAACACACCAGGTGAAAGAGGGCTAGTTATAATAAATAGATATTTTGTTGCTTTCAAAAATTCATGAAATAGTGTGAAGAAAATAGTGATAGCTGTAAGTAAGCATAGTTGTGCACATTTTTTTTTGATATTGTAAATAATTAAATTGTGAAAACCTTTTAAATGAAGGAACAAAATTCTGAGTATGATAAAAACTATATACAGTATGTTTGTTAAGAATGTTGTGAGGACTACCTTCACAGGTGGGGATTATCGTGATTAAGACTGACAGAGCCTGGTTTATTAAATGATGAGTCAGTTACCAAAGTGGGTCACAGGTTTATCAACATCTTATTGGTCTCCAATTAACAAGGACATTTCTTTGACAATATGAAATTTAATTTCTTTCAGGACGCTTTGTCCCATTTTCACATCTTCTCCCAAAGATATTGTGCCAACACATGGTATCTGTTAGGTGTACTTGATGTTATTTGTTCAAATCAGTATATGAGTGTGTAATAAACTGTGTCACCTTATAGCCTCTAAATGTGCTGTACCTCAGTGTTTCCTGTGTGTGTAATTAGACCAAAGGCAACTGAGCATATTGATTTTCTTCCCAGCACAAACACAGTTGGACTGTGTATAGTTACACTGAGAAACATCATTACATGTCACTCACCATTACTATCAAACTGTACACTATTGATTACTATTGTTTGTTAGTAAATTAAATGTAAAATAATAGTTAAAAACGAGACTTGGAATTATGAAGCTTCAAAGTCCTAGCATGTAAAACTTTAAAAGTACCTCTGCCCTCCTGCGGAGCTCTGTCTTTAGGATGCAACCCAGGCTGAAGGTTATGGCTCCAGCCACTGTGGCACTCCAGGAGAGGAGCCACAGTCCCTGGGCCAGCTTCACCCTTTTCTGAAAGGGGAACTTCATCTTCATCACCACCATGGTTGCAGCGAGGGAGTCCGAGTCTTACCGGGGGAATAGGGGAAGGAGAACGATGAGGCAACGGGGGACGATGCTGTGCTTAGTCTGCCAGAAAGAAAGAGAGGTGAGAGGCATGACACTGAAGATGAAAATGACAAAAGTGAAATTCAATGCTGAATTTGAGGAATAAACCAGTAGCAACACAGTACAATTAAAGCACAATTAAAAACAGACTGATACAGTAATAGTTTGGTGAGAGCAGACCTGCATCCAACAATGAAAAACATTAGAGGCTGGAGCAAAATCCTGAGAGAATACAGTTTAGGTTGTCATATCTCAAGTGGTGCATCAAAACTCACCTTATTTGTCTCCCCAAAAGGTGCTGAAAAAAAGTCCAGATATCTCCACCGACCACTATGTACCGTCCAGTGTGCCACACAGTGGATTTGGCACACTGGATTTGGCAAACCTGAATGCTGGGAGCGTCTTACCACTAATGCCCACCTATCCTATTAAACTGGTCTATGAATCCAGGCCATTGTCTGCTCAGCATCCATCACTCATACAGACATTGACATGGATGACAAAACAAATTGAACCTGACAGGGGGTGTGGATTCTGCTATGGGGAATTAACATATGTAACACTTATCTTCACAACACGACTTCAAAAATACACATGAACTGGAATGCATTTTTGGTATAATAAAAACTCAAAATGAGATATGTTTCTGATCAATAAAGAACTTATATTCGATCAATCAATCATTATCCTTCATTTTCAGAAATTTATGTCACCTAATTAAGTGTGAAGTTTGAAGTTGAAAATAAAAAAGAAATAAATATTACTGTCTATGGTCAGTGAAATAAAACCACTTTAATAATACTCACAAGGATCGCAGAGGGCTAAATGTGCTGATTATGAGGTTGGATTCTCTGCAAACTCTCAGATGTTTCATACAGAATCAAGACAGCAGCAAGAGACTCTCTCACACCCTAAACTCGCATTTTGTCTTCTATGCAAACTCCAGCTATGTCCATGAGCCATCATTTCATATTCTTCTTATTCAGGTCAGGGTCACAATAGAGCAGCTTCCTTTAGCCTCCAAAGCACTCTGAGGCTAGCTGGGAAATGTAGCCTATGTCCTGTATCTGACCCAGAGTCACAATGAAATGTTTGGGTGTATGTATGGGTAGAATTTAACTTGTACAATATCAAATAGCAGTTCACACTTGATCATGATTAATAATCTGCAGGTAAAGCAGCACCTCTGTGATGCTGCAGAGCAGCATGCTGTTTAACAGATATAATGTTTACCATGTTAACATGCTAACATTAATTAACAGCTAATTATTAGCTCTGAAAACAAAGTATAGCTGAGAATGATGGAGATGCCATTAGTTTTGCAGGTATCCAGTCATAAATTATAAATTATACTCTTGACCTGATGATTAGAAGTTAAGGGATCATCATCAAGTTATTACAATTCATCTTGAGGGAAACATGAATGTCTGTACAACATTTAATGGCAATACTTCCAATAGCTGTTAAGGTATTTCAATCTGGACCAAAGTGTTGGACCAAACCCTGTGACAGACTCCCAGGCCATTGTACTTTTAGTATGAAAACAAAATACTAATTGTCACAGGGACATAGTTTTTGTTGTTAGTATTGACTGGTAAGCACATTAAGAATTGTTATATCTGAGTAATAATTGTTGTGTTTACTTCAGTGACCCTTTGAGAAACCATGAAAAAAAGCTGGACCACTGTGCGGAAAACTGGACAAGATCCACATGAGGCTGGACAAATCCTGAGAGCATACCCAGCTAATGACCTCCTTTAAGGAGTTAGGCTCAGACTTTGTTTGGCCTGCTGAACAAGCTAGCATGTCTGGACACGTCAGCTATATTCATAGCCTGCCATCAAAAAACACAGAACATCAAGTTTAGTTCAGCAAAATATCTCCTGCTCTTGCTAGCAATGTCCGTGACCAGCCTCTTTGTAATTCACCTTAACTTCACACAACTTGCTATGTAACTAAACTTAGAATAACTTCCGCCTGGATCTATCTTTATCTATTTCTTTTCAAGGAAAGTGGATCAGTTATTAAAACAAATCTAGACAGCTCAAATTATGTCTCATTGTAGTTTATTAGATATTACATGAACTGAGTTACATGGGGGACATTCACACAAGCTTGAGATTTTTCTTCTCAATAACAAGCATTACTTTGGGAAGATTAATTGTTGTGACCAGAGGAATTGAAAACAGGATAATACTTTTGCATATACATATTTAAAGCTATTTCATGACTGTATTTGTAACTTTACATTATATTATATAATACATGCTTACAAAGACTACAGGAAAATATCAATGTTTTTTAGATTGCACCTAATATAGTATAGCATTTAACAATGCATTGAATTACACATAATTGTGGCTACCTACACAAGAAGTATACTTTATATGTGTCATGCAATAAAGTAAACAGAACAACTACTTTTTGCACTCTGCAAAGATGAACAAATAGGAAAGGAAATGCCTGTGTCTGCATTTATACAACAGAATACACATTTACATTTTAGCATTGAATTACACAAATCTAAGCTGTAGAGGAAGTTTCAAGGTACAGAAAAAATATTGTTTATGTTTACATATATACATGTATATTATCCATCTGCCTCCAGTCCCACTTAGCAAATGTTGGTTGTATTGATCTAATTTTTAAAGGTTTGGTTCAAGATATAATATGTAACATTTCCACATCAAAATGCCTGAAAAGGGCCAGATCTATGTTATATATTTCATTGACATGTGTATTTACATTATCCCAGATGTTTTCAATAATGTTTAAATGCAGAGAAATCTTATTGTAGTTTTATTGTAATTGTCAGTTTCATTTGGTTACCTATCATGGTATCTTCCAGGGAAACATGGGAAAGACTAGACGATACATCAGAGAGTTAGGAAGGAGGTCAGTGAACTTAACGTATCACAGATAAAACTTTAATGCATCACCTACCCTCCATGAACATTTCTGCCTGAGTCATGTCAGATAGAGTTTGTGGTTGTTTAACAATGAAAACAAAAACTCAGTTGATCCCATGTGACTTTCCAGTATCATCAAACTGTGTCTTTTGTTTTTGTCATTTTGATTGTTAGACCCAAGCAGCAGAAATGGCATGTTGTGTGTTTAAAATGATGAATGTGTATTTAATGTATGTGACACAGATATTCATTTGAGAGTAGATTTTTATAGAAACAAATGAGGGAGTCCAATATGCTTCCTATAAAATGTTAATTGGAGACAGGCTATCAGCAAGTCTTACAGCTTGAATTGAAAGGTCAACTCTCCTCAAACCACATGTTAATTAGATGGGTTGAACCACTGAGCCACTGAAAAAGGCCATCACTGAACTTTTCCAAGTTAATTAAGATCAAAGTAAATTATGGTTTCAGACACAGTGAACAGTGCACCCGTGTTTCTGTCACAGCTGTGTTCGCTCCCCTTTCAACACCTCGTCTGGAATCCCTCCTGTCCAGCCGTGTACTTCAGCCCTGCTGTGACCTTTCCCCATGCCGGGCTGTGGCTCACATATGAAGTGGTTGAGCATCCGCTCAGCTGACTGCAGACTGGCCAGGCTGTTATCTGCCTCTGACATTCTGCTTTCTTTCCCAATAGCTGTGTCCCTGTCATTGCTTGCTCTCCAATGATGAATGATCTCATTATCTAAATCCTCGATGGCTTCATCTCCTTGGTGGTGGAGGTCCATCATGGCCTCCGTCCCTCTCAGCTCCTTCTGCATGTGATGGCGTGCGAGAGGGATTTCCTCCAGGCTAGCTGACCGGATCAGGATGGCAGAGCCAAGGGTCGGACTTGTGATCCTGTAAGTGCCGTCACCTGTCAAGCCATCAGAGAGATTCTCATTGTGGATAGTGAACTGGAGATGAGGTATCTGCAGTGGGCGTGGAGAGTGTCTTCTGACAATCTCCTCACCCCCTGACTCACTGTCCTTGTCTGCGTCTCCTTCCCGATGTCTCCATGCTTGACCTCTGTTTGATCCTGTCAGTATAAATCGTGGGGTCTCTTCACCAATCTCTGACCAGTCAGATTCCTCCTCTTCTGGAACAGAACCTAGACACTGCTCCTGTCCACCGGCTTTGACCTGTCCATAGTTATGGCTGTCCATGAACTGAGCCGGAGGGGGAGTGATGGGCAGAACCACCTGATTAATGCCGTCATCTGACTGAAGATGGAGATCGGCTTTGTGTAGTAGTGATGTTACCTATTGAAAGAAGAGGTTATACACTGATGAGAAGAGGTTTTGTATGAATTAAATAATAACACTTATTTCAGCATGTCTGGGCGGTCTCTCAGTATTTAATTTATGTGCTTTGGTCTGTCTAGTCTCAGCATTGTAAGGAATATCAGAATATTTTCCAGTAATTGTGGCATTGCTCTTTTCAGTCATTCCTCTCCTGCCTCTGAACATGTTCAGGAAGCCAGTCTGTAATTTAAGAGCGAGCTGAAGATCTTACATTGTATGTTTCCACACTGTTGGCAAACTTTGCATCAGCAAGCTTCTCCGTCAGTGCTGAAATACGTCGGTTCAGCCTCTCGCGTTCTCCTTCCATACTCTGAGTCTGACACAGAAAGTGCAGGAGGCACAATTATCACAAAAACCCTCTGCTAAGTGGGTTGCTCAGTCAACCTTAATAATTAAGCAGCAAAAGCCTCCAACAGGTCTCAAAATTTGTTTTTATAACCATTTTAATGTTCCTGTTCATTTAGGCTCAAGCACAAGAAAAATAGAAACACTTCCAATCTCACCACTGAATTAAGCTTTTGCTCTAGAAGATTATTAGTCTGTTGTGTGGAGGAGCAGTTGTCGTGTAGTCTAAAATAAAGCACAGACAGGGAGAGAAGTTACTTTACAATAGTACATATATTGCATTTATACATGAAATATCAGCATTTTTGAAATTGTTCAATTAGGCTTACTTTTAGTGTATAACAAATGCACATTATGGAACATGTCCTGACTAAAAGCACATTAAAATTGAGCCTAGCTTTATGTTCAACAGGTTAACTGACTGAGTGATAAATTAATTTTGTGTGTGCAGCATAAACTGTCTATTTATGAGAGAGTCCAATGTAGCAGCCACAAACTTTGAGCATATTCATGGTAAAATCATAGCATAATCCACTGATGTACTCTATTGCAAATATAATCTAAGCACATGCTCAAGGACAATGAAACATTCATGTCACTTATCTAATGTTATATAGTGGGATGACTTAAATGATGTGTGTGATGGAATGATGCACAAAACACATACAGAAAACACGAGAACGGTTGTGTCTATGTGTTCTTTACCTCTTGAACCGCTCTGTGAGGTTGCTAAGCTCTGTGCGTGTCCTCTGGAGTTCTGCCTCCAAACACTTTTGGCTGCTCATGAACTCCTCTCCTAAAGACTCCATCCTCACTGCTGTCTTCAGCAAACTTTGATGCAGTCCTACATTCTGCTCCTGTAGTATCCTATCAGGATATGCACACATATCAACACATAAAAGAGTAAGACAAAGTACATGAGCATTTCTCTAATTGTACATGTTAGCTGTAATTATACAGATCAGTATTTTCTATGATGATCACATCCAAAATAATAAGAATTTGCAACCAATGAATCTAAGGACAATATGGTTGTCATTTGGATTATTCACCAGTTAAAAAACGTAAAGTAATTACATCATACTTACATGATTCTACCCAGCTCATGTGGCTTTTCCTGTATTGAAGAAAAAAAATTGCATTGAGACAAACAACATTCTGTAATGATGCCCAAAGAATACAGTAATTTAAAGTGACAAAGGGTGAGCTGAAAAATGAAAGAAACGAACAAAGGGAATCGATCAATTTCATTACCATTAATTTGTGCAAGATAACTAATCTATTGTTCTGTGATAACTAATCTAGTGTCCACGGTGACATGCACACTGGTGCCCAAATCAATAGACAATCAAATGAGTGGAACATTATTACATAACCAGTTAATCAAGCATGCATAACATGAGCACCTATTGATTTGCTGATAATTACTTTGCGGACATACTGTAATAGGAGATTTCATGAATGAATGTAGTCTTAACCCCAAGAGAAGAAATGTCATACTTTATGTAATGATGAGCCAGTGAAGCTTGTCTGTTCCTCTTCCTGACTGGAGGGGCTGCTAATATTCCTGGGTGAATCTGCCCTACTGGAAAGAGAGTCCAGCTTCCGGTGAGAAAGCGGACTGCCAGCAGAGTGCCCCTTTAATGGACTGTTGTGGTCATCGCAGCCATCATGGTCATGATCATTGTGTGATTCAGAGTGATGTCCTTTGTGATGACATGTGCTATAGTAATCTCCATGCTGTTGATGACGAGATTCACTGTGGTGGTCACCATGTTGATGATGATGTCCTGGACTGTGGTGGTCTCCATGTTGATGCTGATGAGATTCACTGTGGTGATCTTCATGGTGATGGTGATGGCCCGGACTGTGATGGTCTCCATGTTGGTGGTGATGGCCTGGACTGTGATGGTCTCCATGTTGATGGGGATGGGATTCACTGTGGTGATTTCCATGCTGATGGTGATGGCCTGGACTGTGGTGGTCTCCATGTTGGTGGTTATTGTCTGGACTGTGATGGTTTCCATGTTGATGGGGATGAGATTCACTGTGGTGGTCTCCATGTTGGTGGTGATGGCTTGGACTGTGGTGGTCTCCATGTTGGTTGTGATGGCCTTGATTGTGGTGGTCACCATGTTGATGGTGATGGCCTGGAGTGTGGTGGTCACCATGTGGATGGTGATTAGATTCACTGTGGTGATCTCCATGTTGGTGGTGATGGCCT
>JBCAUF010000028.1:20875919-20892362 GCA_038406115.1 Haemulon aurolineatum
ATGTTGATGGTGATGGCCTGGAGTGTGGTGGTCTCCATGTTGCTGGTGATGAGATTCATTGTGCTGGTCTCCATGTTGATGATGATGGCCTGAACTATGGAGGTCTCCATGTTCATGGTTATGGATTGGAGTGTGATGGTCCTCATAGTGATGGTGATGACCTGGACTATGGCGGTCTCCATGTTGGTGGTGATGACAAGGACTGTGGTGGTCTGCATGTTGACTGTGATGACCCAGACTGTGGCGGTCTTCATGTTGATGATGATGGCCTGGACTTTGGGGGTCTCTATGTTGGTGATGATGGCCTGGACTGTGGGGATCTCCATGCCTATGGTGATAGCCAGTATGGTAGTGGTCTCCATGTTGATGGTGATGGCCTGGGCTGTGGTGGTCTCCATGCTGATGGTGATATCTTGAACCATGATGGTCCCTATGTTGATGATGATGGCCTGGACTGCGGTGGTCTTTATGATGGTGATGATGAGTTGTAGTATGGTGATCTCCATGGGGATGGTGGTGAGTATGGCTTCTGTGGTTTCCATGGGAATGATGATGAGTTGTACTGTGGTGCTCTCCATGGTGGTGAGCTGGGCTGTAATGGTCGCCGTGATGATAGACAGGACTGTGGTGGCGTCTGTGGTGATGGTGATTACTTGGGCTGTTGCAATCACCATGATGATGACTAGAAGTGTGACGGTCTCTGTGGTGATGGTCATGGTGGTGTTTAGAAGAAAGCGAATGAGAGCGACGCTGAGGAGTTTGAGACAATGGGTGGCATTTTTTCAAACAGCTAAGATCAGTGCAGCTCTTGGGCTTGTGAGACATGTGTTGGGATGAGTCTGCAGAACGGTGACCATGATGGTGATGGAAAGATCTAGAGCGATTATGCCCAGTGGAGTGCTTGCTGGTATGGGAGAACTTGCTGGAGCTAGTTGAGTCTCCACTGGCAGGCCGAGTCCTCTGCTGTCTGAGTTTCTCAGTGCTACTGTTTACCTTACTCGATCTAATAGAGGCCTGTCCTGGACTGGAGGGTCTTTGAGCATCAGTAACCCCAAGAGTTGTGAGTCTCATTGGGCTGAGCACCTGCCGAGTGATCTCATTAAGAAAGGCAGAGAATTTCATTTTTTCCTTCATTAAATTCTTCCTGGCTTCACCTTTTCTCCTCTCTTGCTCATTTTCATCTTCATCTCCATGCCATTCCCTTTCTTTGGGTTCAGTGAGAGCCTCCATTGATTTGGCTTTGCGGAAACTTCCACCATTTCCTGAGCCTCTTGTAATCCTCTGTGTTTTCTTCAGGGTGCCCTGAGTTGTGCCACTGTGAGAGGACTTGCCTTTCTCCCGTTCCTGTTTGGCAGGGAGCCTGCTCAGATAACCGCTTTTATCTATCAAAGGGGCTGTGTCGTCTCCATCTTCAAAGTACTTGTGTTTCCTGGAAATGTCAGTACAGGACTGTGAATGCTGAGGCTTCTTAAGTGGATCTGTCTCAAAACACTCATTGCTAGTCTCAGAGGACAGGCTAGAAGAAGATGTGGAGGAAGAGGAGGAAAAGGAAGAGGAGGAGGAAGAAGAGGAGGTTGATGAAGAGGAAGAAGAAGGAGAAGAAGAAGAAGCAGAGGAGGAGGATGACGAAGAGGAACCTGTTGAGGAACTCAACGGAGTTTCTGAAAGAGAAACATGGCGATGGTCTTGCTTGCGATGGTAATGGTGAGAGTGATGAGTCTTGTCATCATCATGGTGATGTCGATGGTCGGTATGATGATCACTTAAAATGCTGTCTTCTGCTGTTGAATGCGTTCTATTTCAAAAAGAGGGCATGTGTTAAAGATACACTGGGTCCTTATAGAGGCTGATGATATCAAATGATAATGCTAATTATTTTTTGTAATAGTAGAACAAATTCATCAATCAAAATCCTGTAACGGATTGACTCAGAAGGACACAGATCTCTAATATTTTATACATACTGATCAGCCATAACATTGTGACCACTTGTACAGTCTAATGTGATCCAATACAACAATTCTGCCAAAGATAATAATGTTCAGTTTTTGATTGACATGGCCAGGAATTCATTAAACTACATGGTAATTATTGAAGTTGTTTGGCCCTCTCATGTTAAAAGGGTGGCCAAAAATTCAACACCAGTTCAAAAAACTTCAATAATTACCATATAGTTTGAGTAATACCTTTCTGGCCATGTCAATCAAAAACTGAACATTATTATCTTTGCAAAGGCAGAATTTTTGGCAGAGCTATTGTATTGATCACATTAGAGTGTACAAGTGGCCACAATGTTATGGTTGATCGATGTATATTTTTATTTAAAACTAAAGTAAATGACATATAGAAATTTTAGATCTCTTAGTCCACTTTATGATAAAATACAGATTGCATACATGAGAACAGGCATATAACAGTGGAAGAATATCTAAACTTACTCATGGCTATCATCTGAGTGAGGTAAGTTTCGCTGGTTACGGTGACGACGATGGCCTTGACTTTGATGATGGTGCCTCATTTGTTGAGATTTTGAGACAGTCTTCCCATGCTTGTGGTCTTTTTCTTGGTGGTCACACATTTCAGACTTCTGACTGTTGATGGCCGTGACGTCCTGATGAGGATGTAAAGGTCTGAAATATTTCTCCATCAACTGACACTGCAGTCAAGAGTTGTCTTCAGTAACTGGCACAATAGTACATTGATTAGTGATTAGATTATATGAACAATAATTATTACATCATGCATATAATTTCTGACTTATACTTAAGCATGAATTAAAGTAATTGTGAAACATGATGCAGTGCCACATGCTGTGAAAAGGCAAATGTAACAAAACAAATGCAGCTTTGTAAAAGTTACAAGCAACACTATGAAACACTTATGTATCAAAAAAAAGTTGTAGGTTTGTAGGCAAGTTAACTCTGGTTAAGTTCATCCAGATATTTGTCTACAATCTACCAGAGAGCCAACATCTGCACTTACCTTCTGATAGAAGCCGCAGGAATGACACAGAAAGTGTTGTTCATTGAAACACAATGACTCTCTCTCTCTGTGATGCACCTTCTAATTGAACTGGGAAGCACATGTGAACCACACTCACACATCAATATATACTCCTGGGCCATCCAATGACAGAGGAGGCAATTGCTGCACGCAACTACTTTGAACTGACTGGTCAATGTTCTGTTCTCTATATGGTTTGTGCATGTATTTCAAGGATACCGGCATGAATAAGAAACATGTCATAACATACAGTATAGTTTTCTCAGCACATCTCAGTGATATTTTTATTTGGATGTGCACTGAGCACATAATGATATATGGAAGTCATAGTGTCTAGGATCTGAGTCACTGTACCAGCCAAAAAAACACTGGCTTCCAGCACTCCTTTCTCAACTCGTACAGGGGTCACTTCACTGTGACACATCAAAAGTAGTTACAGCAGAGGACAGAATGTGAAAGGTAAACTCTGCTTCTGAAGCAAACCTGCATAAAGCATCATAGTGAGTGGGTGTCAGATGCCACCCACTATCTTTGTGTTTCTAGAATACTCACTGAGTAACATCTCGCAATCATCACAAAGATGATTTTCATCATGAGAGCAAGGCAGAGGAGCAGAAAAGCTGCACTGCTTACAATGTGCACGTTAACTACTAAGTGTGAAGTTATTGATCAGAATGTCCCTATTATGTCAGTGCAATGGGCAATCTAATAACTCAGACTTACTGAGAAATACATTGAACTCCAATAGCCTGACAGAGGTAATTGCACATGACAACACATGATGTTGTATTAAACCACCCACTACTTAAATCATTTTTACATGTCACCAAATGTATCAGATGATGCAAAGCACAGCTTTGTGGTGCGTACAAGTGTCAAATTTGTCATCCTCCTTGTAATTTTGCAGTATGTATCTTCATTGCCGTCGGCAGCTTTCCCTGAATCAATGTAATATGGTTCAGACCCACTGACAATCAATGGCAAACCCGCCCTACTGTGACAGTCTGGCAAACGCAATGGAAAGTTAGAAGAGGCAACAACCACCCACATGCTAACACGTGATGTAATGGTGAATATATCTCTAACACTGATCTCTATGATATCTACACTTCAAGGGGATTATTATGAGGATTCCCAAGGACGGCATGTGACAAAGTTACATCACACAACATGTCATCATATGCGTGACAATGACCGTATAGTCTGTGCTTAAACACTGCAGCACTGGTGATGGCCAATGGAATCATTTCTTCTCTTTTTATCATGTAATTAACTTTATGACCTATACATATGCTTTTAAACAACAACAGCAACTCAAGTGATTGAAAATATCAACCTCTTAACTGGTGCTGTCAATCTAGGTCATTTCTTGGGGTAACTGGGGGTCATTGACTTGTACATCAGCTGTGGTGCTGACAAGATAGACAAATACACTTTCTATAGTGAGTTTGAAGAAAAAAACCAGCAGCTTGTTTTGAAGGTTGAACTGATGATGAATAAAACACAACATCTAAAACTCATCCATAAGAAAGATGAAGAACCAGTGATTAATTAGTAAAATGTCACAATTTTAAGCCTCAAGAACTTGATCATTTATCATAATAAAAAGTACAATATATAGCCAGTGTTAAGTTCAGGGCAAACAGTGTAATCAGTGTCAATCAATGTCTGCTCGTCAACAGGCCTGACCCTGGTCTTTGTCCTATCACTAATCTCACCGACTTCCATCGGACATTGCTGGGGAGCTCGATACACCACCAGGGGGAGTCGTGTGCAATACTATTTGTAGAGAAGTGTCATGGCTGAGCAGCACAGTGAGCCCATTCATTTGCGGTTTGAGCTGAGAAGCAGCCCTGCCCCTGCTCTTTCTCAACAGTCTGAGTAAAAACTAAATGATGTTCAGTTGAAGGTTGGAGTATCTAATGTTCAGTTTTTTCTTTATTTAGAGCCCAATCCTGACTCTCTTTGCAAGAATCATTCATGGGATCGTGACATTGTGCACAAAAGACATTTCCACTTAAGTTTCTTGTTTGTCCTAAAAAATACACTTTTCCATATGTTTTAAGCTTTGTTCTCTGAATCTCACCACTTTCATCACAATGCTAGTACTGTGGACACGTGAAAATATTGTCTAAAAAATCAATGAAGCTTGAACTGCTAATGGGGCCAACAAACAAGAACAAATGAGTTACGGTGAAACCTACTTATGCTATTTACATGTTTACACAGTTATAGCTGTCACAGCTAAGACTCGCATACCATGTACACACACAGCCTGTGACTGTATGAGTTTAGATTTACAGCACAGCACAGCACAGTGCAGTAGTAATTCAGAGGTGGTCTGGATTTAATGCATCAAACTGGCACCAATTTACTTTTACCTGCCACCTCTTTAAATAAGGTACAAACTACATTATCTTTGAAAGTAAACTTTTTTTTATTAGAGACAGGCATATACGTAGTGTCTTGCCACAGTGAGAAACCATAATAGAGAGTGAGTGACTTTTTTAAGCCATTATTCAGAAATGCTGTCACTTAAGTGCAAATAGTGTTTAGAAAAGGAGTGCAACAATTTACAGTAAAGAAAACAGAGAGCAAAGCACTGCATCTATAGTGGGAGATCTTACTTAGTCCTATCATCACTGGTCTGATTGAGCACACTCACATGTGCTATACATATTAAGACATAATATTACTCATTCTCGTTGAAGCAGCATAAATCAACTGACATTTTAGAAATAAGCCACTCTTGATTTTGCCTGAGCACAGCAGTAGATAATGGTCATGATTCATGGATTTTAAAAAACATTATAATACTGAAATGCTGTAGTATTTCCATTTAATAGACAGTCAAAAACATCAGGAAAATGTACATACAGTATGTATGGCAAATCTAAAAGCAATGCACTCAATTTCAGAAGTAATGCAGACACCCATAAATAGTTTTGTATTAATTATGTGTGAGGAGTATTTGAATCCAGTTCTGGCCACATCTTCTCTAAAGGAGAAATGCACGAGGCCACTCAAATCAAATCAGCCAGTGGAGTCAGTTTACTGTATAAACGTGTTGACATTGCAGATTATATACATTCTGACTTTTCTGCCAGCAAATTATGCTCTTTCAACATCAACAGTGTTTATTTAGTTTGTACTGAACTTAAAAAAAAGTAATCAACTTACAAACGTCACTGACAAATGTTAGCTGGAACTGCAAATATAAATACTAACCCCCTCACCATTAGCTTCTCAAAGCAACAACTACAGGATCCTTCGTCTGTATATGCACGGAGCCTTGGTCACCTTTGGAGTTTGTGGGTTGCTTTGATTGGATCACAGGAATGCTCCTGAATGTTGTGAGATTTTTTTAAGGTCTGTGAAGGGCCCTGTCATGTTCCTACCGCCTGATGTAAGTGGATGAAGCCAGAGATTGCCTCCGCTCTAGAGAGGAGAGGTGCAGTGTCTCTTTCTCTTTTCCATTCAAGTTGGATAAAGAGCTCCCTCTGTTGGGCTAACCATGTAGTGGACAGTCCCATTTCAGCTCGGTCTACACAGGCTTATATTGTGTAACAAAGAGGGAAAAGAAGGAATCGATGCTTGTAATCAGTTCTTCCCCACACGGATGTGGGGGTTAAGGAGAGGATCTAAATTAGGATCTGAGCCGGCAGAGGCACGTCCAAGCTTAGCCATGATGATTATCAACGTAAAGAATCCGAGAACTCCGACCAGAAGAAGCATGAAGACCCGCTGCTTCCAGGAGAAAGCTGTCCGCTTTCCACCTGTGCGATTTCTGTAAAAATAAAAAATGTCAAAAATCAGCGATCGCAATATTTGTGAAATTGCACAGCAACAAATAAGAGCTCAAGTTTCACAGCAGATCGTGATACTAACTTGAGAATTTGAGCAAACCAACTTAACGCTGGTCGTCGTCGGTACTTGTCATCGTCAAAGTCGATCTGTGTGACGGAGCTGTGACCGTCTCGAGTGTCGTAGATCTTTCTGGGTGATGATGCTGGAGAATAACAACAAATAATTGCATTAACCTTTCAATATACAGTACAAGGCAAAAAATTGTGTTAAATGTTCAGCACCAGGAATCGAGTTGAACAAACACACCTAACAACACTTTAAAAAAAAGCTAAACTTAAAAAGCAGCATGGCACAGTGGATTCAAGGGGCTTTGCATTGTCTTACCTGCATGTATTGTAATTGTGTCACAGGTGGTGGCTGTAGCAAAGTTGACCACAGCATGCTCCTGCATATTTGGATCCCCATTTTTATGAGGACCTCCTAGGTCCTCCTGCACTGGAGGCGAGACAGAATTTGGTGGTGCGCTGAGGCTGGTGTTGTAAGAGTGGCTGGGGTAAATGTTACTTTGTTCTTGAGCTGTGGACAAAAAAAAAGAGTTTGATTAAACCACTTAAACAAGATTGTGTAAAACAGTTACAAAACAGTTACTGACAAATAAACAGTGCTTGGCCTCACCATCAAACGTTGACCAGTCAGTATAATCGGTGACATCATTAGCTGTGGTCTCTTCAAGCACCCCAATGGGCTCTTCAATCTATCAGCCAAAAATGACATTTTATTAAAATCTCGAAGCATTATAGTTACCTATCAGCACCAAAAATAACACCAAAACAATAATAGGCCCTTACCAGCGGCAGCCCCAAACCAGCCCTAGCCCAATTAACAGTTGACAGCTGTTCTTTCAGCACGTCAGCAATCGGGCTGGCCAGGTTGGAAGGGGGAAACACTGGACCCTGACAGGCGGGGCACTGGTATCCCGCTGGAGCCGTATGGAGGGGCAGCCGGGAGGCCAAGTTATTAAGGCAGGCCCAGTGAAACACATCTGAGGAAGGAAAAAACTGTTTTACATCACAGATAGGGAGGGACGTCATTTCTGAATGCTGTCCTGGACACAGGGAATACTGTATTTGCAATGAGTTCATAATAAACAGAAACTTGATAATCATACCATAGCAAACCAGTCTGACAGTGTCTTGAGCATTCAGTGGAGTATTACACAGCGTGCAGTTGGGGTTGTAATCGCTGTCCTGAAGCCACTGCAGATATGACTGCACGATACACTGAAGGGCAGTGGAAATACAGAACTTCAGTGTGAGGTCAGGTGACAGGTTTTGCACACACAAAAATCATGTGGTAATTGTTTACCTACTGACCTTGTTGTGGTTGGAGACTAGGCAGTGCTCGCACACATTAACACGATGCTCGAAGCAGAATAAATTGGTCACCTTTCTCTTTGGACACTTGCAGAGACCCATGGCCACCTGCACAGTGTGGAAAACAAACAAACACAGATTTCTGTTAATCAACTGGCAGTACTTTATCACTTCCCTTTTTACTGACAGTCCTCTTTCCCTAGAAACACTGGCTGATGGCATAATTTTACTTGTGATACTTTCGAGTTTTCGAGTGTGGTTTTTCTCTCATATTCAGAGAGTAAAAAGTCATACGGAGGGTTTGAATCTCTGGGTGTTGTAAACTTTTCTGTCACATCTGCTACATTAAAGGCAATTCTAAATATTTCCAATGTGTAGAGGAAAACAATTAAATTGGCAATTAAATATAATAATGTTAACACATATCATGGATATTACTTAGCATTGCCTAGAGATATTATGATATGTCAATATTGGGCGGTGTTGCAATATACTGTACCATGAGAGATTATAACTCAACATCAGACACTTTGTACTACAACTTATACCAAGGTATGCTATTGATTAAATCTTTGACTGTATTTGTAGGCGAAGTGAGAAATCAGTGCGATAAGTACTCAATTTGATTACTTGATATATATGCAACTTCTCTTGATAATCAAGTGATTTTTCAAAATAAGTGACCTCACTATGACATAGTTATCGTAGCAACACTACATTGGCGATGTCACCCACTCTACGTTAGTATCTCTAGAGATTTCAGTCATCATGAAGTATGTGCTACCATTTCTTGAACGTATAGGCAAACACTTCATTGACATTTTCTGTGGTTTTCATTCTAGTTTAGTGACCCTGTTGTCATGTCACAAATAGTGGGTGGGACACGACGCTACTAGCAGCCCTAGTAGATTGTACTCGTAACTGTTGACCACAGATAGTTCTTAAACTACAACAAGCTACCCCTTTACTGCTGTTGTTTTAAGTTATAGCACATATTTCGGGAGGTCACGCCGCCGTTTTTCTTCTCCAAAACAATGTCTCAACAAATTGCACATCTTGTCGGCGGTAACACCCTGTGGCAGCAGAACATTTATCTGAGCTAACATCAGCTGCCACCTTAGCTGGAAGTTATCAGGTGAGGCGACGTTAGCGAGCTAATTTAGCTAGCAGGTGAAGTTAAGGAAGTCCCAACGCAAATGGCAGCTTGTGACACGTTACCTGTCACACAGACTTCAGTAAAGTCCCGTTCGCTTCAGGTGTTGTTGTACAGACTGTCATTTAAGCTTCCCTGCCAAATTCACATGGAGGGCGACGTTACAGGAGCTGTCATCATCAAACTTGACTGCTGCTAGCTGCTTCCTTTCTCTCTGTTTACGTGTGCCACGTCTCTTCCGCTTCTGGTTCTTCTTCGTGTGTTTTTGTAGCAAACCAACAGGTGCTTTGCGCCATCTACCGTGCAGGAGAACACACACCTTTAGATGGTGTTTTAAAATAGCCGTTTTGTCCCGATGTGGT
Organism: Haemulon aurolineatum; assembly: GCA_038406115.1. Classification (NCBI taxonomy): domain Eukaryota; kingdom Metazoa; phylum Chordata; class Actinopteri; order Lutjaniformes; family Haemulidae; genus Haemulon; species Haemulon aurolineatum. The sequence continues at coordinate 20,885,618 of JBCAUF010000028.1, forward strand.
AATTCACATACATGCATAGAAGTGACAACTATACAAAAATAAACTCCGCAAGACATATGGCGCACGGTTCAGCTGCTTATACAATGTAGACAAGTAGCAGTTTGTTTAGCATCTTTAACACCGCCATTTTGTTTTTCTTCTTCTGTTGTTAACTGCATATCCTTAAACAGTGTGAAAAAGCATGTCACTCCATACTGGACTGGAGGAGGCTCTTCCAATTATTTTACATCCACGGGAGCATACAGTACTCGCATCCATCCGTCTGAGCAGGACACACAGTGACATGTGCATTAAATTGAGTTTGGTAACATGTTACTTCACATATTTGAATCACAACCTGATAGCTATCTGTTTGACATTGTATTTCCACAGAGAGATTTATCACTAAAAGATGGCAGGAATTCTTCATTATCCACACCACATGTCACTTGTATCAGATAAACATCTTGTGATTCTGGTGCATGTTCCCCTATGATTTATTTAGATGTTTATTACTTTTCATAACACATCCTGTCTTCTCATTCTTGACATCTAGACATGAAACACAATGAGCTATTATAAACAAAGAGAGGCAATTAGACTGTAATCCAGCATATGCATTGAAACTAGTTAGACAGCTGATTTAAAAATATTACTGTAATATTGCTTTGCATGCCTGGTCCTTCTGCCCCTAATGCTGTGGAGCTTCAGCAAATCTGCTTTTAATAATGTTATTTCAAAGGCAGATTTCAAATGCATTTGATCAGATAAACATGACATACACTTAACTGAACCTGGGGGCAAACGAAATGTTAAGTAAGTACAATGTAGATAAGTAACGTTAAAAACTTGAATACTTGTGAATTTATTAGGACCTGCTATTTGTGTAACCAAAAAAAAAAAAAACAAATAAACAAGGGGAAAAAAAGCGGATTAATCCACGGTGCAGTAGCTAATGCTGAAGTGTGGAGGAGAGGCATCAATGTGATGGAACTGTCATGCTTCAATTTTTCATTTAGTTCACACTTTTTTTCCATGCGAGGCATCAGCAGAAAAAAAGGCTCCTTGTTTTGCTGGGCGCTTGCCTTTTTGTACTTGGCAGTTTGTGTCAGATTGCAGTTAGTGTGTTTAGTCAGCAGATGGTGTACAAACTGATAGCCAATAAAGTATTGGCTATTACCACAAGTACACAGAATGCTTGGTTCAATAATTCACCAGTCAGCACTGTTTGTGCAGATAGAGATATTAACCTTTCATCAGCAGAACAGGCACCAAAATGTATTTATTGCAGATATAGATTATTGTTCTTCTATGTTTAATCTTTTAAATACATAATCAATGATAGCAGGGGCCAATGATCATAAGCTTTTGACTAACTGCAATGACATAATTAAACACAATTAGAAGAGCAGATGTTATAAAGGAGTACTGTAGGTTTTCTCATGCTTATAATCAGCAGATCACCGGGATAATTTGATTGCAGTCAAATGTGTGTCATCATTTGATCTGATGGCGTGTTCTTAATGAGCAACATTTTGAGTCGGTCTGGCAGAGAATGCCTGCCAAATGTCATAAATGTAGACGTAAATGGATGTAAAGAGATAGTAAACGTAGGAAATGACTGTCATAAAAACCTTGGCCATCCCTGACAGACATCAACAGTGTACAATAACTCAGAGCTGCTGCTTTAAAAAGTTGGGATTTAACAGCCTTGCATGCCGCCATGATAGCTCTCAATCCAGCCTCGACGAGCATTTTTTAAAAGCATGTTAATGATTCTGCACAAATCAATGTGTGCACGATGCTGCCTGCTCATGCATAATAATGACTTTTTGTCTTTACGGTATGCATGTGTGCTTGTGTGTGTAAATGGCCGTGCATGCATTTGAGAATGAGGGTACAAATTTTTTCTTTCACAGTTCACTGCACACATGGATTGCCCGTAGAGGGAAGCGACGAGAGTCAAATGAGAAAATAAAAAAGCCCGAGAAAAAACAGCTTCAGTCCGAGAAGTGCAAAGGAAGGACACAGACATACAGAGGTCTAAAGCACTAAATTAAATTATGCTGAATGAAATAAAAACGTTTTTTCATGCAGCTTTGAGTGGAAATTCGTCATATTTTTCATGGCAGTGAAACAAAAATGTACATTTGCAAATTAATTAACTTGCCTTAATTCTTTTAATAAAGTTAAATTTAACAATTGAGTAGATCAAATCACCCTCACCCACGCTCATTAAGACATTTCTGTTTATGGGCAAACTCTGGATGCTGGATCATCTCACGCCCACTAGAAGAACTGTTTAATGTCTTTGAAGGAAAAAAATGAATATGAGACTAAATTACTTTGTGCAAATGAGCACAGACTTGTAGCATCCTCAGTGATGAGCAGGGACACATATAAATCACTGACAGGGGGCAAGGACATGTGGAAAGGGCATTTGAAAAGCGTTGGAGCTATCAGATGGAAGGGAAATCTAAAGACAAATGACAGAGACACTGGAGGACAAATCAGGCCTGGAGCTGAGGCAGCTGGCTCTGAAGTGACCAGAGAGGTTGTCGGGTTGGGCGAGCCCGGGGGAGGGGGTGGGGGGGCTTTGATTGATTGAGTCTGGCAACTATTGATCAGCGATCAGCTCTATCTGTGAGGGAAAGCGTTAAGATTCAGGCATGGCTTGTTTAATGAATATGTTCCCTGATGTTACTGTAAAGGGATTGGCCCTAAATCAGAGGGGTGCTGAAAATCCAGATAAGTCCATGGTGGCTGTTGGTCCTTGGAGTTATAAGGTTTTGATGTGTAAAAGCTTTTAAACATGTTGCATTTACTATATTGCAAAAGATTACAGTACAAACTCTAACCACAGCCTTGTACCTACAAACTGCACTTTAATTTGGTTATTTTAGTTGGCATGGATGATTCAGGTCCGTCACTTGGGACAGTACCTGCAGTCCACACAAGTCGAGCTTTGTCACAGTTTCTAGGACTTGAGAAAATAATTTCCTACGTATCATGTCATGTCATGCTTTCAAATCTAACCTCAATTACAAGTCTTGCACATTTGCTGATGATTTTCACACTAATCATGCTATTCTCTACACATCCGTCCCACACACAGATGCACCGCGCACTGCACAAAATCTGGATTTGTTTGTATGTCTCATTGCTAAAATTTGTTGGATTTTAAATTAGGCACAACATGGTATCAATGCTCTGTGGGCTGTGATTAGTTAAATACTGAGGTTTCAAAGGTTTTAAATTTGTTTAATTTTACAAGAACAAATTCTTGTTTCAAAAACTTTCCTTCTACTGTCTTTCAGTGTCACCAGCCTTGGACACCAATTCATTTTCATGTAAAATATGATGAATGATGATTTAATTGTTGATAGCATTAAGAGTACACACAACACAACAAATTTTCTATGATGAAACATGGATAGATAGATAATATTAGAGCATATAAAGTCATGCGGAATATAGCAAATAAAAATAATTTCAGTAGTTGGCCATAGCATTGAAAGGTTTTCAGCACCTTTGTATCTGTCAATAGATCTCAAGATGAGATATGAATCACTTGTAGTTGGTGACATTTTCAATGTGAAAACATTTTGAATGACATGAAGATCTTTGCATATGTATTTTCAAACAGAATGCAAACATTGTTGAGTAAACACATTTGAACAGATTTTTGAGCTGAATGCATTTCAGTGCCAACAAAATGAAAAAAAAATGAAATGGAAAAAAAGCTAACTGTGTGAAGAGTTTTAAAGAAGTGAAAAATCAGCATTTTCTGTATTTTAGAAACAAACAAAGAAAGAAAGTACAGTACATTTTTGGAGTAGAAATGTGTTTTATTCTTGTTCCAAAGTCATCTCGAGTACCTGAATCAATCTAGCACTCCTCTGGGCGTCTAAGTCTACGACTGTGTTTACCCCATGTCACAGTGACTGGACTATGAAATACTTCCCTTGTTCGTATGTGTTTTTTTGTTTTTCCTCTTGTACTTTTGTGTGTGATGACTGAAAATAAAGCAAAATCAAATCCACGGTCATAACCACATCATCTAATTTGGAATGTAATTACACTGCAGATACTGTTACTTTATCAGGACGGTGGCTCAGAAGCAAATCCATCAGGCTTTGCTCTGAATGAAATTGGATTGACTGATTGATTTATGTATGTCAAGTGAAGGGCAAAGAGACAGACAAAAAGAAACCACGGAGTGTGAGAGCGGGTCAGGCGGGCGGGGTGGGGAGTAGCAGATATATGGATGAAGCAAGGCCCCCTGATGGGGGAAGGAGAGTATTGAATCAGACAGAGATAAATGGAGTGTGAGAGACAGACAGAGAGAAATTCAGACATATTCCTGCTGACCTCATCCCTTTTTTTCCAACTAATCAATACAGGGAAATGCTTGTGTGTGTGTGTGTGTGTGTGTGTGTGTGTGTGTGTGTGTGTGTGTGTGTGTTTGTGTGTACGTGTGCTTGTTTGGAGGGAGGGAGGTTCTGTCTGTGTCACTCCCAATAAAGATCAGAAACACAGTGACATTACCTCGTCCCTGTCTGACTCCCCCCTGGCCTTCCAACCTTTGCACATGCTTCTATTTAATTTTGGAGCCTGTAATCCAATAAAAGACTGAGAGGTCTGGAGCACTTAGACTGTCCTCGTCACAGAGCTCGGTGAGGAAAGTGGGAGATAAAACATAAAACATCGCTGCTGCACAAATGACACATCGTATGTGTCCTCCGGTTATGCATACACTGTAATGTGCATATAAATTGTATTTGTGCGCATGCATTCGTCTGGTTTAACAAATGCACAGACCTGCATTTTTCACACAAAATAATTAATAACAAAGAGTAAAAATAAATGGTTATCGGGTGCTTTTCATCTGATGGCCAGCCTCTCTCTCCCACTCATTCATTTACAAGCACACACAGATGCACATTGGCTGACAGAGAAAAGACACCAGCAATTTCTAAGGAATAATTTCTTTGACAGATGCTTGCTCTAGCTATACAGTATATTGCTCCGAGCAACACATTTTCCCAGCAGAGAATTCTCCAAAGTTTCTATTAATCACGTAAAATGTGCTGTATTCCTCCTAGGATTCCCCCCCATCGGCCTTATTATTGGTTCTTCCTGCCGTTTAGGACTGAAAAAATTTCCATACACATCTTCAGCCAATTAGCAAGCAGCCACAGCATTGCTTTATTCAAATCCAAAGTGCATAACAACCAGGCCGACCCAATGTTCAATTATCCAGACGTCTTGAAAAGAAACACAGGAAGTGAAGATGCAGCTCTGCAGGTAAAAAAAAGAGAGATTCTCCCCTGTTCTTTCCGTGAAATCGAGGGGACACCACAACAGCAGCCCAGATCAGACAAAGCAGTGCCTGGTGTTTACAGTGGGGCTTCATCCGTGAAGACAGACAGCATGCAGGCAAGGATCAAGTGCTCAGGCTGAAAGGGAGCGAAGCTGTGCAGAGGATGAAGGTACCCTCCCCATCTCAGCACTCAGCTGTTATTGGTTCTCTGGATGGCCTGTAATCACCGTTAAAATCTCAAAGGGCCCCACTTTATGACACAGTAAATTAAATTGACACTCCCCAATGTGAGATCCTCAGTGAGTACGAGATTAAGCTCCCATGAGGACCTCATGATGGACCAAGAAACGTTAGAAACCTTGAGGAAGGTGTCAAAGAGTGAGCTCCACCCCAACTGTGATTGATTGCTAGCTCAGTCGAACAAGAATAGAAGACAATAAGAACAGCTGGATGAGGCACGTTGATGGTGCAGGGTGTCATCAGAGAATCTCTAATTGTTGTCATCAAGTCGTTGGGGTTATTAGAATAAACCTAAGAATCTACAGCCCCTCTACACTCATGTATGTGTACATGTGTTGTATGTGCTTATGCACACACCATGGTATTTTCATCATGATAAGGGCCAATTATTTCAATGCTTAGCACACCTGTTAACACCATGGATGCCTTGAAAATAGCGTTTCCATTGTCGGGTACTTAACGAGGGAAGCAGCAAGCCTCCTGGAGCTTTTCAGGAAAGACTTTCTTACAGCTAACCATAAGCATGCTCTCAGGTTCTCTCAGACAGAGTTGGTAGCAACAGCCTTGACAACATGACTGATTGACGCCCATACAGACAAATCAGTGTTGAATTGAGATGCATGTTCATATGTTTTTATATTGGGTTTGAGAGGGACAGAACATGGTACATTTTCATACTGTAAGTTCTGAAAACAAGTACAGTATTCTTATTATTATTTCAAAGCAGGACGTTGTCTAGATCCAGGACCCCCAGTTAGAAATCGAAATGGGACATCTGATTACTGTATAAAATCCTTTTAATGATAATGCTGAGCCATAAACAGATTGAAATTTTGACCTGGTGATTACCTCCACAATTATTTTATGGTAATTCTTCCAATATTTAGTGACATTGCATTTAAAGCCACAAATGTGAACCATGGGATGGAATAAGATGAGAAGTCAGAGGTTCCCCTGGACTCATCCACTGAGGACCAATATACAAGATTCAAGATTCAAGAGCTTTAATATTGTTCCTAAAAATGTGCATGGATAGAAACAAAAAATACTGAGTACTGAGGACCGGTTGAGACTACATCAAATACAACTTTAAATAGTGGAATTAGAAACTAGAAAAATACCACAAATATGCTGTTCATTGAGTCTGTCTGACAAAATGGTGGACCAGCTGGCTGACTTTGCCATCCATAAAGCCATGCCGCC
>JBCAUF010000028.1:20906061-20925895 GCA_038406115.1 Haemulon aurolineatum
ATTTATGTCCGTCACCATCAGCTAAATCATCTCTCAACTCAGGGCTCATTTTTGCACAAATTTCTACACGTCCCCTCTTGACATAGTGAAGTGTTGTTAGTGATTTTCAAGTGGAACCTGAAGAGTGAAATCGTTTCTGAAATTCAAAAAAAGCTGATATTGTTTGTACACTGTTCAGTTTGATATGAATTCATTTCAAGAGTGAGAAGAATTTACAGCAAACTCTGCTGTAAATGTTCACAAGGTTTCTGTGTGTGTGAGGCTGAGTAGTGCTAAAGAATGGATGACTTTTGAATCCCAGGAGCATCGGCAGTGAGTCTGAACACTGGGGTATTTGGGTCAGCCCTTTAAAAACAAGATAGATGTGGTGTGAGATTGAAGTGGTGCAGAGAGCCAGAGAGATTAATAGAGCATATTGAGCTGTTATTCTCTGGATTAAGCAGGTGCTACAAAGGATGGCAGACAGTTATTTCAGGATTTTTTTTTTTTTTTTTGCCTCATAGTTGTTCATTTTTCTCCGATTAGATAATGATGTAAAAGCACAAAGAGCAGTCAGGTGCTCTTTGTGCTTTTGCATCATTCTCTTTGTGTGTGTGCAAATGTGTCTGCTTCGGGAGTACTGTGTGTTTGTCTATCCATGCATGATCAAATTGCAAACATTAACCCATATGGGAACAATCTATACAGTTGCAGTCTACATTTCAGTTATCTGTAGACCAGAGTAAAGCAGGGATGTGGGGTAATGTGTTAGCCAGACAGCCAGCCGCCTCAGGCAGGGTACAGTACACACAACAACCCCCAATCTAATACTGGAACCCAAGACTGGATCGATTTACATAAAAAAAGAGAGGGAGAGAGAGAGTGACATAAAACAGCTTTGAGCAAGACCTTTGAACCGCTTCTCCCCATTAAGACCCCCACAGAGGGATAGGACTGGGAAATCTGGAAAACCGGATTTTGGATGACCGAAGGGGCTGCTGATGCATCAGGAAATCCACTTTACTGATGGCAGGGAAAAGATAATAGTGGCCCACAGCTTATCTTACATGCCATGTCCATGGATCGTATTTTAGATTTAAAGATTGGACATGTGGAAAGGAGAAACGATGACGCAAAACATGATGGTTGTGGCGATGACAGGAATAAATTGAGGGATCTGAGATAGAAAAAAAATAAGCGAGGCCAGAAAAGCATGGCCTATTCATTTCTGGTTAATCGTAGAGGTTGCTGGGTTTTATTCATGTGTGTATACAATTTTTCTTGTAATACTCCAGCTAAGAGAGCATGTCGTCACAATAATGTACTATAATCTTCTTGCTATTAAAACATGGAGATAGAAAATGGACTTTAATCCCCAACAAAAACAAATGAGACACAAATATGCACAAAAAACTGAGTATTTTACTACCCGCAATTTGCTTTTTTTTACATATGAAAATGATAATCTTCATTGTCATTTTATGTAAAATAAACAAACACTATTGTCAGCATAAAAATAGATTCAAGTGTCATTCATTGCCTGTTTTCAAATCCAGTGAGTCCCTGCGTTTGCGGCTCATAATAAATTACAATTATGAACTATTTGATGTGCCAATGCATTGCAATCCTGTTAACTCCCTTATCATCTTCTCTTCTTTGAAAACATGCCATGTAAATATGCTATAGAGGCAGATTGAATGACATGTTAAAGGCTTAATGAGTAATGGATTCTTCCCCTCCATACAAACTCAGTTTTCTTCTCGGTTTATGCACCAATTTCCTGGCATGAAGGAATGATTGGATTTGCGCTCAGCAGTTTTTCATCCGAGCTGCTGACACAAAGACCCAGGGTATGGAACATATATATAGATTACTGTTTCCGGATGAAAATAATTTTCTTATTTTTGTCATATAGTCTATATCAATATACGAATGAAAAAGATCTATGTTTTCTGTTGTGTTGTAAAGGGGATTATAATAAACAAAGTTCTTCAGTTACATATACGAGCAAAGCGAAGATTAAATTCCGTTTCAAATGAATTCTGCAATACACATGTAAAAATCACGACATTTGACTAAACCAGAGCCAACACCTTCAACACACATATTCAACTCCATGCTCCTGACAGTGCAAACATTTTCAGAGACTCTTCAACGTTATTTGCTTCCAAAGGCCATATCAATATGAAAGAAAAGTGACAATGATGACAATAAAGAGCCCAATAAAAATAAATATTGGACCTTCAGATGAACAGCTCATGTTGTGCACTTTACTAAATATTGAAAACACGCTGCGCCAAAGTGATAGAGATAGCTCGGCAGCTATAGAGTGCTTGACATAATTGACTGTCGGGGATGGGCCTTTATCTGGGGGGCTTTGTTTGCTGGTGGGTATGCAGCTCACAGGGCCCTGAAGTGACTTGATATATAGCTCTACAGCACCATGACATGTTTTATTTTTACAGCACTATAATATGTTCCGTCGTGCCACCGGTCTAATTCCCTGTCCTCTCCACTGCAGCTGCTGCCGCTGCTCCTGCTGCTGCCCGTGCATTCTTTGGGCTCCGTGTTTCTTCCTGCAGACAGCGAGATTACAGGTAAATCCTTTCAGCGTTAACGAAAGGGCCGCAGCTCCTTGCAGCAATATGCTCCCACACTGTGTGCAAACAAATCTTACATGATGCTCACTGGGTTTTGAGGGAGTTATGTTGAAAATGTGCCACATACTAACCCTGATGAACTGTGCAATTCAGCACAGGCCTCAAGGGTATTACAGTAAAAGCTGGTCATCTTAATTGAACTGAACTGCATCATTTTGTCGATAGGTTTAACAAATGTCCCATTTCCAAAATAATACTGAACAGCCATGCGAGTACCAGACTGAAATATCTCAATAATTGTCAGGTTTCACATTTAATTTGTCCAGTACGTTGATTTATGACCAAATACCTGCAAAAATAATGATTCCCATCAGCCTTTTTCCTGTTGCGAAGGGGCAAATGTTGCCATATACATGCAAAGCTAAACTAAGATGATTAACATGGTGTACATTATAGCTGCTAACATGACTGTAGACTCATGCTTTCAAATAACTTCTTCCAGGAAAAGCGTTCAAGAAATGCCTTTGTAATATCAAATGACTTCAATGTTCAGTATTCCCCGCCTTTGTTTGTTAATTAAAAAAAGAAACAAATTACCCACATGCCTCTGGATTTTATCTATGAAGCCGTTTAAAATAAAGGTCTTGAATTTAATGGGAGATTTGCTGTTCTGCCACATCGGGGGATGATAGCAGTGAGATAGCATGGACATGGCAGACCAGCCGGCAAGTAAACTTTAGAAGTGTCAGTCTGTGTCAGTGGTCATAATGCAGCCTTTGATCAACGCCTCACTGGCTTCTGAAATCATTTGCACTGCTTTTAATGTTGCTCTTTTTTTCCAGTAATGTTGGTGCTATATAAAAGAGAGGAAACCGTTTATTCTCAAGAAAAGTTGAACCTCTCTTATTTGAGAAAACATCCTCGATCAATTTAAATGGGACTTAAAAAGGCAAATTTATCTTCTGCCTTTAAGTCAAGGAGTCAGCCTGTGGTTGTCACGCTTCAGCTGGGACTCTGATTGGATTTTTTTATTTGTGAGAAAAGGAGAGAGGGAGGTTGGTTAGCTTAATTGGTTAAATTTGAATTCAACCCTGACAAGTTGCAATATGAATACAGGGCTGTGGGAGGCCCAGGCTGCAGAGTCACATGACAACGCTGTGCTTTCAGGGTGAAAATTAACCTCCACCATGAGAAAAACAAGAGGACAGAGGAAAAAGATAACATCAATGAAAACCTCCCTGACACCTTTACAGGGCTGTCGGGTTATGTCTGGCAGCCATACTGGAGGTCCAACAGCTATGAAAAGCTGAGAACGCCTACCACCTCACCACTGCTATAATGATGTGAAAAGTATATGTGCTTTAGAGTGTAAACCAATCGTTTTTCAGCACACCCCTGTCATGTAGTAAAAACACCTGATTTTCACACGTCAACAACAGCTGCAGCAGCAGCAAGCGGAGCCGTAGTTACACTGCAATGTTTAGCAGAACTGCATCTTCTTCTTTGATTTAAATGTAATTTATTCATGTATTTTATCTTTTTAATTTATTTTGGGCTCTCCAACATTGTGTAATCAGATGCTGCAGAACGTTCAGGTTTTATGTTCACGTCAAGTCTTCACTTTTGTTTTCTGGATGTGATGGAGACGTTCACATTAAAAGGAAAGAACAGAATAGTCTTTGCACTTTTTCCATTTGAAGACTCAGACAGTGTTATTTGGTTTGCGTTTACGTCCTGACTTTGGTTTCTGGCAGGCAGCTGTCACAGTGCATTATGATCATCACGAACAATGAAGAAATTCTTGTTTTTGCTTTGTTTTTAACATCGTAATGGTTATTTTTTGAGGTAAAAGGTTCATTTCTTTATTATTTTGCAACGCAGGGTAAGAAAATGATAGCTGCAGTCCCTTTATGTGACTCACAAGACAAAACAAATTTGAAATGGATAAATAATAAGTAGTAAAAATGAAGAGAGCGTATAATAGGTATAAAAGAGTGTGGAGGATGAGTTGAGGAGTTTCGCAGCCTGACAGCAGCAGGGTTAGCATGCTGTGGCTGGGGTGGGGGCTGTCTTTTCGTGCCTTTCGTGCTCTGATCAGGCACCTCACCTCGCTGACATCACTGATGCTCAGTAGACGGGTACAATGATGTTCTGTGCACTTTTAGTCACCTGCTGCAGCACAGTGCACGGCAGAACTTCCAAATATTAATAACCAGCGCTGGACTCAAAAGAGATCCAGTATAGGTTTAGGAGTACCATGTGAAGACCACCAGAAATGTTTGTGTTTGGCTGCTTGTGTTTTGCCCTGAGAGTATCTGATGCCGGCGGACAGTAATCTGCTCAGTGATCTGCAGCTTTTCAGTAACACACGTACGCATGTGTCACGCTGATTACACAGCAGTAGTTTCTATTCAGTAACAAGAGAAGGCAACCGTGATTCACCTGAGGTATAACTACAGTTATATAAACTATATGTGCGTGGCCCAGTGTCACTCTATATTACAGAGGCATGTGCAACAGTGACTGTGGGGAATGTGATTAGTAAATAGAGCATGCTGCAGCCATGTACAACACACTTAACACTGTGGTAACGCCAAACTGAAACCTGTAAACCTATGTTGTATCTACAGCAGGATTCCCATTAATCGCTTGCATCAAGTAGAAAATCAGCTCAGCTTGTCAGGTTTATCTCTGCTGTAGCTCATAATCTTCCGACCTAATGCAGTTTTTTCACACTGTGAATATTCATGGACACAGCTCAATTTGTCCTTGGCCACAACAGCATTTCAAGACTAAATTCACATCCTGCCGCAAAATCCACCAAAATAGAAAGTGCTAGCAGAAAATCTGACGGATAACTTCAGTATTTCGCTGTCTGGATTGATTTCCATCGCATGTCGGTGCCATGATCTGAGTGTTACTCATCTCCCTGTCAGCTCCTTGCGTCTTCATGCTCTCATCGACACCCTCGGCACAACAATTTACACGTCAGATCATACACTATATTACCTAAAATCAAAACATGTCGGTGCACGTTGTCACACACACACACATAGCTTGGGCGTCTGAGAACTCCATTTCAGTCTGCGGTTTGATTTAACAAACGGAGTTCGCTTTTTCAGTCAGAGGAAACATATTAACTCTCCCCGCTCTCCCTCGCAGTACCTCCACGCGTGTATGTGGCTTGTGGGAACGATGAGGCGGCGGACTGAGACCCAGTTTCATTTCGCCTCATCATCACGCCTCCCTTTACGATCGAGCCGTCACTTTTGTCTGACCGGACACCTGTTGGCGTTAACGTTTACAGATGTCAAAAAAATGCCTGCCTTGTCCTGAAATCGTCTACGTCGACTGAATTTCATTATGTTCTCGTCTTCCATCTGCGACTTTGTTCCTTTTCCGCATATTTTATTTCCCGAGCATTCAATCTGTCGCAGCTTCTCTCTCGCTCTCTCTCTCTCTCTCTGTCTCCCTCTGTCTTTGTGCTCCCTCTTTTGCTTAATCCCATTTTAAGCAGTCTTTATATCGTCCAAACAGAAATCAAAAGGCAAACAAACACTTGCTTTTTCTTCGACTGATTGAAATAACAGATTTTGGCAACAGTTAAAATCCACTTTTGTCTAATAAAATCTCAGCAGCAATACAACTTACAAAATGAATTACAGAGCCATTAAATAAATCTCATTTAAGTGGATGTGAGGCTACGTTTCCTCAGAAAAGGCACTAGTGTATGCACACAGGATTTTGTTAATAATGAAGTAAATATGATCTTGTTTTGTCGCTCTTGGAGCTATATATATTTGTCTTTCACCATATGAGAAATCACGGTGGATAAATAGATACAGGCCGCCTCCAGGGCTCAGAAAAGATCCTGTGCAGTGTACACTTGACTTTGACTTCTCAATGCGTGTGTGTGGGTGTCTCCTGCATGAAATATCAGCTGTAGGAGTGCTCGGATCTTAAGCAAAAGTTGCTTTGAATCCCAAAACGCTTCACACAGTCGTTCAGAACCGCTCACTGTCTTATGGCTCCGCATGATCTCACTTTCGCCCCCTGAGATCTGGACAGAAACGCATGCAGAATATATCGTGCTTTTTCCTGATCTGGAAAGTAAATCCATGAAATTCTTGTGTTCGAAAATTCTTTTTCAAACTGTGATATCATCCTTTCAAACAGAATGATTCAAATGGCTCACATTTGGACAACAGAAAAGCGGGAGGAGAAATAACTAGTATGTGCTTGTGGCGTCGCGGGTTACAGTCCACCTCAAAGAACTGACCGATAGCAGCGAGTTAGTATATTTCATTAATGGGTGCTGACTTTTAGTGCAACCTTTAGCGATTGCTTTGTTTGGCCTCCTGCCCAAATGGAGAAAATGAGGGGGATAATCGAGCTTTATTGCTCACTGTTTAACTGTTGATAAGTGTTGGTTTGTTTAATGGCTTCATTTATCTTTTATTTAATTACTGGCACCATTTTAGGAAGAGGTACGGGCAAGGTGCTCCTCTGGTTTGGTGTCTATTTGTTGCAGCGTCAAGGTCTCATAACTTTGTTTTTCATAAAAACGACAAAAGGATGAAAGAAAGTCGCAGGCACAGAGACGGTTTTCAGACTTCAAAGCGGTTATTATACTACATTTTGTGCATTTCATAGAAGTGAGTCTGTTGTAGGCTAATGCTTTTGAGATGTTGATCCTAATACAAAGGTTCATTGAGTTACATTCACATTAGCTTGGGTTAAAATAGCCCAAGTTCGTGCCTCTCATTTACTGAAACTGCATTTGAGCACTTCTGTTTCCCTGAAAAATAATCACTCTGCGATCCTTGAAAAACTCCTCTAACCCTCTGGATAAGAGAATATTAAATTTGCTGTACAAAAAACAAGTTATGATTGTATTTCCTATCCACATGTCCTTGGTTCTTTCATAAAATACAAAATACTCCAAAGTAACATTGATATACCAGAGAAACTGTTCATAAGATTCTGAATTCTGGTCCGTGTTGTAGAATCGAGCAAAGAGGTATGTCATGTCCAGCTTTTATCTCGACGAGGAAAAAGAGACGCAACATGGAAGATGGGTTACAAATACTTTGTTATTGTGCTATTCTTTGTCTTTACGGAAATATCTGCAGAATGTAGATAATTGTTGTTAATCAACATGTCTAAAATGTCACCAGTATTTTTTTTCCCAGAAACAGATGCTTAGCACTGTGATTCGGCTGTAATTGTACTACACGGGGCTGTAAGGTTAAAATAGCATCAGGAGACGTAGGTGAGCATCAGTCAGTGACACGTTCAAATACAGAAGAAAATACTTTGGTTGGTTCACAGTTTGATCACAAAACACAGAGCATGAGGTAAAAACTTCTCAGATATTTCAAATGCATCGGCTAAATGAAGGATATATACTTACTTTTTGAAGTGGGGCTGCCAGGGAAGGAGCTGCTGCAGCACCATTTGCACTATTCTTCCCACCACGACTCCTTCAAAGGCTGCGAACTGAATCTACTCTGGCGTCTGTCGACATGCAGTCCACAAAGTCTGGGAAGCTGGAGCAGGAGGTGGTGGTGCGTAGGGGTGTGTTCCAGGAACAACTCTGTCTTCTTCTGTCTTTTTATGTTCGGCTTTGATGTCGATTAGTTGTCACCGCCGGCTTCAGATCTGTTCTCTGCGTGGAAAGAGAGTGACAGAAAAATCACAGGGGAACACGGCTGACCATCAGTGCCAATCAAATGTCACATTTTCTGATGAAACTGTAATGGCATTACAGATCTCTCTGCATGACTGTCTGTTATGCGTGTTGCTGCTACATGTCATTCAGTATGCTGTGTCTCTGTTTCTACTTTTTATTACTCTTCTTAATCTACTCGTGGTGAGAGGATTAAGTGATTTATTCTTCATTTACCAAACTTTCATTGCATCTATTCCAAATAAATCAGATGTGCATCTGCAAAGTCTGTAGCTCCATTTAATCAGAAAATAAAAAATAAAATGACTGAATGTGCTGTTTAAGTGGTTTTAACGCCAATTATAAAAGTATAAAGTCAGCAAACTTTTTAAAAACCCATTACTTTTCCTTTGATTCTCCATCAAAATTAATGCTGTGCTTTTTTTCTGCTAAGTTGATGATAGCATCACCATGATAGTCATTTAGGTTGTGAAATCAAACAAGTTCAAAGGATGGTACGAATCTCAGTTAAAATATGTGGACGTGAGAGATTTCCACCAAAAGCAACCTTACAAAACCATTGTTAACTCGTCTCTCCTCACTCATCCCGCTCCCTCACAGCTCCCCTTTGAGGATTTTGTCACGCCCTTGGCAAAGAAAGCGGTTAATGACGTGTAAATGTCCCAACTACCAACCAGCACCAACCTCCTCCCCTGTTTTTCCTACAGAGGCCTTGAAACTCTGCCAGCAGCCCCTCCACCCAGAGCTCACTGTCTCTCCTCCGCATCGATGTAGATCAGATCGCTTTCTCACAGCTAACATTCACTGCTTTGTGACACAAGACAGCACGCCATCTTCCCTCTAGTCAGTTCAACTTACCCCACTTGTCACGAGACCGAACCTCATCTGATCAGACATCTGAAACTATGGAGTGGTGCTGCTCCTTTAGCATTTGCTCTTCAAGTCTTGTCTCCACTGAGCTCTGTGAAAATCTTTTTTTCAGAGCAAACAAATTTTGCACCTAAATCTTTTTTTTTTATGCCACATTGTCTGAAACCTTGTCTCACAATGCATGACTTAACTGTTAAGAAATCTCAACAAGATACCTACAAAAGATATCTGTCAGGAGATGTCAAAGTCTGACTCTGTGGGCAAAATAAGCACCATTAAAAGTATGTTGAATTGGCTATTAATGCTTCCTGTTTACAATGTACTCATAGATGTACGAACAACTATCAGTAGATTATTTTGATATTTATGAAACATTAGAAATGCGCTGATCCTCAGGCAAGTTCTGAGCTTACTGTACAAGGAGAATCATTTTTACTTCATATTCTAAGAACATTTATGGACAATTATTTGAGATGGATGTCAGAGACACTGTGATTATCAGAAATTGATGTCAGTCAGACTGAATCTAAATATATACCCATTATATCGGTGTGTTATGACTCAGAGAACAAGTGCAATTTGCGACACTAACTGTGACAATCGGCTAAAGTTTTTTGTCACAGAACTGTTGATTGTGTGATTGACTGTGTGGTGAATGGGGCAAATCAGCACAGAAAACTATGCTTAACTAGACTGGCTTATTTTCACCGGTATGCTCATCATGTCCCTTTCCCCTCATGCGGTTTCTTTGCCTCATGTCTCTCCCTCCATAACCTCGTGAGGAAGCACACCTGGCAGTTTGGAAACCTCTGATGTAGATAAAGTCTTCACACAGACGTGGACGAAAACCTGCACATGGAGTTAGGAATGCAATCTTGCCCCTGAACTGGAACTAAAACAAATACAAACAATACAACAGTTGCCAGACAGGTACGTGCTGGGCAGACAGTGCACCTTGTCTGTGATTTAATTCCAGCATACCATCAGTTATACGGTTGGGTTATGATTAAACAACGTTTCATGCCAGATGTCGGCTCGGCATACTGAGTCAAATCAAACTGACGGGCAATATGAGGGCCTGGTTAGTAGCACTTATATATTCGGGAAAAAGAATAACTTTTCACACCTGCGACTGAAACAAACGCATATGAGGACAGCAACTTTTATCATCACAATTACTGTCCTAAGTCACTGCATCCATCAGGGGAACACCTCTAATTCATTCCCCTAACAAAGCACGGTGGCATATTAAAGAGATATGAATCACAGTTCAATTTATGCCAAAGTACCTGTTTTTGTTAAAATTAGAAGTTATTTTGAAAAAGGACAAGTCTGTCTGATTAGTGACTACAAGGCTCCTAACATTAATACACCAGTTAATTCAAGACTGACCTATTGAAATCAATAACTGTTAAAAGAGTTGCTGCCTGTGATGTCAGCCACCGCCCATCCAGCCATTGGACGGTGGTTTCGGGAAAAAAAATATTTTGCAGCTACCGTGAAAAAAAGTCTGCATCTTCCTCTCCAAGGGGGTCCAACAAGGCCAAAACATCTTCTTCTGCTTCACAAAGCCCCTTGGCTCTGTCACCGCATCCCATCGTTCCTCCTGTCATTACTATGACACTTAAGTGACCTTTTGAATCCCAGCCCTGACACACAGGTTGGGTTGCATATCTCCAATTTTCTAGCTGAAATCTCCAGTTGGATTCCCGCCAAACACCTCCCGATTGACCTTGACAAGACTGAGCTGCTGTTCTCCTCTCAGGATTCCTGCCCCTAACAAGAGCCGTCAATCACGATGACACCCGCACAGTCGCGCCAGCCCCGAGACTGACGCCGGGATCTTAGACGACCGACTGCAACAACCGCTATTGCAGATTCGCTGTGTGTAAAATCTGCTGACTCAGACGCAGTTGCTTGTGCAAACACTCTTTTGTCTCCCATCTGGACTGCTGCAGCTCCGATCTGGCTGAGCAGCCTGAAAATAACTGCAACAAGACAGTTGTCAAGCTAAACTTCAGACTGTACTGGCGCTTGTCTCCCATTACTGTAATAAAAAAGTAATAATATAGTGGGAGTGTAACGGTATTCATCCTGAAGCATTCGGTACAGGGCGTTTGGTTCGGTGTGCGACTTGCTTGGTTTGGTACGCCTCACGACCTGAATTCCAGTCAAAATATTCAATCTACATCAGAAATTATTAAATTTACCCTCAACGTTTTGTCAGCGCACCAGCTGCCGCTTGCTAATCGGCATACCACGGTTTGTCAAACTCACGGAGTGCCGTTGCTCCACTGTATGGGAGCAATTCGTTGTAGCAAAAATGAACGATGGGCGTCTAATTGTGGGCCAACATTGTTTAACTGAAGTCAGGTTTGCCTGTGGAAACACTTCATACACGCCATTTACCACGGCATACCCAGATGTGTCGATTAGCAGAAAGAAGGGGAGTCCATCTTCAGTGTTCAGGCAGCCTCTCACTGCAGATTTAAGCTAAATTAACCACTAATGCAATAGAAGGGTTTATGTCTAAAGATATGTGACCATACCCAGTCTAGTTAGTGATGAAGTGATTAGTTAAACATTTTGGAAAATACATATATTAGCCTGGCTCTGCCCGTTAGCTAAATATACATTCATCAACTGCTCAATTACCGACTTATTTACATGATGTATGTTGTTTGTTTAACCCCGTACAGACATGCAAAAAGGACAATCTGTCATTTTGAGGAGTGGGCTTTGGTGCTATGTTCTGACTCTTAGCACAGCCTGAACACACACAATAATTCATCATGTTGCAAACGGTGAAATGCTATAGTGGTAAAAAAGCACAACCACATGCTTCCGCACCGTACACTGCAGCAGGCTCAGGGGCATGTCTCATTCATGTGACATCATCTGACATATGTTTAAAAGAAAAGGCTTTTTTTTAAAGGACACTGCTCATTTTGTCATCTGCTTTTCTGCAAATAAGAGTATTTCCCAAAACATGAGCTATTCATTAAAGTCATAATCTGTATGTAATCTTGAAGTGATTTTTTTTGCTGACAAAATATCAGGTGTCCATGTTGAGGTCCATCACTAACTTCTACTGTTTCCATGTGGGTATAAATAAAAGATTCAAATGTGTGTGTTTGTGTCTGTGTGTGTGTGTCTGTGTGTGTGTTTTAAATTGTTTATAGCTCGCTGTGATTTTGTAGTGATAGACAGCATAGGTGCAGAACCTGGAGCTGAAACGATTCCACACACACACACACACACTCACACACACACAGATACCCTGCGATGTGATCGGACTTTCAACGCAGCTGCACATAATGTCCATTCACTGACAGGGAGGTGGCGGAGAGCGGCGTGGGCCGGGCAAACAAAGATGACAGATAATTGAGACAAAACGCACAAAAGTCAGCTGATTTCCCGTGAACGGTCGGCTCGGACCTCTCTTCATTATCGTCCCCGAGTTGTTCTCGCCCTTTCTTATTCGCCGCTTTGCCGTTTCGCTTTTTCCTCCGAGGCCGATCTCAATGACAACTGAAAGAGCATTCTCTCTACCCTCGTTAACTGAGGAGTGCATCAGTCCTAATAAGAAAGCTTTTACACGGTTAATTAAGAGACACTGTAATGCAGTATGTAATGCTCAATTTACTCATCTCATTCTCCCCCTCGTCCTCTTTAATTTCATTCTGAATCAATCTGTCCGACTCTCTTTTCTTCCCTATTATGTGGACTTTTCTACATCCGCGCTGTGCTTATGACTGTCCAATTTGTTCGTGCCGGCTCCATTTTGAGCCTCTCCGACGGTTTCCCCTTCCACCGCGCTCTCTGATCGGCCATTTCTTTTAATTCTCAGCCTTGATGTTGCTAATTTGGGGCAGAGGAGAGGGGAGAGAGGGGAGAGCAGGGGAGGGGGGTGGATGTAAGAAAATAAATGAGCTGTTTGGGGGAGATATTAAGATGATAAAATGCAAGAAATAGGGGGCAGCATTCACCAGAACACAAATATTGGCAGGGACTGAGCCGCGAGGACTTGCCAGTGAAACTAATGTAAACATGGGGGGAATATAGAGTGGAGAGGAGAAGGGGAGCTGTGAAAATAGAGTGGGATAGTGCTGAAGTGGAGGCAGATGAGTAAATAGCCGGAGCGCACTTTAAGGACAAAGGGGAAAAAGACGAAGAAGAGGGACATCGAGACAAGGAAACAAACGGAGCGGACACCGGAGAGGGCGGGCGAGCTGAGGTTGCCATTTTAAAGGTCCGCACGTTTGAACATTAATTAAAAGTTATCCACTGATGAATTGCCCCGTGATGAATTGTTTCCCTTACCATAAAAACTGTGTATGCATCCCAGTGGGATAGAGGCAGGCCACTAAATCTGTCACCCATGTTTTTCATGCTCTCTGCCTTTGACAGTAATGAGTCAGGCCAGTATGATTGGCTGCTCAGCGGCTGATTAAAAGTAGTTTCCTCTAATACAAGGATTTACTTTGACATTTCTTATGCAGGGAAACCAAATGGCTTCATAACAGTGATGAAAGTAATGCATCTCTGGGTTGTTCTTTTGATTAATAAATAGTTTCGTCTTTAAAATGTTAAAAGAATAGTGAAAAATGATTATAACAGGCTGTATATACAGCAGGGAGGCAGCTTTAGCTGACATTTCTACATTAAGAATGTATAAAATGACAATGTGAAAAAAATGTGATGATGTAAGGGTTGTTGGTCACACAGATAATTATGATGCTGAGTTCATGTCAAGGCTCGTGCTCATGTTAGCAAGTTATATACTTCAGCAGGAGAACGAATGCGGTCGTTGTCTGTGACTCTCGTGCTGTGCAGCAGCATTTGATAGAACTGCTTTATGCAAAACAGGGTTCTCCATCTACGTAGACAGACACCGTGGTCCGAGGATGAATGAATGCAAAAGTGAGGGGTGAAATCATGAAGCAAAAAGAAATCTAAGATATACATTTCCCCATTCTGGTTCCTTCAGAACGTGTGATTTATAGATCAGATATGCTGTAGCAAACATAAAATGTGTCATTTTATTTCAGCTGGACTTCTTGGGTCATTTTTGGGAGGCAGTGAAACCTTGGCTTTTCGACTTGGTATATACATATAGTTGACTAGGGTTGACGCACAGTCAATCAACAGAAAATTAATTAGCAATTAATCTAATAGTTGAAACATCGTTTGAGTATTTCATTAAGCCAACGATGGAAAACGTTCCCTGGTTCCAGCTTCTCAAATGTCAGGATCTGATGCTTTTATTTACAGACGATAGTAAACTGAATATGTTTGGACGACAAAACAACATATTCAAAGGTGTCACTTGAACTGTGAAAAATTGGGTTACAAACATTTTTCATAATTTTCTAACATTTTCATAGACAAGATGATTAATCGACTAATCGAGAAGATGACTGGCAGCTGAAAGTAATCATTAGCTGGAGCCCTGCAAGAGACTAATCAATCAGTGGATTATTTGTTTCAGCACTTCTTCATAATTTCTTTGCTGCGGATCACAGATGTCTCGAATGCGACATGCGCTTAAAGCAGGATTGCGTGTAGGTCTTCTCGCAGGCCCGTCTCCCTCGTGCAAAATGCTTTGTCATGGAAACATGTGATTTGCGAACATCTCACCCTTCACGACTGGTCCCCGCAGCAGGCACACTCAGTGCGTGTCGCGAAACGTGCAAAAGCAAGCCGCATTCAGGCTGCTCTGTGACGCGAAGTGGGAGACAAATTGCAGAGTTGCAGGCCGAAATGGTTCACGGCCTCGGCTGAGTCTGATAAATTCTGTCCGCTGTGCTCCACTAATCACTGCAGCCTGTCACAGACACGCCCCTCTTCCCCAGAGAGCCGACGATCACGCTCCTGATCTCGGGGGCAGCCGCTGGTCGACCCCGCGTTAGCACACAGTTGCGGACACGCCCCATGCGGACCCCCTTCCGCGCACTCAGACGCGCGCTCCTCATGCATGAATCCGCTGATTGTCGAGCGGATCACAATCAAGATACAGTCCTGAGTTTCCTCCGCTTCTCTCGCTGGTGAGGGAACAAAAAAAGACTCCTTTTTTTTTTTTTTTTTGTTCTGCCCCCTGTGTGTTTCTTGTGACTCACAGGAAGCCGGAGAAAATGCACACTACAGCACAAAAATTTCCATATCTATCATTCTTAATCGTTTCTCTATTCCACCCCCATCCCACACATACACACAAACACACTCTGTGCACTCGTTTGTAAGCTGTATCAGTGTAATTGATGCAATGACTGGAAATAAACAGGCAATTTAAGTGCTGGACACCTCACTGCTCTCTCCGCTGCTCTCTCTCCCACCGCTATGTTTCCCCTTTGTCCGCTATACACACACATGCGAGCGCGGTCACACATACATTGTGGACTATCTCACAATCGAACGAGGTGGAATAAGGGACAAGGTCAACATGCTGGGGGGAGAAAAAAAAGTGTGAGACGAAGAGGAAATTAGGCAGGATAAGAATAGAGAGGGACAGAGGGCATGCAGAAAACAAAGACTAATCTCACAGATGACTCATATCTGGAAGGCCTGCTTAATGACAAATTTACAGGCGTGTGTGAGAGAGAAACAGACCGTGTTATCACCGAGCAAACTACTTTTTCTTTTTTTTTACCATTTTCTATTCAGTTTTGGCCACTTCGACCACAAGCCGTAGCGTTGCGAGGCCTGCAGCTCGCGGGAGCTCGCAGTTCAGCAGGCGCCTTCACCCTCCGAAATGCTTCCCTCTGAAAAAGTCCTCCCCCGTCCGCGTGACGGGTCGCCCTCTCTCCCGACGACCACTCAGCCGAGCGGACAGTTGTTCCAGCCTCTCCCTGCCTGCAGCGGGCTCGGACCAAAAGAAAGAGACAGAAATAGCCCGCGCTGATCCGACCAGGCCACGTCAATCTGGGCAGGCTGCGGCACGAAAACAGACTTCATCTTTTTGGCCCCCGCTCCGAAGATCCCTCGTGCACGTTCACATGTTCCACTGTGTTGGAACATTTGCGTGCATGTGTTGCGACTGTGCGCTGACCCGCGACGACGCTAATTATCAAGACGCTGCATGTCAAAATGTGTACTTGGTGCTCTTACATACTCTGCAGGCTTGTGTGACAGCGTGAATATGATCCCACATGGTCCTGTTAGCATCAACTGGGAGCGGTCATGCCGCATGAATATTAAAAGGTGGCAGCAAGTTCTGTATGCCACGGAGTTCATAATAAACAAGGTCTAATAATTTAATGGGTCTGCATGTCGACATATCCCATGGGCTGCCGTGCTGTCTGTACATGAGGTAATGGGAAAAGAAAGTCAAGCATAAAATGATACAGTGGGACTTGACAAATGGAGAACGGCAGAAACCAAGAACACGAGGAAAAGAACAGGAGGTACGGTTTCCTCCGCTTCCTTGAGGTTTCCTTCACTCTTGATGGAAAAAGAGCCTCTGGAGTATCCTCGGCTGGCCCTGGGGACCCAGATCATCAAGAGACTCGAAAAGCACAGTTTTATGTGCCAACGCAGGCAAAATTTAAATTAAAGTCAGAACAAACACATGCAGCATTTCCTTTTTTGAAAATAAAAGTGTTATTTTAGAGGTCCGAGCCGTTTCTGTTATTGTTTGTTCAGATCTGGATGGTACATAGCGAGTTCTTCAAGGGGCCACTGTACACGCATCTATCTATGGCGTGTATAATGTCAATCATCTACAGTGTCACTGATTGAATCAAAGGTTTATTTTCCTCCTGGTGGGTAAACCAGGTTTTATGTCTGTCACTAAAATTGCTGGCCTCCATATGACCATCATTAGGTTTCTGGGGGGAAAAAACACTTCATGTGTGAATGCTGTCTCTGGTGACCTCTGACCACAGCACTGCTGCTCAGCCATATTTCCTGGACTGATGACATTTGCTCTCCCACTGAGTAAAATACAGTTGCCCTCTCTCAAGCTGCATGCCCTTGACTCAGCTCACGAAGCAACTCAACCTTGACTTGTGTCCAGACATCACGTTGACAGCGTTTTACACAACTAAATAAACTTTCAAGAGATTAAACGCTTCAGCATGCCCGTGTTCTTATTTTTAAAGTTACAGTAATGTGCTGTAATATTGATATTCACACTGCAGCCTCCTCTGTACGTGTCTTTGTTGGACTTGAGGTAGCCTTGTATTTACAGTAACACAGCTAATACTTTTCAAATGAACATTCAGGCATTTACGGTTGAAGATGTGAATACCCAGCTAAGTCTCACTTAATGTTTTTCATGAAGACGTGTTGTTTTCAAGGTTCTTGGGAGGGAAAGAAACAGACAAATCTAACTCAACTTCAAATAGGACCAGACTGAATAGTGCTTTTTTTAACAAGTCTGAAATGTACTTAAACAACTGCCGACTGCATTGCAAACCACCACAACAATGACACACGAGCGGATTTGGCAAACAGTTGCTTATTTACACTTCTAGCAATTACAGAGCATCATTAGAATCATTTGGAGCAGTGTTTCTGTCCAGCTGATGAATGTAAGTCCAATATTCACTTTCCTCCCTCGATTTTCAATTCTCAAGTGAGATGTTTTAGCTGCTAAATGCTCCACTATGTTCACCAGCTAATCCCTAAATGTGTCTGTCCGCTGAGCAGGTGGAGTACAAAGGGTTTTTAAAGCTTTTTCACCGAAAACATCTGCCTGGTGCGGCAAAAAACAACCGCGTGAGAAGGAGTGGGACTGAACCACGCCATTGGTTCTGCGGGATGATTCTTCCAGAGATGATCAACCCAAAGCAATGTCGTGAAAGAAGCTAAAAAGCTCCATGTGAGAAATGCAAAGTCAGGTGTAAATTTTCTTTTCACATACAAGCAGTCACATGACCTATTGCAAACATAATAATATTGATTTCAGCCACCTAAAGGCTGCATTCATTTTATATTGTTGTGAAGCAACACCGTGCTGTGATGATGCCATACAGTGGTACACAATGCGCCAGCTATAGGAGGGAAAAAGAGTCTCAAGAGGCTGTCAATTGATTGTTAGCTACTTCAGCTGCAAGGTCTTATGAATGGTTGGTTTATGAGTTTGATACTGAATACTGATACTGAAATATCAACAACTATTGCATGGATCGTCTTGGTTCAGACATTCATGTCACCATTCATCATTCAGGGAAAACTAACAACTTTGGTGATCCCCATACTTTTCAACTTGTTGATTTGTCCAGTACTTTGGTTTAGTCTGGGCCTCAGCTTTATGTTTAGTGCTAATAAGGAAATATGCATGCTAACACACTAAACTAAGGTGGCAAAAATGGTCGATGGCAGTCAAAACATTAGACCTGCGAAACATAAGCATGTTGGCATTGTGTTTGTGAGCATGTTTGTGCGGAGACGCTGGCATTTAGCTCAAAAGTACGGTTGTTGACTCTCTCAAGAAACACTGATTTGCTCCCACAGTGTGAACTGATGATGTGAGCAATAGAAACTCTAGTCGTAGTACTGCCGTCTACCTTTCTATTTCTGACTTTCTTCACTATGAAATCTCACCCCTCCCTCCCTGTCCCTCTCTCTCTCTCTCTCTCTCTCTCTCTCTCCTGCTGACGTGCATGCTCATTCTCCCTTGAAAGACTTAACTTCTTGATGGCGGCATTATCACCGCAACCTCCTGACAAACAAACCCCCACTCGTACAACAAAGCACACTGACGCGCGCGCACACACACACACACACACGCACACACTGCACATACATACACACACTGCGTAGGCTCTCTGCAGTGCCTCTACCTCATTGACCACAGTATAATACTTCATTAGCTATATAGCAGATTTTACCGTTCTAAGTGAGATTAGCTTCCTTTGTCTCTTTTCAGCCTCTGAAACGCTCCCTGCCATAAACCTTCTCTCCAGTCACAAAGCCAATAACCTCAATGTCAAGAAATTTTATGTTTTCCTGGCATCTTTTTTTTTCATCGTCAATTTATTCCTTTATTCTCACAGAGTGTGTGTTCTGGAGGAGATCCACGGCCATATGACTGATTGTGACTCTGAAACGTGTGACACTGTAAAAACGCACATGAAGGACTCCCGAAGGGGTCAAAAGCTTCCGTTTATTAGTTAGAAAATAGAGAAAGCAGATACTAGTATAAAAAGGGCGTGATGCAATTTTCTAAAAAGCTCATAAATCATAAAATGTACTGTAATGTGTTTATATATTTAACAACTCTCTTCTGTAATATTAAACACCCACAGTATTAACAATCAAACTGCTTAAGGCTGTTCCATAAAGGGCAGCCATTTGTCTTTCTGCGCGGCGGAAAGTTAAAAAATTCAGGAGGCAGACCAAGGCCACAGAACTCCATTTTAAACCTTCGGAGAAATTTTCAGCGCAATTGATCATCGCACTTCATTTCACAAAGCACAAAGCCTGAAGCGCAGGGAGAGGACTGCTCAGTGGCAGGAGGAGGGAAGGAAATCAGAAACAGTAAACCTGTCCATCTGGGCCCCGTCTGTGTGGGCTGCTGGTTATTGCACCCTGACAGGGCGTCCACACTGCGAGCGGCTGATGTGTCGCTGTAATCTGACCCCGTGTGGGAGGTGCAACAGATTGCTCTGATTGCCTCAATGTTCTGGACCTGTGCGGCTACAAAGTTCGGAATAGGCAAATTATTGATGCTGCTGCTGCTGCTGCTGCTGCT
>JBCAUF010000028.1:21007026-21026778 GCA_038406115.1 Haemulon aurolineatum
TGTGTGTGTGTGTGTGTGTGTGTGTGTGTGTGTGTGTGTGTGTGTGTGTGTGTGTGTGTGTGTGTGTGTGTATGTCTCTCGTGGTTTGGGGAATTGGAGAAGAAAGGCTAGATGTTACAATATACTGTAACAAGAATTATCTGATTTGTTGAAATAAAAAGAATCAGAAAAAAGCACCAGATGTTCTTGGAAAATATGTTTTCAATTATATTGTTTTGTCTGCCATTTACAAACAATATTAAGGGTCATTTAAAACAGTGGTAGAGAAAACCTTTCTTTTAGTTCTTCCTGTGAGTGTTTAGCAGGAAGTGCACCTGCTGTGAAAATTAATTTGTGGCCGTTTTTACAGTGAAAAGCACAATCCGATATTGGCTCTGGAGTCAGCAGTGTGCACAGACTTGCCGAGGGAAATTTTCAGGCTTGGCAGTTTGCAAATGCTCGAAAACATAACGTGCTTAGTCATGTTATCTTGGGGAAAAATTAGATTTTGGCCAATAGTACAAGCCAATCTAACACAAAAGTGTGCAAAAATGCAGCTGATGCGGTGCTTTCTCACAGCACAGGGCCGTCCTTCTGCTGTGGTTCAAACCAAGAGGATCGTTATCTGACAGTATAGAAACCTCTGTGATGAGGGCTGGGTGCAGCCAAGTTTGTGTGTGTGTGCGTGTGTGCGTGTGTGCTTGCTGGGTGGGAGGGAGGGAGGGGGGCTCAGCAACATAATGAATCCCTACAGGAGACACGGGGCCCTGCTGGGCTGCTGTAATGAAGCTCTGCCCTGCCATCGCTCCCTGACCCACTGGCATTAACGAAAAATGGAAACCATTACCTTCAGCCTTCACCTCAACAGCCTACCAAGTGGGGGACCGGGAGCAGACACAGGTGCGTACGTGCGTGTGTTTGTTAGGGATCGGGAACAGGAATAAGGCTGGGGTAGAGAGAGACAGGGCACGGCGGGGGATCCAGACCAGACAGGACTCAGACTGTACATGAAGGATGTGTCTGTCACGACACTGATAGGATATAGTCTAGAGCAGGTGTGTCGGTGTGCCATGTTCAGTGAGAACACATATAACATCAGCATCCATGCGCATCTAAACAGCCTGTACAACTTTTATTTGAGACAAACGCACACGGCAGACGGAGAGGACAGGGTTTTGAAGCAGACTGGATGTTCGCTCTCAGATGCATTCCAGCAGAAGTCTCTCTCAAAGTGCCCAGGGATCTTCACAGCTTTGCGCGTCTCTGTACTCTCGAGCTAATCTCATTCTTGGTTGTTGTGGATTTCCAACCGAGTAAACAGACCAAGCTTTTCCGATACGTGCGCGTGTGAGCGTGTGATTTCCGCTGTGGTATGTTTTCGCATTTTCTCAGTTGCCGCCACAAGCCATTGTTCAGAAGTGAAGAAATCCACAGGACCCCAAGGCAGCGGGAACAAAAGGGAAGCTTTTGTCTTAATACCCTACAAATGATTTTTTTTTTTTTTTTTTTTTTGCGGGCTGCCTTTGTGGAGGGGTTAGCGGCTGTGTCCTCCACTGCCAGTCTCTCTAACTGGAGTGCGACTGGCTGGAGATCATTTGATCAGCAGATCTCGTTCATTACACGAGATGGAGCACCACAGCAGCCTGTCATAGATGAACCCTCTAGATAAGATGGGTTTCATTCCTTCTGGCTCTGCCTTTCCCTCCTTTATCTCCTGTTAGCCCCCCTTTTCCCCCTGTCTACCCTCTGCTTGTATTTCAAAGTTGAATAAAGGAATTGGAGAATGACTAGGTCTCGGCGCAAATAGCAATGTCCAAATTGTTACTGATGTTATTTTGGAGCATGACAGTCGAGCACAGTTCACTAAATTTATTTAGCTGGAAAACAAGTAATATTTTGTGAATTTAAAATCTTCCCTGAACCAACAGATTTAGCCAAGAATCATTCCGAGCGATGCTCTCGTGAGAGATGTGCGCACACAGGGGCTAGAAAACAAATTGACTAAGAGCTTATGGGGGAAATCAACATAAGGCGCTGTTTTTGTGCCACAAACTGCACAAATCCCAAAAGTAATGGGTGGAAAATGTTAAGTCCCGAGAGGCAAACCTCCCTGCTAGAGTAGAATTCACTTAAGTATCTAGAAACCACGGTGCAAACATTTGCCAGGCCCAAGGCAAAAACTACAGTCAGTTTGACATGAGGCTGAGTGTGCGAGTTGATGACAGCTGATAGACGTGCAGACTTACAGATCTTTTGGTGATCCGCAAAAGCTTGTGAAGTGAGTGAGTTTCTTTTCATGATAAACTGTGGTCGATAAACAACACTTATTTATGAGTGATGTTTTGCCTGTATACACTGCATGTAGTCTGGTGTGTAGCCTTGTATAGTGTGTAGGCTAATCAGTACGACTTTCATCAGTGCTGATGGTGCTAACTCTGGGCTTTTCTGAGGTTACCTTAGTTTAGGCCGACAGCAGGAATTTCATTCAGTTTCTGCCACCGCTCCTTTTTTTATGTGTTTCTTGTTTAAAGTGGGGCTTGTACGCTTTTAACTTGTGCAGCTTGGTGATGGTTTGGGACACATATGCTGAATTTCTCACCAAGTGTAAAGCTAACTTTGCGGAGCCTCTGTTATTATCACTGTGAAGGAAATCTGCACGATTAAGGAGCCCTCGATTGATGAAGAAAAAGGAGACTTGGATGTCTTAAATGGTTTGATGATGAAGGTTCGGCCTGCAGGGAGAATCGTTCCAACAGTACATGCCAGGCCACTTACCAAGGATAACTCTGAGATGGGTAGCATTTAACCACACTGCTTATCCAACTCATCATATTCAATGTGTCACTACAGGCGTCCTAACACCGCTCTGATCTGCCAACAACACTTCAAACTACACCGAGGCCTTGGGTGTCGGGGCACCCGAGCTGCACTCTCAGTCCTGTACAACAGATAACGTATAAAACAAAAAAAGGAAGACAGCAGGTCACTCTGTTTCCTTACGCTCTAATGACACTGTGGGATCTAACTTGAAGATATAGTACAGAAAATAGAAAATTCTCTCACTGTGCTGCTAGTTGATGTCTCTCACTTAAATTCAATTATAAAGCAGACAAATGTCTACAAAAGTGTGGCATGTAATGAAATATTTTATATATATATACTGTACTTAGCACGGGCACTAACATGACTTATCAGGGTCATTACGATTTCCATTTCCGTTCTCACCATTGAGTAAACCAGTTGATCTCGCCTTGACCCGCCCGGCGTGGGCCTATTCTTTTTAAACTCTTTGCTCTTACATCTTTAATGAGCTTTTCCCTCCCTCCCTCCCCTCTGCCAACCTTGAGAGTGACTCACAGATGCACATACACACAAATCTCTTGAAGTGCTGCCCATGCTAATGGAGTTACAAAGGACTTCAGCGGTCCACCTCTACCTCGTCCTGTGTCATTTCATTGGACTTCTGGCTCTTGTTGTTCACATCAAGACGACTCGTCCTGCTCTTTAGTCACTCATACCTTTTTCTTTAATCTGAGGAGACAATTAGAAAATCTAGCTTCAGCCCCTCTATGCTGATAAATGGCCTCCGTCTCTCCTTCAATCGATCACATGCTTTCAGATCTGTAAATGAAGGCTTAGGTAACAAGGATGGCCAGGGAGGTAATCAAGAAGACCACCGAGACACAAGGGAGGGGAGTGCTAATGCGGTGAAAGCATTTCCTTGGTTACAGCAGCCTTCGTGAAAGCAGTCAGAGCAGTGGTGGTTGAGCTCCTCACACACACACACACACACACACACTGGCCTGTGTGTGGCTGCACATTTGGCCTTTCTTGGGAACAGAGTCTTGGTAACAACAGTGCTCCCCGCTCTCCTTTATTTAATGCTTCGTCCTCCCTCTGTCTTCCTCTCTGTCACACTCACGCACGCCGGGTGTCAGTGGTCAGGGTCAAAGGGTGACCTCTGCTCACTCAGGCGTGACTCTGGGGTTTAATCACACATACTTATTGTTTGGCCCTCTGGGCATCCATCACGGAGAACCTGACAGCCTGAAAGGCGTGAGGGGAAGTATCTAGAAGTGGAGGCAACTTGGCGAATGCTCGTTCTGAAGAAAAGACGAGAATAAATTGATTGTATGTTGCGATTGTTATTGTTTATAGGCCACACGGCTGGAGCGTGCTGCTGTGTTGTTATGAAAACTGAAACACCTTTTAAAGAGCCAGTATTAGTATTCAGTATCTGCAATTTTGCTGACAGCTTGCTTATTCTCGGCACTTAATGGCATCATGAATCATTTATACAATTGTATGTCAACACACACAAGTGAATTTTACATGCTGTAAAACTGCAAGCACTTCTATGATCGGCTCCACCTGCCCAGTTTGCCCTGCGTGGTGTCAGAGCTCAAAATGAGCTCAACACAAGGGATAAAATGTTTTTTTATTCAGCATATAGTTTTATAGTTTGTAGCAATTTAATTAATCTGTGTTTTAGGTCCCCATGTTGATTGTGTTTCCACCCAGCAAGAACAGAAATCTGAATAAAACCCTGCAGCATATACCTCCGCCACTGAGCGAGCATATTGGGTGCGGGGAGGAATTCAATTTTTGCAGTTCACACCTCTTCTTGTTCACGCCGGCCCACTGAGCAATTTGTCAGGAGAAGGAGAGGAACTCATCATCATCGCCGTGGGATGTGGAGTCTGTGAGGTGAACCAGGTGGGTGAGGGGCCCGGTGGGGAGGTCACAGGGTGTAACATTGGAGATCAAACACACGAGGCTGGCTGCAGAATATCACGTTCGGGCATCAACCTTCAACGCTCAGCGTGTCTCACCCGAATCCTCCCAAGTATGGGTTTGGTGTCAGTCGGCCCAAAATTGGACTACATTTGGTTTGTATTTTGGCCGTTGAGTGCAGATGTCCGCCGGCTGCTGCTGGCGCTGGCCACTCAACTGGCACTGTGAGGTGCTCGCACACTTGTGAGCAACTATTAAGTGTTATCACCAGAGAATGGTGAGGCAAGCAGGGCAGCGTAAATAGAGCTGTTATCTCCCCCAGAAGCTGGTACAGTACATGTCTCTGTGAGTGTCTGCACACACTGCACGAGGTAAAATGTCCCCACTTGATTTTCAGCAAGCTCCGTAGAGGCCCTTGAGTATGCTCTCTCTGGAACAAATTCAAAACGTGCTCAATAAGTAATAAGTTCAAGTTATGATATAAATGATCTTTTAAATGCATGTATCTAGGAATTCAACTTGTCTTGTAAACACGAACAAACACAGCTTCATCTCCACTCCAACAGTCTCTCAGGCCTCTTGGCACATAAAACCCCCAAAAACTGAACAGTCTAAAGATTTAAAAGATTTAGAAGATTTATTCATTAGCAAGCCTTTTTAAAGATTCTGTTTTATTTTGGATCTGCAGCCACGCTCAACCAAAGGGGGGAGCAGAGCCCCTTGGATGTCACACTATCTGTGGGAGGATGAATAGGTACCATAGAAGACAAAGCCAGGTGCAAAACTGACTGGTCATGCTTTAATAACAAGGCGTAGCCCTTGTTTTTGAGGCCTTCAATCAGCGCTTATCTCTCCTCTGTGTACAAACATTCCCTCATGCCAAAAGCATCCCATGCATGTCTGGAAAACCCCGCCATTACAGGATGTAGACGCCGCAAAACAAGAAAGATACAGGAATTCTATTATTACAGGCCCCCGTGACCCTCTACCCACACACACACACACACACAAACATAGGCACAAAAATCCCCAACTCACATAAACACTCACTTGGCTCCCTTGCGTCAAATTATCATGATAACTGGGGCGTTCATCACGCTGCACAAAGACTGGTTAACATCTTCAGTGGCTACTCTATTAACAGCTTTATCACTAAGCAACAGCAGAAAAACCCCACCCCCCCAATCTCTCTTCACACACACACACACACAAACACCAAGGGACACACACACACACACTGTCCATTTAAATGTAATGGTGCTGTGTCTAATTTGGAGGGTGTTTGACAGACAGCATTTTAATGACCAAGAGCCTGGGTGAGGAGTTAAGCTGACAGAGGCATCTATAGGGCCGCTATCATGTCAGGGAGGGAGACTTTGAACAGTCGAATAAACATCTGTGGAGAGTGAGATGGGGGCACCGCTATTATCATTCCATTAAACCCAACAGCTATGAGGAACCAGTGAGTACAATTAGTGTTGAGGTTACACAAAATACACAAAATACAAAGAATTTACAGTGAGACACTGGAAACCGAGGCAGGCCTTCTCCTCGTCCTCAGCATAATGCTACGGCACTCGGGGAGTACTGAGTAGCATGTAATGAGAATAACCATGCAGCTTTAGTCATGAAATGCCTAATTAGCCATTAGCATTCGCTAAAAAGCAGCTATGAGACCATCACTGTCTCTCCTCCGCAATCCCCCACTGAGCTGATACAATACAGCACAGGCCCAGAGGACGCTCGCTGCAGGGAGAGCAGTCAGCCTATCAGATGTCTCCTTCCACAGTTCAGGTCCCAGCAATGAGACCACAGTAAGGTTTCTCTCTCACAGCGCCGGTCCAGACCGCACCCCCCCCCCTGTGTTCCTCCATTTTTTTGTGGGTTAATTAGAATGAAGCTGCTGTCCGCTGTTTACAAGAACGCAGCCGTATGTAGTCCAGATTACACTCATCAACACTTTGTGTCCAGAAGAATGGGTTTCAGCTAAGCACACGCGCACACATACTGTATGTACATGTGCCTGAAATCACACACACACACACACACACATAACGCTTGTGCGCATGCTCCGTTGTAATGTGGATTGTGCTCGCTGTCATTAGCAATTTTCTTCTCTCTCTGTTTTGGACTAATTAAGCAGCTCAATTTGGTGCCCATCTTGGCTAATGAGAGGTGATGTGCCGAGCCTGTGTGTGTGTGCAGAAAAGAATCTGTATAATTAGAAAAGACAACAAAGATCTACTGTTGAGTCTAAATAACGCAATCCCCAAAAGAGAAGTTCTTTCTCTTTTTCCGCAGGGAGGTCAGAGGTCAGGAAAAAAACACGAGCGGAGCACCGAGGACACATCAGCAGCAGCGAGGACGATCGTCAAAAGTGAATCCGAGCCACCTGGTTGAGGGACAGAGCGTCGTTCTGCTCGCTGCCGCGCCTCTCTGCCCTCCAACAGTTCAACTGGTGTGTGTGTGTGTGCGTAGGTTCACACTGAATACATTTACATCCATTAACGTTGACATTTGCGATCGCGGCGCATTGACGTGGCGTTTGTCTTGTACTGGGCGTGTGATTAGTTTATTGATGTCCGAGTTTGGAAACCAACGAGTGTGCGTTTAGACCGGTAATGACGGTGTGATTTCGCAGGGGGGGCAGAGCCAACGCAGAAGGCGCCGCCGGACTGATGCATCAGGGGTGAAAGACCCCATCAGCGGCATCATTGATCGAACAGCGGAGACAAACTGAATATGCAGACCGGCACTCAGAGATCTGAACAGCCGAGCGTGATGAATGTGTGAACTAAATATCACCATAAAACCGTCAGTAAAGCCGGTGACTGTGAATGACCGGCCGATGATTGCCCGGCTGGATTCTTCTGTAGGAGTCAAGCCAACTGATCTCACTCAGCCATACCTCACAGTGTGGTAAGTACGGGGTGACGTCACATTGAATTTTCCCACATTTCCCATGATTCTCTTTGGGTCAGCTGCTTTAAAAACATCATCATTAGTCCAGTGAAAGCAAGAGGAGAGGAACCACCGGCAGGGTCTGGTTTTCTTCTCGCTTTACTTTGGTGATAAACCAAATGAAATGTTATCTGTGACACAATAGAAGATAATAAAACCAGTAGAAAAGAGACAGACAGTCAGCAAACTCAATCAGAGTTAATGATAATGGTCATACAGTACCAGGCCAAGTGAGGCTGTGGCAGCAAAACTGAGTGTACTGGACTGAGCAATGTAGCATTTTATCGTTTACGAATTCAACTTTTTATTTATCAGAGGAAGAACTGGTTGTTTCAAAAGTTACTGTTTCTCTTTAAAAGTTGTGGACAGATCAGTATCCCAGTCTTTGAGTGAGATAATGCATCTTATAACATGAACAGACTGCATGGCGTTCAGGTCTTTCGTGACTTGATCAGGAATAGCACCCCGAACATCACACAGCACACTGTCCATGTTGTCAATGTTGAGAGAAGGTAAAAAAAAAATAAAAAATCTCATGTCCATGGGCCTCATGAGGAGTCTGACTCACAGACTCAGTTGCCTATGGCACACCAGAGGATTAAAGGACAAATTGCTATGCCCAATGCAAATTTCCGTCCGTCGGATCAGGCCAATTTCAGGCCGATATTCTGCAGTCTGATCCCAGGTTTATGCAGAAAGTCTCTACACGCTACCAATTTCCAAAGCCTGTCCGTGTCCAGCCCTGTAAGTGCACCCAAAATGCACCGCCATGAATCCTGCATTACACTCCCTCACTAAGTAAATATGACCAGCGCGCCCGGTGCAAGCCAAAGCATGTCTGTGTGCCTCCATCACCCACATCACTGCCCATGCACATCTCATGCCCAGCCTGTATCCACCCAATGTACCATCTGCCTTGGCAGTCGACTGCACCAGGCCAGGCCAGACCATTGCTCCAAAGAGGGGTGGGTCGGTGATGGAGGGGAAGGCGTTTCCAGATGCTCCTCAATCCAGCTGCAGCCTGTTGGCAATGTCACGGCATGCCCCTGGATTAATGAGCCCCCCCTCTGCTTGTTCCTTGGGCTGCTGTCCCACTATCTGTATGGTGCCTGCCAAGCCCATTATCCATGCACGGTTTAAGTCAAAATGCCACACGCTCACTAACTGATCGATGGGGTCTTAAACAGCGGGGAGCCATTTAAACAAGGAGTGGAGGTTTGTGTGTGTGTGTGTGTGTGTGTGTGTGTGTGTGTGTGACAGTTCTCTTGCAGCCCCGTGTTCCCACTGCCATCTCATCTTTCCCAGCCGTCTGTATGGATTTAGGTGGCTGGCCTGTGGGCCAGGCTCCATCGATTACGAACAGCCAACCAATCACGCTGACAGACAGCTCGGTTGAGAGCACACCTTGGCTTTTAATAGCGCTGTCCGCCATTGCCCGCGTTCATGTGGGAAGCTGAGAACAGATAGTAAAACACCACAACCGGCAAACACTGACACCCAGCAGGCAGCCACTGTAACCTTGTGTATCTGCATAATGAGACAGACAGCCACGTAGACACAGACAACCTCGAGCAGTCGCGACACACACACACACACACACACTCTCAAAGGCCAAAACAATGCTTTTTTAACTTAAGCCGAAGCTTTCTTGTGCTTTTCCCTTGTCCTGCGAGTGTCTCTGCTCTACTGGTGGGCTGAGTAGCAGCTTAAAAAAAATACTTGGGGAGGAAATGCAAATGACCTTGTCTCATTTCGAAGCGAACACAGGGAAATTAAATTAAGGCTCCCTGCGACTTGGGAAGTGCTGTTTCCTCAGCCTTGTTGGTTTTATGCGTGCATGTGTTTTCAGTGTGTGTGTGTGTGTGTGTGTGTGTGTGTAGGTAGATAGCCAGGCTGTGAGGAGTTAATGCTATTCTTTCAATCTTGTTAAGTCCAATATGACTTCTGCAGTTCTGTGAATAACAAACAAATTTGGCCCGAGTCAGATCAAATGTGTCGGAGTTGGTGCGTCTGCGTCGTCGGCTTTTGTGTGATTACGGGGGAAGAGTTCAGTAACATGTAGCTGTTTCGGTTTTCTTGTGTGTGTGTCTGTGTGGGTGCAGCCTGTGAATCCAGCTCTTTGTCTGGCCCGCTCCATTGTCACAACCACTAATAGGAACTCACATCCGTTTAATAATTCACACTGAGGTAGGCGGCCACAGTAAACTGTCAACAACATGAGCTCCTACCGAAATCCCATTAACTGCCGATGAATTATTCCCATATTACACCCTTCCCGGCCTTTATGTACACAAACACGCACACACTAATGACACATACGCACATGTATCACTCTCCTTCACAATATTCCTAATGGCCCAACCTTAAGCATTCTCCGGCTGGAGGTCTGGCGAGGCTCTGAGGCACTTTCCATTATTAGAGTGGTGAAATGGAGACCCCATTGGCCTTTGGGACGGGGTGCTAAGCCCAGGGACATTATGATAATGGAGGTTCTATGGGGAGTATTGGCTGATGTGCTGTCTGGTGATACAATAACAGCAGCCTGGCTACAGGTTCAGTTCGCTGCATCTTGATCTAAACATTTCTTCCATTCTTATCAGATGTAATGTGCTCTGCTACATATTTGCCTCGCATGGTTTGTCTTTCCCAATGATTTGTTTTTTGGAATGGGAGGAAAGGAGGGGGCCGAGGGCAGGGAGGCATCTGAACTTGAGGGTAGAGAAAAGAGATTAATGTCAGATTGTATTTGCATTATATATATATTTGAATTTGTTATGCACATATTGAACTGTTGATTTAGGTAAAATGAAATGTTGAATAATTTAATGACATTTTATTTGACTATTGAAATTGAATGCTATGATCATTCAATTTAATATTTATAAATCACTTTTATCAATAAAGATTTTATCCTGGCCTGAAAATAGTCATACACACAGCCTTCCATAAACCATAAATTGTT
This sequence comes from Haemulon aurolineatum, assembly GCA_038406115.1. Taxonomy (NCBI): domain Eukaryota; kingdom Metazoa; phylum Chordata; class Actinopteri; order Lutjaniformes; family Haemulidae; genus Haemulon; species Haemulon aurolineatum. The sequence goes on from JBCAUF010000028.1 coordinate 21,017,663, forward strand.
GTTTTAACATGATTTTTTGGAGGGGGTTTTGCAATCAAATTAAATCGTTAAGGTATAAAATGTTATCTTGTGAGCTTTAGGCAACTTTTGTTACCATTAGACTGTTTCCCCCATTTCCAATCTTTATGCTAAGCTAGACTTTCCACCTCCCAGATCAAGCTTCATATTGAACAGGTAGATATTAGAGTGGTGTTGATCTTCTCATCCAGTTGTCATCAAGAAAGCTAAAATGTGTTTCCTGAGATGTGTCTCGAAGGTGCAGAATGTTTTGTTAAAAAATTATTGAATAGATACAATGAATCTCAAGTGACCGTATTTTTTTCCAAACTGTTAATTGCTTATGTCAATTTAAATCAGTGGCTTAACAATAGCAGTATTAATACATGGTCTAGTTGCATTATACATGATCAAATACGTTTAGTGATGTTCAGATGTAAAATGTTAACTGCACTAAACATCTAGTTTCATGGAGACCTGGATCTGAGCTTTTAAACGCGCTATTAAAAAGCAGGCAGGCTGTTGGTTTGACTGGATGGACAAACAATTAATTACTGATAGACCCTCTTTATTTATATATGTGACAAAATATGTTTAGGTCTGCAGTTCAACAGTTGACGTTCTTCACATTTGGAGGTACAGTAATGAGAAGTCAAATACAAACCTTCATCATCATCTCCATCGTCTTTCTGGGAGACATTTGTCCATGTTAATTTAGACTGGAAAATTGTGTATCACAGCTCCTGATATTAAAAAAAGTCCCAGGATAGAAGACGAACAATAAAATGTCATATATTACTCTACATCCCCAGTGCTGTGGAATATTATCTTATTTTAGGAGACACAGCCGCACCTCAGCGCTTCAGCATGACGTGCATCCACACAACAGCCTTCACCAGCCAGCAGGGAGTGGCTCTTTGTCTGACTGCCTGCGTTCAGCTCGCCGCGTCTCGCATGCACACAGTGAGACACTCCTCTGGCAGAGAGGAGAGGGTCCCTGTTTGTCAGTGACTGAGATTATACTGTACCTTTCATCAGCAGGAGCGCAAAGCTGATGTGAAAGCTATATGGATTTCTGTTATCAAACATGTAACGGTTGGGATGCCCCTGGTTGCCCAAGTGGAAAACTGGAAATGTTTTGGGATTCCTTCATTCCCCTTTTGATCCCTTCAAGTTACATTAAGATACCTGAAAATCCCAAACTGGCAGTATAGAACACTTTGGCAAAACCTTCTTACATTTCCCCTAATTGCTAATAGGTACTGAGCTATTAAGAAGCTGCGGCTCAGCATAGAAATTGAATGCCTTTTATAACGTAAGCACCTGCTTCAGGAGCCAAGAAGTGTCACGTTAACACTGTCCATTTACTGTAACTAACTGCTTCAATTGAGATAATGGAGCAGAGGTGGAGGGGCACCATCACGCATAGTCGCCCCGCAAAGACACCAAACTTGTTTTCCAAAGATGATGGTAAACACTTTCAGCCATTCTGGCTTTTATTTTGTCTTCAGTTGCTCCCTCAAGGTCATTTACACAGTTTTCATAATTACTTCATTTTATAGCCAATGGATGAGATCTTAATTCACCATGCAGAGCCAGACTGGTTTGGAAAATATCATTGCAGCCTCTGTTATGAAGATGGAGCAGAATCCGGAGCCAAACGGCGCCTGCTTTACACACACACACACAGAAGCCCTAAAAGCTGCATTAGTATTTAAAGTACGTGTACGTCCTCAGAAAAATGAACACACTCCGGTTATATGATGCTTGAAATGTGGCTATCCTGCCAACCAAAGCCGTCGGAGCTGTAAAGAAGCCACAGTTAAACCAACACAACTGCCGGACCTGCTGGGTTGCTGGAGGGTTTCGGTGACCCGGTCATAGCATAACCTTTCCCTTTCTGTTACAGTTCACAAATCTCTCTGTGCTCGGCCCCCGGGGCTGTTAGGCATTTGTCACCGGCGCTGCCATGTTGTGAAAAAAAAAAAAAAAAAGCTTGCTCTAGAGCAAACATGTAAAGAGTGAGCCGCTGCCCCGTCGCCAACCTCGAGCCTCGGGTGGCTGCAGCACAACATTAGCAGCCGTCTTTATTAGTGCTATTAGGACGCGAGGCGTGTTTCTCATATGCGGGCCATGTTAATGTGAGGTTAGATTGATGATGATGACGCTCGCCGTAGAGATCTTGCATCTTATTTGCAGAGGTTGACAATGAGGGCTTCATTTCCATAATGATTCCTCAGCGCCTCTTTGATGAGCTGTTGACAGAGGAGAAAACAACAAGTGTCTTGTCTTCCCCAGATAAATAATGGAAGAGCGGAAATGAACCAGTCCAGCAAATTACTCCATCAGCACTTGAGCTTTTTTTTTCTTTCTTCTCGTGGACTTCTAGTTCAACAAATTGTAGCAGATGTAACCGAAGTTTTAAGGCGACTGCTTACAGCCACAACTATCAAGCCGAAAGCTCTCTGTCAGAGAAGACAAAGCCTCGTCTCTCTTCCACACACACCCTTACGCCGCCCTCCCCGGCTCCAAACTACCTTCTAGCTTTATTGCCAGAGAGCGACTCTGCCTAGATGAGATCCCCACACAGCTTAACATCTGGGCGCTTTGCCGCTGATGCCCTCATAAATAAAAGATAACTCCTGCCTACCGCGCACAGTCGCACTGGTATAAATCATGTATATGGATTTTCACTTGGCTTTCACTCTCTCTTTCTCTTACAGTCTCTCAACCCCCTTCCTTCATTCTGCCCCCTTTTCCATAATTCTTCCTCTCCTGCCTCTCTGCCTTTACAACCCAGCATGATGTCCACGAGACAAAAGGAAGATGGCAGGTAATTAGAAGCTTTGTGCTGGTGGGAAGAGAAGCCGCTCTGTCCTTGTGCTCCTCTAATTCAAAATCGTTACTGCCCGCTCTGTGGCCACGGTGTCTGAGGACTGCTATTTAAACTTTAGGGAGTCTTAATCTGTGACAAATTTGCCCGTACTCCTGAAATAAAGTTTGAACTGACAAGACATAAATATGGGCAGATGGTGCGACATATGAATCTATCAGTGTATGCACCTTGGGGATGCATCAAGGTGGCAACAATGGCAGATCTAACTCTCAATTAAGAGTTTGATTGTAGCAAAAGCAAGTACTTTATACAGGCTCATTTAACCTATTGCCACCCACGATAGATATAAACATGTAACATGTGTGTCAATACAGTCTGATAAGAGTCACAAATCTACCTCCAAGGCAGTAATGTAGAAGCATTTTTGGATCTCAAAAAGAAGCTTTTTAAAGTAAGAGAAGCTCTGGCAAACCCATTGTTCATTATCTGTCCAATAGCAAACAGCAGACAGACAAATTGCGGCTCTTTAGTGAACATATTGGAACATTTAGCAGCTAAAGAGTTGGCTAATTCCCCCAGGAGTTTGTGGAGAGCTAAACCAGGACAAACGGGAGAATGAATGTCAGACTTATATTCAGTCAGCATTCAGCATGACTTGAAATTAAGCTAATGTCTAAGCTAATTGCATCTCAATAGTGTTTCCTAACTTCGCCATATCAACTTAAAAGATATGGATGAGTTAATGTTTTGATCACAGCTCATTTCTGATGCCAAAAAGTCAGTTATTTGAGGTTTAACATGAAACATTAATAGTAATAGCACAATAACCATTGAACCATTTTCTGAATCAGCTATTCAATAGTACAGTACAATGGTATGGCACAGCATAATAAAAATGAACCAGACAGTCTTTTACAGGCATCGAACGACTGCATTTAATACACTGTAATACTTTATCATTAGTATTTTCATATTCATAGGGAACGATAAAAGTGTAAATCGAGATCTCTACCATCTAAATACTGTGAAAAGTGAAACTATTGTGTTTTTATCGAGGCTGTAGCTTGAATCCTTTTTAACAACAGCAGCATTTCTATTGTAAAGCAAGTTTTCAGGATGTAATATTTTACAGGGTTTAAGAGCAACAGATATCACAGTAGACATACATTATTCAATTACAAAGATGAGCTATTGTGAAAATGAGGTCTAAGTGATGTGGCCTTGCCAATAATAACATAGCTTTATTAATGTTCAGTGTGATACTTTATTGATGCCTCAGGGGGACTCCTGTTTCCTTGCCACACCACAGCCCCCATCATATCATATTATCGTAGGCATGAAGACATTGGGTGTCACCTCATGAAGACACAACACATACGGACAGACAGCAGCATTCGGCTGAACCGAGAGATAAACGGCAGGAAGAAGGGTGGAACACAGATTGTTGTGGCTGATCAATAGGCGGGCTAGAAGACAACTTTCTGTCTCAGGGTCTGTTAGCAAACAAGTGACTGAACGAACGGCCTGATGGAGGGGAGACAGTCGAATGATTGGCTGATATATTTAATCCCCAAGGACAGGAAGCCCAAATCATCTTCAAACAAAAAAAAACCTAATTATGTCAAGTCTCCTCTGGCTGATGATAAAGGATAATTACTTTTTTATTCCCCTTGCTATGGCCGAATACGTTCCCTCAGATGTGGCGACGTAACCTTTAACGAACAACGCGTGATTGATGAGGCGTCTCATTTCTCCCTTCCAAATGATTACCGATCACTGTTTCCCCTCCTTAGACACACACACACACACACACACACTCATGCGTGCACATAATCTATCCATCCTCACAAGCGGCTACAAACAAGTTTGTGCGTGACACTTGAAAAGGAAAGCATCTCATTTCAGCACTTTCATTACTCATATCATCTGATACTTACATCTCCAGCGCGTGGAGGCAGAATACAATTACAGAGGAAAGAGAGAGGGTTCTGCTTTATCTGTCCCGGGAATGAGACGCACTCACATCCACACTGACCATTTCTGACAACAGCGACAGCCACAGACAATACTCCGTCCTACCTATCTGTCTTTTGGCGGAGAGATACTCGGACAGTGCGAGCCCGTGATGAATGAGACATCGCCCCGCGTCAGATACATATTTCTCATTTCCAGAACAAACAATACAGACATCTGCAATGAATATCGCCGGCTGAAGGAACACCGGCAACACAGCTCACTTGGCAGGCAGGAGGAAATGGACAATTTTGCACATAAGGAAACACCTGCTGCTCTAACGCCTCACAGGTGACACTGAAGGACACGGGATCAGTATGACACTGACACCGTACGGGTTAACTCTACACAGAACCCATGGGTAGAAAAGCTTCACGCACCAATAAAAGCTTCAGTAGGTAACCTTTTTAAAATACATTTTTTTCGTCGTATTTGCTGAAACTGTCACCATATCCTGACAGTGTAACATGAGAGTGATCTGTCAGGCTCCTCTGGCTCCCCTCAGTGCTCCCAATGGCATTTGTAAGAATCCACCACACCTGACACCACCTGCTGCACCTTTAAACCCAAGACAACCGGCTGTTTGGTTCAGTTTTATGGGTTTTTTTAATGTGACTGTTGGCTCATTTACCCCACCTAAAATATGGTGCAGTTGCTAACTGTAGCTGTTTTAAACTTACATGGTACTGTGTCTCAATATGTTTAAACTCAGTTTTGAATGTCATATCTGCACATTATTTTTTAAATTCGTCACACTTTTAAGGTAAAACCATCTTGATCTAACACTGGAAACTCAAAATTAGGGCAAAATTGCATTGATAAATCGATTGATATTTTATTATTCTGCCAATATTTGAATAATAGTTTTGTCATTTATTAAGCAAAAACAGTAAAATGTTGTGAGAATGTAAGAATTTGCTGCTTTTCTTTGTCTTAAGTTCTAGTAAAATCAATGAAATTAACAAAATGAAAGTTTTGAACTGTTGGTTGACATAAAATATGATATCATCAAATAATGATGACACCAAAATAACTGTTAGTTGCAGACTTGCTTTAGCTTTTACAGTATGGTTTTCTGCTCATGAACGCTGTGTACAGACAACCCGCTGTTGCGTCTGTGCTATACTGACCAAGACTGAGTCAATTTTGATTGTCAGTGGATGTTCATGAGCTTGTAACAACACGTACACCCCCTAAGAGGTTATCTTCGTGACCCCCTTACATTTAAAATCTTCATTTCGGCTTAAGGAAGCCCATTAACTCGTATGTCCAGCCTGACAGTAAATGAAATGAGACAGGAGACCCAATCCCCCCCTACCCCACCCCCCATCCTAACAGCTTGTGTGAATCCCTGTGAGACCAGAGCGCAAGTGTACAGTTCGTGTCCATATCTGGTGTTTGCGCATAAGCCCTGACACTTGACAAATGTGGTGTTCCCCTCTAAACCTGGTTACTCGCAGGTTGTCCAATGACGCCGGCTATTCGCTATTTAATGCCACCCAAATCCGATTATGTCTTTTCGGGGGTGCATTCGCCGGCCGACAGAGATGGATGGAGATTATAAACTAAGGTATGGGCCGAGCAGGACATTTTTTAAAAGGTTAGGAGAGACATAAAAATAGCAAGACTCAAGGATATCTGTGGTTAAATGTCCCAGCACTCAAGGTCAGCGAGGTCAAGGTGGAAGAGATGACTGGGTGGAGGAGAGGGGCAGGTTACTGGCGCTTCATCCTGCAACACCAGCAACCTGTCCGGGAGACAAAGACTTTTTATATGGTGGATGTAAATCTTCCTTTTTCCCAGTATTTTCATGGTCACTGTAAATTATGACCACAAAGAGGGAGAAAAGGGAAAGGACAGCGAAGCAGAAGGGATGCGGATGAGGTCTGTCTGACTCCGTGTGGCTGAGCTATGAAAGCACAACAGTAAACACAGATTCCTATCAGGGATCGATACAAGGTAATCAAAATCTAATCTTGACCTGGCCACATGTCAGCGCGGAGGAGTTTCGCACAGTTTCGTTCGCTTGCCAGTTATTTAGTGTGAATGTTGCACCCACACACATTCGGGCCCAGACAGTATCAGTTTCTGAAAAGCACCGGTGAACTCTTTCAACTGTATGTTTGCCAACACGGTTTACTCTCTGGGAAATCCAATAATCACATTCCTCCTCTCGTTTTGTCTTTCAGCCATTCTCAGCTTCTGGAAGGGTCCATTCAGAGACCGGGAACCATTCTACCTTATCCTGAAAGGCTTTCAAGCCGCGCCTCCCCTCCTCAATGGCTGAGAACAGGCCGGCCCGGGCTTTCTCTGGGTAACACAATTAGCCATGGAGCGTCCGGAGCCGGCCTCCTTCACATTCAGCCTGTGTTTGATGGCCAGCCAGCCCCATGACTTCATCCATCCATACACACCATCGGCCTATTGCCATGCAAAACAGCAGCTTCTTCTCCGGCCCTGCACCATCTCACATCGCAGCTTTGAGAGAGGTCCCCCTCTTTAGCGGCGCTTTGTCCCACGGCTACTAATGCGTGTAATTTTTGTGCGAATGAGGAACGGAGACTGTGAGCAAACACACCTCTTTCAGCCCGAGCTATTATAGGATTTTGGCCCATATGGTGGGAGGAAGATTTGTAATTGTGGCCCACTGGGGGAAAACAGTGGGAAAGACAAGGCTGGAGAGAGCGGTATGGGAGGGCTGAGGAGTTTGTGGCATGCCGTATAAAATAGAAAGCCAAAGAAAAACAAGAATTCATGGTACACAACGCAAGAAATAGTTAGACTTTGTTTTCATGAAAAGCTCTCCCAAGAATGTAAGAAGCCAGAGTTCATTACGGGTGGAAATGTGTTCCAATATTGTGCAACAAATAAAAAAGCTGAGAGAAAAACACTTCAGTCTGTATCATCCCTCTGAATATATCTTAGCTTTTAAACCGTTTCAAGCTGTTTCCACATTAAAGAAGTATTGACTGTCTTTTGTTCTCATAAAACTTCCACAAATGACTCAAAATGCTATTTAAGGCTCAACAGCGGAGTGAGGAGGAGTGGAATATAAAGTCGGCGTGCCTTCAGTGAGCGGCCGAGACAGCTTTATATGATTAAAATTGACTGGCACATGGTGCAGGCCTCCACACCCACCCATAACAGATATTGAAGACCCCCCTGAGAGGGCAAGCAGCCAGAGGCCTCCCTCAGTGAATGAGACAGGTTTGTAAAAAAGCATGAGGCTGCCGCCACAATCAATTCCCTCCCATTCAACCCATGCATTCGTGCGCGCACATGTGTGTGTTTTCCGAGTATGTGTGTGTGTGTGTGCATGCTCTGTCCTTGTACCCGGGTACCAGTCACCAATTCCAATTCCGTTAGCTCCTTAAAAACCACTCAAGCTCTCCTCGCCATCCCTCCCACCCCCTCCTAGAGTAGCGTGGAAATAAATATTTATCACATCAGAGGAAAGAGAGAAAGGCGGACGGAGAGGCGAGGCAGCCAGAGCAAAACAGGAAAACAGGGACACAGAGAGAGAAAGGGAGACGCTTGTGGTTACGATGACAACAGCTTCCCACTTGGCAGGGGACATAAACTGATGGAAATTAAGCAGACCAAAAAAACAATGAGGCGCAAGCAAAGGAGTTGAGAGAGAGTGGTGGAGAATGAAAATAGCAGCTAAAGCCTCAAAATGAACCCAGGGTGGTGAGCACCCCATCTGGGCGATATGCCACTCTGGTCAACTCCCCCGTACTGAATTCTGGGAAAACAGAGAGTGTTTTTCTATGTTTGGCTCCCTAGAAAAAAAAAAGAAAGAAAAAAAAAATCACAATGTTGTGTGTAATTTCACAACTCACATTCCCCTCGCCTCCTGCCTCAAGTCCAAAAGAAGAATCCAAATAGTTCCTTCCAAGGAGACGATCATAATACTAACTGCTGTATGTAATAGCGTCTTGGAGGGAAGGAGAGTGATATGTATATATAAAAATGGTGTGCACACCATAGTAATACTCAAGGTTATTGTGAATGTAGAGGCTTTATGAGTGAGAAATCCATTTAGGATTCAATCACAAGGGAAGATACTTTGGAGCAGACCATAGAGGCTCCACAGGACACACTTAAAGCCGCTGTAAAAGAGATTTCCCTGGATGGAGCGGCGGGATCAAACACTAGACTCTCCTCTGTCCTATCAGGGGGAGCACATTGCTTTGCCTGGTCAGGAATCATGACCTCTAACCCAAAAGAGTAAAGGGGGCCATGGGGGTGTGACTGACTCGTGGGAAGT
>JBCAUF010000028.1:21452711-21475205 GCA_038406115.1 Haemulon aurolineatum
TTTTTTTCACATATGTCTGTGGGTCTAAAAGTTCAGACTAGCAGATTTATTTTTTTGCTATTTATTGGTTATTGGTTTACTGGGCTGGTTATGTAACATCTGTTTTACAGGTCAGCAATTTGTCTAATTTAGAAAGAAGTCAAATTGCAAATATCAACCATTCTGATATGTGATAATAGCCACATCTCTAAATTATGACTAAATAGCATCCAGCTTCAAGACAACTACCACTTGACCAGAACCTTATGATGTGTGAACTGCCCAATAAACTGGGCTATTATACTTTTAACTACAGTTGAGACCTCACAGTTTGTAACCATAAAGGCTCAGTTTGTGTCAATAGACAATATAATAATAATAACCTATAATAACAATACAACCTGCAATCAAAAATGCTCATGTGATTTTCTACACCTGCAGTGTTGTAAAATGAACGCATTGCAACGGTAAAACCGTGATCTATTTTTTTTTAATTGTATAATTAAATTCTTTAATCGCTGCATGACTACACTGCACCTCCTTCAGTTCTAATGTAGATAAATATTATACAATAATGAACATCCAGTTATCACGACAGTGTTATGAGAAAAGGTGTATAAAGAAACAGATAAAAAGGTTCCTTTACTGTGGAAACCTATTGTTAAGCTGAGACTGTTTTTTAAAGTGAAGCCACGAGTTGACCGATGTACACAGATGTTTTTGTCTTGAACACGTAGTCAAGGCGCAAGTTCCGCTTTTGAAAATAACCAATGGAGTGGTTGCAGATCCGGAGGGGGGCGGGGGGTGTAGCCCGTGCAGGCTTCCACAAGAGTGCATACTGTAAGTACCAAACTGATTGTTGACTTCTTTTTGTTCACAAGCCAAGTCAGAATATTCGTTTAATGCAGGAGCACAGTTATTAAGAACTAGCGAACATGGGGGACAACATATTCTCCAGTGGTCCAAGAAATGTCATAACGCGTGTCTAATACTCTCTATGCCATAAAATAGGACACTAAAAACTTGTTTCCAAATTTCCTTTTGGCAAAATTCCCTATAGCATAAATAAATATGTTTATGCTTTCCACACAGCTTTGGCTTGATAGATAAATTAAAACCATGTCTGCACACGTCCTAGAAAAACTGCCCTAAAATAGCTGAGTTTGACTGCCTACAAGCCTCAAGTAAATATGTAGGCTAAGAAGCTAAGAACTGCCCAAGCAACCGAGCAACAGAAAATACGACAGACAAAAAAACAAGAAGACAGAGAACACGGGAATTCAACTGAGTGAGTGTGGCATCGACCAAAAAGCAAAAACTGTGGTTTCAAAGCTAGTGACATACCTGCAAGCTCATTTGCTGGTCATGAAAACCCCTTTGCTCTGCTGTGAGCCACAGCTTACTGGTGTTGCAAATGTGAGTTTACCCTCCAGTACTTCCATAGCGGTGGAAACTGTAGCAGTAGAGGGGCAGGACAGCGCCATAGCAGAGCTCCTTAGAAGGGCTGCCGGGCCACGGCACCGCCGCACATATTCCGGGAAAGCGTGTCATCAGGCCGCTTAAGCCGCCCAAAGAATTGTTCATCTCACATGCACGCACTAATCTATGCAGGGTCACTCAAGGTAATCCCTGCCGAGCACTCCTCTTTGATTGGCACTCACAGCAGCACAGTGAGTTTTTTGGGCCTGTCAGATGGCCGGGCTGTACCATCTCAGCTATTTCAGAGAGGGGTGAATTTCTCGCTCTCCCTCCCTCGCTCTCTCTCTGTGTCTCTCTCTCTCAGAGGAACAGAAGAAAGAGGAAATGGAAAATGAAAAAAACAACAGCACACACTCAGCGGATAAGCTGCCAGCGCTGACTCTGTCTCGCTGAGGGTTTTTTCACTCAGTTTCACTCACTCGCCCTACATTCCACCGCTCTCGCTTTTGCTCACTCTGTCCTCTTGCTTCCCTCTCCAATGACTCACTCTACTCGCACAAACTGCAGTTGTTAAGTCACACCAGTAGCTTGGAAATCCACTCCGTCCTGATGTGCGTTAGTCCCGGCAGCGGTGCGTTCTCGACCAACCACAAGATGGTCTGGAAAACGCACCGGGGGGCCACTGACGCAACTTACATGAATTTTAAGACGACGGATGATGATCGGGGACCACCTTACACGTCCGATAATGTGACGAGCCACGGAAAACACATGTTCTCGTGTGTTCAAATCGCACAAAACGTCAGCGTAGAAACAATGTGGTGCCACACAGACAGCATTCATCAGCTATCATGCACACACAAGCTATCATTGCAGACAAACATCCTCTCTCTCAGCCCAAGAATTGTCCGCTCTCAACTCACTCCCTACCTATAGCTGCATCACCCATGAAGAGCCCGTACCAGTCACATAGCAAACATGGAAGAATCATTTCTGTGTTCAAGACATTATGGTGAACTCTCATGACCTCCAACTCCTCCTATGTGAAGAAGCAGTCTACAATCAAACCACTGTGTTACACAATAGATGCACTCGACGCAGAGACAGAATGTCCTGTACAAGAACTGTGGCATAAGTACAGCAGGGGAAACGCATAATGTCGCCCGGCTCGGGGTGAGGAGATAGCGCATCTTCTCGCACCAGATTGAGGTGACGGCAATTATATAAAAGCGCCGAACAACAGCATGTCTCCGTATTTGTCCGTTTGTACTTTTCACTTTGGCATCCACGAGGTTCACATTCCAGCTCTGACAGTGATTGCACACTGAGGCTTTAAAGGAAGAGGCGGCTCCAGCTCGATGCTGTGACAAATAAATCTTTGTGGAGGCACACGGCACAGATAGCAACGAGATCAAAATGAATCCGGCTTCTTGTGCATCATTCGAAAAATATGGATTTATTTGACTTCTCTGTATTATGTGGCTTTGGATTGTTTTTTTTTTTGCCCTGGCCTGACCTTTTGTCTTTAGTGCGTGTTTGGAATACACGCTCAATCTGTCAACAGAAGCAAGCACACCAGAGTTCGACCGATACTTGATTTTTATGCACATACACACACACGAATGTGGCCAACACTCTTCTTGGCAAAGATATGTAATGGAGACAGGATATTTTACAGTTCAACAATAAATCTTATTCTTACCGAAACAGGAAACTTCATTGGGAAGTTGATATCACTTACACAAAGCATCTTTTTCTGCATGATGCCCCGTCAAAAAAATGTTTGATATCATGTCAACATACATGCCAATACACCTGTGATGGGTCAATTTCGGACAATAATAGATCCCAGCGAATGATGGTTACATGGATTTGAAACTAGACTGCAACCAATGACTGTTTTCAATATCGATTCATCTGCTGACTATTTTCCTGATCCATTCAGTGACTATAAAGGTCTATAAAGGGCCAAAAAAGTGAAAGATTAGACCACCATAAGCAGTAAATCCCCACAACTGAGAACCTGGAATCAATGAATGTTTGGTATTTTTCAACACTTTCTAAAATAGCTGCCATTCATGTTCTGTCTCTCAACTGATCAGTTAATTGATTCATTGTTTCCAATCTGACAAACTGTAGCCATGCCTCAACAATCAAAGGGCTGTTTGTTTAGAATTTGACAAAAGGTGCAGAGCGCCCCCTCTGCTTCCTGTTTTGCTCACTCTGATGCGTGAATGGTGCCCGCGATATGGGGGCCAAATCCTTAGCACTTAACACTCGAGAGAGGTGCGGCGCATATATCTGTCACTCACAGAAAGTGACGACGAGACATGAAACAAATCCAATGCAGCAAACTCAGCATGTGAAACGACCACACCTCGCAGCCACCTCACAGAGTTGATTCCATTGCAAACTCCCTGTTTCTTCCAAGTCTGGTCAGGTCAAAGAAGTTAGACACACAGGTGAAGGGACCCAAACTGAGCTTAAACATCTTCATCTTCAATGCCCCCAAAGTCAAAGAGGAAAAGAACAGCATCTTGTCTTTAACAGATATTTAAGAAAATCACAGGTTTACCTGGTTCCTTCCTCTCCGTCTTCCATAGTTTCGCCTCACCAGCGTCTTGTAGTTGTGGTTCTTCTTGGTCAAGTAGTAGTACAGGACACAGTCAGCGACACACTGAAACAAGAAATGGCATTTATTATGAACGCATGACACCAGAGGCAATGTATTCAAGCATTTACTTGTTATTCTAGTTCTGGCAAAATCACTGACGTGTAAAATTTGAGAGTTAATATGTATATAGCCAATGGGTGAGGGATTATGTGGACCCACGCAGTGCAGAGTTTTTAATAATTCTCTTCATTATAAACATAAACACACTTCACTATCTTGCACAGAACAGACCAGAATAAGCATCTCCAAAGGCTCTTAAAACAAACGCTGTTTACCTTTCTCTCTAGATAGGAGGCAATCAGGCCAAAGTTCTTGGGGTGTTGGACAAACCTGGAAAGACATGCCATCCGTTACTCATGTGCCAAAGCCAAAAATATATCAGTGCAAGTCAGAGGTGGCATTAAGGGTCCATAAACCATGTCTGCACGGCGAACCTGCCGGGACGAACTACTGTGACCCCGACAACTCGTGTCAACAACAAAAACTCACTTCTCCTTAAAGATCTCCTTCTCGTGTTCGGTCCAAACATTCATGAACTGCCGGGCTTTGTACACCTTCATCGGGTCATCCATCAGGCCGTTCATGTTGATGAACTTCACTCGCCTCTGCTCAGAGTCGTACATCATGGGAGGGATGACTGACAGCTGTCTCATCTGTTTCTCGTTGTTCTGTGGAACACGGACGGGGCACAGTGGTCAGAGTTCAGGTCCGGTAAAGAACGATGCATCATCTTTCTGCTAATTGACACCTGTGCCCGTCTTGGTGAGATTTTACGGACTCTGGGTAGCAACCAGATAGCACCCACCTCCTGCTCAGACAGGCCGTCTATGATTTCAGAGATCTCATGCTCGCTTCTTGCAATCGTTGCTGACAGGCCTGTTCCTCTTTGTCCGACCCTGCGGGGAATAAGAACAAAGTGTTACAAATGTTACAATATTACACATTTATTTTTGAACGTCACAATAATTTTGCACACATGTACAAAAACAAAAAGGTTGTATTCTATTCTTTATTGAGGGGATCGAATTTCCCAACTTTCATGACCGAAAGTGACAGTTGCCAGTTGTTTCTTTTCCAACCAAAACCGGAGTCAAACTGTTGACATGAGCGACAGGAGACAAGTTTTGGAACATTCAAAGCTCTGCTAACAAGCAGAATCATTGTTCCCATTAATTAAGAAAATAGTCTCTCTGACCAGTTATTACTTGCTTCCTCCTTCACGGTCTAACAGTCTGCACAAACAGTTCTGACATGCAAACTCTTACTTGGAGATTTCAATGAAAGCACGAAGCGTCAGCGCCAGGAACAACCAGACGCTGGACCCTGACCCTGTCTCCCACCCTTCCCAGAGGCACACAGACAGCATGTGTCTCTTCCTAAAGTAGGCCACCGCACACCACCTAGTGTCCTCCATTTAAGTGATAGCTGAACAGACATCTTAAAAATGTAGGGAGACAATTTTTATGTCTGGGTGTGGCTCCAGTTCTTGGCGACATTATTATCGCATCAAAAGGTCGCTGGAGTGAGTGTGACTTCGCTCAGATCGCTCCATCTTTGATCACCTCCTCACACACAGCAGATCATTCACTGTTTCAAGCACAATGCGTTTACTTCAGTGCAAAGTGATGTGGCCAATCTAGTGCTAGCACAAAGGACCACTGCTGTCTGAAACACAAGCTCATGTTCCGATCTGGGTGTCTAGACGCAGGGAGAAACATCTGCTGTTACCAGAATTAAACAAAAACAGATAGATAGATGGATAGATAGGAGTACAGTTAATCTCTTTCCACCGGCCAATTATGTGTCTGTATTGGGGCTGCAACAATCACTCCATTTACTGATTGCCAGAAAATCAATCTGCTACAATTTTGATAATTGATTCATTTCTCATGTAATATTTTTAACAAAAATGTAAAAAAAAAAAAAGAAAAGAAAAGAAAGAAATATTGGTTCCAGCTTCTAAAATGGGAATATTAATTAAGTGATTATTTATGGGTTTCTGAATGTTCTTGTTTAAACATTTCATCAAATTTGTGAAGGCCGTTTTTCATTTTCTAATATTTTACAGACAAATCATTCATGAAAATAATAATTTGTTGCAGCCTGAGCTTATATGGAAACAAGGTCCATCCTCTCCAGTGTAAACTAACATGTCAAGCATGATTTGCATTTGTGTGCTTCTGAACCAAGAGCCAATCACGGAAAAACGTATATTGGAGCGCAGTACCGGTGGAAAGTCGCGGTGCTCAGCAGTCACAGGTAAAGACAACTACCTCTGGAAGCGCTCCTGCTGCTCTCTCTGCTTGCGTATCTCGGGGAATTGCCTTTCATAGTACTCCCGTGTCCTGCTCTCCTTGGCTTTGCGCCTGGGGTTGTTCTCCATACGCTCCACCTTCTTCTCCCACGCTTCCATCAGCTGGTCATAGCGCTGGCAGATCTTCTGTTCCTGTGTACACAGCACGGGAAAATGCTATATCATGAGTGGGCGTCAATCACTGCAGTAAGCGCCAAAAGAACTTCCTGCCAGTGCAAAGAACCAAAAGATCCACATGCAACATATATATTAGATATCATTAGGAGTCGATGTTTTCATACTCCAAAATAACATCTCCTACAACCAACACTGAATTCTTCATCCACTAACTGTAACACAATTGAAAAGTGGCATTGAAAGCTTCTGTTGCCATGTTACTCCAGGATATGTTACTTAAAATAAAGGCTGGTTTCAAAAAAAAAAAAAAAAAACAACTCATACGCAGCGTCCTGAATGAATAGAGCTCAGTGCTTTGGAGGTACTGTAGATGTAACTCGTTGCTAGGTCACTGAGCAGAAGAGACGAAGTAGTGGGAATAAATGAAACCGCGATTATTGAAATCTAGAACCATCAGGCTATAGTCTATAGTCTGTAAGTGAACATGAATGTTTTATTTTTCTGCATACACCCATCAGTGAAATGCACGGTGCAGTTTATCTTTGAAAAGGAGCATGAAAACAAATAAAACCACAACTACAAACAGGCTGCAGAAACTTGACATGAGAGCAGAGTTGAGAGAGTACATGCTGTTCAGGAACTGGCTGCATTTGTTGTGGGTTTGTGTCTGTCTTTCACATTGCCATATTCAGTTTATTTAGATTTAGTTACTATTGGCCTAGTAACTTTTGTACCCATTAGTAATAATTCTACAGGAGATTTTTTTTTTTACTGTGTCAAAAAAACAAAAACACCAGAGGTTTAAGAGTTAATGTTTTTTCATAAAGAAATGGAAAGACTCCTGTCCTGAAAGGACAATCGGCCTCATTTCCACTCTGCAGCCAGGGAACAAACAATTCACCTTCCTCTTGGCACGAGGCCATGTGCACTCTGCCATTGTTCAAAAGATCCGTCTGACCCCGACAAGAAACAGCCAGAGAGAGGTGGGAGTCACTGACCCATTGCAATCCAAAGAAGAGCTAACATGGGGTGATGCTAAAATATTGAAATCACTGGCTACTGATAAGAAAGACAGAAAGACTGTTGTTTGGCCAGGACAGTTCTCAGATCTGTTCTTTGATGTGACAATATTTATTATTACACGGCATATAGCGGCAGCTCTTGGCCCACACAATGCCTTTCAACAAACGGGGGAAACCAAGGCGTTTCCTGTACTCTAAATACTCAGAGCATTATTTTTATAGGCCATGCAAGCAGCTTGGCTTGAGGGATGGCAGACTCAGAGTCAGGCGGTCCACCACTTTGGTTGAGACTGAAATATCTCAACAACTACTGAATGGATTGCCATGACATTTTGTGGACATTCATGGTCTCAGAGAATAGCCAAGTGACTCTGGTGATTTCCTGACTTTTCCTGCTGCACCACCATGAAAATGACATTTGTGGTTTCGAGTGAACTGTCTCAACAGCTATGGCATGGGTTGTCATGAAACCTGGTTCAAAGATTCATGCTCCCCCTGGATTGAACTTTCACCATCAGAACTACATTTTCAATTTATCCAACACTTTGGTTGGTAACAAAATACTTGCAAAATTAATGACGTCCCCGAGAGCCTTAGCTGCACTCCCACAATCTCTATATTTCATGCATACTGACCTAGAATTTAGTAGCTCCATTACTACATATTCTCTCCAATAATTTGCTGAGTTTATTCTGAACATTAAAACAACTGCAGATGTTTGCTTTCTAAAGTGACTTTGAAGATGACAGGAGGACTCAGAGCAAAAGTATGCACTTAAATATTAAAACCGTGTCTTCTGAGCATTTAAGACACAGCAACTCACAGGCTCTGTCTGCCTTTTGCATTTTAAGCATGCAAAAAAACCCGAAACCATGACAAAACTGCAATTTATTGGATTTCTACAAGTACCCTGAGTGTGACAATATTCTGTATTTTTAAGTAAACAGAGAACATACCACATATCAAAAGCTTTCACAATCCTAATGCGATTTCCCCTGGTCGGCTGAGGTCAACTCAGTGCAAACAGTCAGGTATGATATGACCGTTACCCTGACCATGAGAATGGGATGGCGTCCAGAGCTCTGGCACAAATACCTGAAACTTCCACCGTGCGTTCCCAACAGCAGGAACACTTACCCTTTGTTTGCGAGCATGATTCCTCCTCTTGAAAAACAAAATCAGCTTCTTCCTCATGACTTGGTTGCTAAAAGAGAACAACACCGATTCAGTGAAATGAAGGTATCACATTGTCCGTTCGCAACAGTATTGTGGTATTAACGAGAAAGCATACAAAGTTTGCCTAACATGTAGAAAAGTAATACCCTATGAGAAACCTATTATTTCAGCAGACCAGGTCCAGTCAGTACAAAGGAAGTGAAGAAGTTCCTTTGTCTAATGCAAATGTACATTTGCAATCTTGCAAATTCATTGAGGGATAGAGCTTGATTTCTTGTACAACACCACCATCAAAAAACATCATGGAAATATCATTGTTTATTTTCACTGTGGCAGGTACAAAATACTGGGAACTCTTGTGTTTACGCATGTCGGTGACTGTGGGGAGAGAATAGTGAGAGAGCTGACCCTGAGAGCTTGGCCTCCTGAGCAGCAGATTCACACAGAGGTGGTCTCTGTCCTGATAAAAGAGCGAGCCAGCCGGGCCGCTCTCATGGTACACACTGATAAGAGTTTGATCCTAGACGGCCTGGCCTTCAACCCTCGAGACAAACCTACTTTAGACACACCTGACGCACACACACGTACGTTCTTTTACTTCCTTTCCCAGTCACTCTCCTTGGTGTCAGTAGGGCAACCCAATCGGGTGACTCAGCCATCAGATTAGACCGAATTACAAGATGGGTTTATCTAGCTGAGGTCAGCATTACCTCCAACACTTTTTCCTCAGCTGAGATGCTTCCTATCCTGTTAGTGAGATGAGCATCCCGTCTGCTGCACTTTTCTTGCTCTTTGCGAGGCTGCCAGCTCATGAAATTAATCTATGGAACAAGTGTAGGTACTCACGTCTTGATGTTGTCATGGTACACCTTTGTGTCTGACGGCTGATTGTACAGGGGCTAAGAAGGGAAAAAGCAGACCAGGAACAGGTAGTGGATTAATTATTAGCTATTAAGCAAGCAGTAATATCTAACTTGCTACTGAGCAAAGCATTATCTCTTCCTCAAAGCTCCTGCAAGGGCAAAAAATATTAAACATCAAGTCACATACCAGTTCAACCTTAGGACCAAGCCCTTCCAGTATTTTATGGGCCTCTTCAGCTTTTTTCTACAAAAAAAGAAAAAGAGTTCATGTCTTCACAACACGGTCTGGACAAGGCTTAGAGTTACTGCAATCTGAGCACATTCAAACACAAAAGCAAACAGAACGGGATCAGAAGCTTCAATTAACAAAGTATCTAAGCGTGGCCATAAATGCAACATTAGACCATCTGACGATTTTGCAAGAATTGGGATTTTCCAATGAAGTGACTAATCAAGGGTGTGATCTGCAACACGTAAACAAAAAGGGTGAAGATTCGGGAAACTCGTGAACTGAAACTGAACTTTGAAGATAACCTAAGGCCCTGAATAAAGTAAAAATGATACTGGTTTGTTTTAAGATGTCTAAAATTTCCTCTTATTAGATTCTGTAATTGATAAACCCGAGAAGTGAGCGATACGTGATACAAGAAAAAAATAAAACAGAAACGTAAGAAAGAATGTTTCCCGCTGCAGTGTAATTAATAGGCCTGGCAACAGCGGTTTTCCTGAATCGGTGCAGTCTGCGAGCTGATTCAGGATCATCGTAATGATACTGAATAACTCTTGATTTTCCACTCTTTATAAGGCCTACATTTACAGACTGAGACAAACAACCACAGCTGCCACGCTAAATGCTGAGCACAGCGTTGGAGCAGCTTTGCAGCCTAAAGGGTTAAAGGCTGACTGAGAAGGAGGGCGTGTCTCAGCACTCTCCTGCCACAACACTGTCTGACAGGCATGAACTGCAGTGACCTCCATAAACACACACTCACTTCCCTATTGTTCAGCTGAAATACAGATAATGAGGCCCGACTTTGCCCTTGACTCCTGGTTTAACGTACTGTACTCTTCAGTGATTTTAAAAAGTTCGACAAAAACACATTAGGAAATATGACATAATTACACTGCAGTAAAAACTTGGTTACTTTCTAACACTGCTGCCCACAAATACGCAAAAAAAAACCCACAAGACATAGCAAACATAATCCAACAGCAGACTCGCTTAAATATTATTTCTGAAAATTAAAAACATCTCGGTGCCAAATGCTGCTTTTCAACAGTTGTGTTGACGTTAGCTGAGGTGAACTGCGAGCAGCCGCAAATACCGAAGCAGCATACTGTCATGGACACTTTTTAAGCATCACGAATAAAAACGTCCCGCTAACACTGACAAACATCGCATCTCCTACAGCTGCTCCGTCGTAAAGGCCACCCGTTGGGTTGCTTACAACTCAAATGTAAAGCGGCGGCAGCAGGAAATGTTCAGTTTGCATTAGCTGTAACTTAACACGGCTCAGATATGGATGAAAGCAATGAGTAAACAGTAAAATCGGTATGAGGAGGCACAGGAGTGAAACTCAAGTCCAAACCACAGAGATTCAGTTAGAAGTCAGAAAAGTACTGCGAGCTGAACACAGACAGACTTAAAGACACGTGTTCAACCACCAGTTAAGCGTTAAATGGTTTGAGAGGGGAGACTGCCGCTGGTTGGCCATGGTCGCCAAGGTTATCCCCTGCTGTGAGGACAGAGAATAAACGCACGCTTCTCAGCTTGGTGACACTCGATTTAAGAGGGTTAACCCGGGCCGGTGGACAAAAAAAAACTAGCGTCTTCCTGCTTTGAGGATGCACACAGATAAAATAATAGCTGAGGACGCAGACAAGATGACCATGATGATGATGATGATGATGATGATGATGACTAACCCTGTTCTCGTCATAGATGATCTGGACTATGCTGCGGTGCTTGTGCTCCACTGGGGGAGGGGTCACTGGCTTTTCTGGCTCCACTGGCTTCGCTGCTTCCTCCTCCAGTTGTTGCTAAGAGACAACATCAAATATAAAAACATTTTGACCAACAGCACGCAAGCAGAACGCACAAAATACATACGGGAAGATATGGGGGCTCTTTACTTAAATATCAGCCAATTAGACAGGTTGTATGGGTTTTTATCTGTTTTCTGAAAACACAGACGCGTCTACACCGTGTTGATCCGATCTCAGCCTCTGATATCTGAGGCCCATGCAGGCATTATCAGATTATTCTATACAGGCTTGTTAGAGCACAGGATTTTTGACAGAACTGAAGGTTTTATGCCACTGAGGCAACTGCTGACACTAACAGACAAGTTGAACTGGTGAGTGTTTGATATGTTTACAAGTTAAAGGTTATGTAAACTAACAGGTTACCGGGACGAGATTATGAGTTCCTGAAATACCTCAAATAAACAAAGATCTTGGGAACACACGGACTCAAAAAACTTGTACTTTTTCCCAGTGAAGCTCCGCTTACATTCCTGTTTAATGAGACGGAATTCCAACAAAGATAGCGGCAACAAATTAGATTAAAAACAAGCTAATCAAAGAGGGAAGATGGGCTGGAGAAAAAAAACAACCCCTGAGCATGTTCAGCTACAGATCTGTAAAAGGATCTTGTATCCCAGGTAAACTGCTTTCAAACGCTTCCGATGCAAGCTGCAGCTCTGCACGCCGATTAAAAATCCTCAATGAGAGGACCAGCTAGCCTGCAGTGCTTAGCGGGAGCCTCCTCGCCAACAGCGAGTGGAGCCTGTTAACACTGGAGAGAGTGAACACCAAGTTTCTCAAGGAGTGAAAGAGGTAACATGACTGCTGGGAAACTATCAAAAGCTAGATTTTGCCACTGCTACAAATTAAGCTGGCTGAGATGACAACAGCTCGTCAAGTCAACGGGGCGTTTCGGTTCCGTGTGCATGCGTCACTGCGTATAAAATCAACGACAAGATCTTTACAACTTCCACTATGGTTACAAACACGCATCATTATGTAAAAGCAACACAGCACTTAGGTTTGAAGATTAACGACTCCTCGCAGCTGTTCCAAGATGACCGTCACTTGTGGCTCTCCTGGATTATTGTTTAATTAAAATATGAGGTCAAATCATTACTCGTGCCAAGTTTTCTTACACAACATCCATTGTGTTTGCTGCATGTTCGAAGACAAAAGGCTACACCAGGCGACCAACCTGCTTTTTCTTCAGCTTGAAAATCTGCTGCTCCACTTTAGCGATCTCCCGGTCCACGCGGTCCATACTCTGGATCAGCTCCTCCTTGGATAGTTTGGAGGGAGACGTGTCCTGCTCATCCCCGATGTGTAACGTAGGCCCTCCTGGGGACGGGGACTCCACTTTGACAGTGAACTGAGACTCCTGGCAAAAACAACAACAAAATAAGGTTAATTGAGTATAAGATTTGTACAAAACAAAGACCCTCCCGACAATATGCAAACTTGGTCATATTAGATAACTTATAACAAAAACATGTGCTGACATGGAATCACAGAAAAGTTAGAGGATCTTTCTCACGCTATCAAAGCATGAAAGTGCAGTAAAGCATGATGGAATGTCATCTGATTAACTAAGTTTGTCTCTGTAAAGACCAAAAAAAAACCCCAACTGAAACCAAATGTGACTTCTTAGTTTGCAAAACTGAGTGAAGACGTCCGGGGCGCACCTTCTTGACCTCCACAGTGGCTCTCAGACTGTCCTGTACTGTGTGGGTTAAGGGCAGGACGATGCCGCCAGCCGTGGGAGGGGTGCGGGTGATGTGGGCCTCGGCGACAGTCTCCATGCGAGGGCGTTTGGCCTCCAAGGCCTCGTGCTCCGACTGGGCTGTGATGGAGTGAAACTGTTGTTCGTAACCATGGCGTCTCTCTGGGGGCCTGAGAGGAACAGAAGTAAACAAGAAATTCACAGATGTATAAGAAGCTACATCCGGTGATCTAGATGTGCGATTCCCAAATTGTACCCCTGAGGGAGTGCGAAAGGAAAAACAACTGCACAATTAAGTCTCTACTATTAAACAATAAAGAAAAAATCTTATCAGGATGACGCATCTGAGGATGCAGAAGGCCGGATATTTAAAGCGAGACCCTTACCTTTCAGTTCCAGGGTGGAATTCAGACAGTAAAGATGGTCTTCTCCGACCCTGTGGATCTTGCATATGAGCCCGATAGTCTGGGACGGTGAAATCCTGAAGGTGAGAGGTACACGCCACAAACAACTTCATAAAGCAATCTGACCAAGGTCACAACAGCATGAGAGAGAGAGAGAAAGGGAGGGAGGGGTCTGGGTGTAAAGAAAAAAAATGCATCATCATGAGCTCCTGAAAGCAACCAAACCAGCAACCAAATGACCGAACAGCGAGTCCTGCATACACCAAGAAATACATCCGTCTGATGCAACAGATACGTGCAGTTCTGATCAATAGAGCTGTCTACACTGGCTGCTTCATTCATGCTTTACATGT
The DNA here is from genome assembly GCA_038406115.1 of Haemulon aurolineatum. Lineage (NCBI taxonomy): Eukaryota > Metazoa > Chordata > Actinopteri > Lutjaniformes > Haemulidae > Haemulon > Haemulon aurolineatum. The sequence goes on from JBCAUF010000028.1 coordinate 21,466,781, forward strand.
AACTGAGACCTGTAGCATCATTTATAGTGTCAAGTCTTTTTTGTCCAGATGACGTTGATTATGTAGATTATGTGGATTATGTATCATGTCTGAGATGCGTCCAGGCGGCCTCTGGGTTTGGGGCATTGATCGTTTCATCTAATAAAGGCGGAGTTCCTGAATGAACTCAACAGCCGTGGCTCTGGGTGAAAGACACAGATGCAATGTCAACATTAGCAGGTCTAATTGCTAAATAATAAAAACAAATTAACTGTGCTCACCTCCCTCTAGGGGTGGGAATCTTTGGGCTCCTCACGATTCGATTACAATTACGATTCAGGGGCAACGATTCGATTATAAAACGATTATTGATGCATCTTTAATTTACGTATACTGATGCACTTTTTCTCTGCTCTACGCCATGAAAACGTCAAAATGGGCAGAAGCAGGCCTGAAGTCAACAGGTCAGACGTTTTCAGACATCATTTCACCAAGTTGATACCATGCGTGGTATTATGCGTGAATTCGCAAGATCTCGTGGGTCCCCGCTGTCCGGCAGAGCCACACCGCTGCGCACAACAAACGCAACCGGTGGGTGTTGGCGGATGGACGGACGGAGAACGGAGCGGACATGCAGCGCAGCCGTTCCGCAACGCACATGCATCTGGTGGAAATGACATGGCCTCTGTTTGTTGTGTTGCCAAAGTATCTTATTTTAATGCAGGTAGCTGCAGTCAGCCATATTTGTTTTCCTCTGTGCGGCTTGTCCGCTCCTGGTGCGCTCCCGATAGTGTACCGCGCTTCAGCTCCGCATTTTAGAACCGTCTGTATTACTTACTTATAATTGAAACTTGGACGCTTGTGAATCGATTCAGAATCGTCCACTTCCGAATCGTGGTGCATCTAAGATTCCGAAATTTCCCCCACCCCTACCTCCCTCAGTTAAAATAGCAGGGGCCACACATTTATTAGCACGTGCAGGAGGAGATGCCCATGTATGTTAGAATAAGAACAGCGTACCCCAATATCATGTCAAAACGTACCAGAAAATATATAAGCACATGTAAAAATGCACTGTGGAGCAAATGCTGGCCCAGACAGAATGAAAAGGCCCAAACCAGTGTTACTGCTCCAATCTGCCAAACTAAAATTAATTTAGTTTTAAGTCAAGAAAATTTGTTACATTTTCTCTATAACTCCATAGCTTTTATCCAAAAAGCCATTGGGTTAAAAAAAAACTACATAAATGTTATCAGCACATTGTGACCTCCAAACAAACCTGAACAAGCAGCAGTTACAGGAAAACTCCAGTTTTTTTTTCCAGATTTAAGCAAACAATCCAAATGCTCAGAAATGTACGGCTGACTGTTTTCTCTGAAAGAAAGCTTCTATTCAAAGAAAGTTTCAGATTCTGAGTATGTTGTCCAAAATAGCTCACAAACATTATCCAATCACAAGTCATAACAGTCAAATGAACATGTAACTGGAAAATGAGCTGCAATTAAATCTCATACAAACCTTATTTGTTCAGTATCGGGACCATGACTATCATGATTACTTCTTCACCTTCATTACATTTTAATTTGACCGAGAATCAGCCATAGGAATCCATTACATTTCGCTTGCAGCTTGTCTTCATGGAGAAAGCGCTGCTGCAGCTGGGTTTGGGCAACAGAGAGCCCTTAGGCTGAAGCCACTTCAAATATGGCGAACTTGGCGACACCGCCACCTCCAACTCGATTTCTGTCAATCAGTTGCAAAGAGGTCAGCAGTGGGCATGGGCACTATCTACCTTTTCATACCTTGCTGACATCACGTCAGGTTACACAGCAGGTGACGATATTTGTTTAAAAAAAAATAAAAGCCCGAAAGATGAACTGCTGGTGATAGACGTCATTGAAGCACGTATGACATTGTTTTGGCTATAATGCTGTGTGTAATATGCAGTTAGCCAAGCTGGCTCACCTTTCTCATCAGCACTAAACCCAAAATACACCCAAACAGGGGCAGAGGCATTTTTCTTTTTGGCTAGTCTTGTATCGGGGCTCCACAAGAGAGTGCGAGACAAAACTTCACGTGGTTGCATTCTTACGAGTGGCCCAATCTGGGAGAAACATCACCCTTCAGCTCCTGTCCTACAGTTATAGGTGCCTGGTAACAGCTTATTGCCGGTAAAAACTAGATTTTTCGACAAAATGAAAATCACGACCCATCCCAAATATTAACATCCAGTGCCTCAGAGTAAAGCCAACAGCATCGACAGTGCTGGCCCAAATGTGTCAAAGACAAACACGACTGTGAGCGTAAATACAACAACGCAGGAGATTTTACCGGTTGGTGGCGTGTGCCGGTGAAGGTGTACTGGACAGAATGTGGTGGGTATCGGCTCTGCTCGCTGCTGAAGCCCCCCTGGCCGGGGGGGTAGCCCGAGCTACTGGACATCCTGGCTCAGTGCTAGCGGACTGCTGCTGCTTCACGGATCACAGACTTTAGCTAGACCATTGTCGGAGACACAAACCACCTGCATCAAAACAGAAACAAATCATCATTTTTAAAGTCACATCTTAGACATTAAGTTGAATATATCAAAGCCTCATATATACATTTCTGCATGACAAATCGTCTAAGAAGAAGAGAATCATCCAACTTTGCTCAATTCAGACCAAGTTAGATTGCTGAAAACATTGCTAGTTTTCTAAGCTGGATATGTGTGGATATAATGAGCAATAAGTGGGTAAAGGCAGATATTAGAACAGCTAAAATAGTCTAGAAAGTTCAGAAAATTACATCACTTTACTGTTAATACTTAAACCACATCACGATAGACAGATGACAATATCGATATAATGCCCAGCCATAGTCTGCTGACATCACCTCGTTACCAGTGTGGTTAATAAGGTTAGAAACAAACCCAACATACACCACTCTGAGCTCTTATTTTACCTTGCGAGGGTGTTAATATAAGTCAAGTCTTGAAACCAAACTGTAAGGATGATCTTGGAAGAAATGGTATTCAAGAAATAACTTGCACTATATTGTGCAGCTGCAGTTCTGGAGAACACCAAAACAGTATTTCACTGGCAGAAAGAGCAGGGATCTACGGTTAAAAACGGATGGCTGAGTTAATTTGATTTGATTGTTGATCATCTGTCATGAGACAGCGTATTTTGTTTTTTAATAGCTAAAATGTTTGAGGAGCTGAGGTCACATTAAAAAAAGCTCAAACCTTGAAAAATACAAGCTTACTCCTATATGATAAATCAACATATCGGTAAAACATTGTCTTTGGGCATTTTATATTTAACCATTTTATCTTAATAACAATCAATTTAGACATCATTATGAATTGTGCTTTAAAAATATTTGCATATGAACGTTAGGGTTGGTCAATCAAGTAAAATTGATACAATAAAGGACACAATTCAAGTATAATCTAATGCAATGTACTTCCATGTTCAAATGCAGATGTACATTAGCCTACTGTGAGCTAGAGCAAAAAAAAAATGTAATAATAAAACATTTCACAAGTAAAATACATTTTCATTCTAAATCTAAACACATTTTACATATGATACGTGATGGTATTATTAGACTAATAGTTTCAATGAGTCATGCCATTTAATTTTTTGCAAACAATCTGTTGCTTATTAAAGGGAGTGGCAGGGTGTTATCATTTCATCGTTGAAATATTTCTTGATTGGGAAAAGTCCTCCGATTTTAATTAACATGTGCTGCGCAGCCGAGATAAAAAGGTGCAGCCTCTAACCTTACATGTCATGCCAACTCATCATATGACTGCTTCAGACAGACAAACACTGGAGATGATGGCAATGGGGAAGAGACTGCTAACACTCACGGCTCCACTGAGTCAACAACGTGAGCCACTTAGCCCAGCCAGCGAGTGCTCTGTAACATTAATGTCAGGTGCTTTCACCTACCCAGTCTTTTTTTGACGCCAGTGCTCATGAAGGAGAGGACAAAATTATAAACAAATTGAATGCAACAAGAGCCAATTCTACCCTTGAATTTTAAGTGATCTTGGTTCATCTAGCACAGGAGCCAATTGGGACTTGAATACACATGTTTATAGAGATAAAAACACTGACTTAATACAGGGCCTAGGGTAATCTGTGTTGCAGATTTGCATGATTTCGTCTGTGATTCTTTTACTGAACTATAGGGCCCTACATTAATGCTGCCATTAGTCTGTCATTGTCCTCCACCAAGGTCAACAGATACTTACCACCTGGCCTAACAACTTTTCTTAGGGAAACCCTGTGGGTAACAAACGCATGCACAAAGCACACACAGGAAAAGTTTCTGCGTGTTCATTTAGAACAAACATCACTGGATTTTTTGGGACATTTATGTCATTCTCCACGGGAATCCAGCGTATGAATCTTTCCTCTATAATTTTTACTCTACGTCTGGGAGATTTACAGTTTGACCACCATGCCAAGACATCATGATGCTAGCTTCAGGGTTGGAAAAGCTACAACCACTGCCACCATAACCAGGGTGGGAGGCTGTTATTTTGCTTTTTCAGTCCGCAGGCCACAGTGTTTGGTGGGTCCCAGAATTCATGATCTACTTTCACATTTTCAGAAATGATGCCAAAAATATCAGTGTGTTAACAAAGCGACTTGTAAAAAGCCTGACCAGCCACATTCAGTGAAGCTTGTAGATGTTTACTTTTCCTGTTTTTTTCTTTTTACAAAGGACTTAAGAGACATTTTTATTATTTACCATTTCCTCAACCATTTTTAAATGACCTAACTACTTTATATCATGAAAATCATGAAAGCAGTAACAAAGGTTGTTGTGTCCCAAAGCCATCACCAAATGGGTCATGATTCTGGATCTTGAACGTGTATTAGGCCATGTCTCATTTTCAGCAGCACCTTCTGGCTTTGAGCCAAACTAAAGGGAAAACAAATCAGCTCCAAGCAAATTGTTAAGGAGCAAATGAAACGACAAGAAAAAAGAAAAACAGTGAGCGCGCCCAGCAGCACTTCAGCTGCCTCTAAATATTACAGCTACCTTTTATGCTTTACAGTCACTGTTCCACTTTCCTAAACTTGATTTAATTGACTCCTAAAGTCTTCTTTAGCCTTTGTCAAATTGAGACACCAGAAAATGATTGGTCAGTCTACTGAAATAGACAGTGTTGGTGAACGAATGAGATAAAATGAATGTTTAAAATTTGTTCACATGAACTGGTCCATGTGGTGATGACCACAGATTTACCAGTATGACTGCCGCACAATAAAACAGGAAACAAAAACTGTTGTGCTGATGCTGCCTGGGAAATTTTGTCATCTTTTAAATGAGATCTTGCTCCTTTGCAAATCTTGTACAATTTGGCTCCAAGCACAATTAACAACACATTAATTGTTCATCTGTGTCCCCAATGAAGAAAAAAGAAGGGGAAAAAAATCAGACCTCCTGGGTTCACGCCTCTTTCACAGCATCCTGTCTGTTTTGCAAGACATTAAATCCCTGAATCGTTTTTGATATTCAAAGCAACTGAGTAACCAGGATAATATTAATAGGTTTACCATCATAATCAGTTGCTGCAGTCCTGGTTAGTGACCTGATTACCCAAAGCATGTTTCTCCTGTTTTTATCCCCGGTTTAACTTGCAAAGAACACCAAGATGAGTCATTTAATGAACATTTCAAAACACAGTTTAAGCTGTGACCCATCCCCGTCTCATCTTTTTCAACGTGGAGCTTGAATGCTGATAAAAAGAAATTGTGGCTACAGTAGGTTACATTGACTCCTGGGTGTTTCCCTTCCTATGTCGTTTCCATTTCAGCAGTCCTTAAGTGTATTTTCTGGCGTGGTTTGAGGGATGCAGCTCCAGGTTGTAAAAATTACACTGCTTTTGGTCAGCTTTCGCCTTTTCACGGTGTGGTGCTTGACAAAGTACATTTTTGAAATCATTTCCAATGACCGCTCTGATGATTTCTGTGCAACCCCAGCAGCCACGGTGAACTTCATGGCCTCACACACACATATCAGCAATGAGATACACTGCTGCTGTGTGTTGTTATTGTTGTGTTTTAACACCACACTGTCATATAAACGCAATCGGATTCGTAGCTTATCTAGGGGGGGGGGGGGTCTGTTTCCACAGCAGAGCTTTTCCGGAAAATGCACCAAAAACATGCACAATAATAATTGCGTCAACTTGAAGGTAGATGCTACTTCAACACTTCAGTGTAGCAAACGCGACGTTTAAGATGTTGTTGTTGTCGCTAGCTAGCTAACTTAGCCCGTATTTCACCTTTGAATTCTCAACCACGTCGCCATCTTGCAAGGCAGATTTTCAGCGTAGACCGGGGAGCTTAAATAGCGTGCTAATTATACATGTTGCTTTGCTGCATAATAGCCATTTGTACTCACCTCATATTTTGAAAATATACTGATGGGAGAGAAAGGTATCCCAGTGCGGAATTGTGTGTCAATTGTTGATTGTAAATCCGCGGGTTGTGAGCTGTGGACGACTAGGCAGACTGAAGGCTGCGCCGCATTTGTCGGTCGATGTCATGGCAGGGTAAAATAAATTGTCCCTACTCGGTGGCAACTACAGGGTACGAGCACAACTCAACAACTGTATATGTGCGGAGAAAATTATTATCTGCACGGTTAAATAGTACACCAGCTGGCGTCTCACTATTTTGACTAATACTTAAAATTTTTTATTTGGATTTTTATATACCTGCAAGGATATTGCAGTGTGACGGCTAAATGGTCCCCTCCAGCAGCGTAATGTTCCTGGTGTTTGTAATTTTCACTTTTCAGAGACACAAATTTCGCTCTATCAATATTACTTGTTCATACATTTTTCATCTGTATTTAAAAAAAACAGAGGAAATTCTGTATCTGATCAACTTCCTGTTGTCCTTATTCGTCGATTCAAACTCAAACAATCGACAGTGACTCCAAGTGAGTAAAACACACTATTGTGAGGCTAAAATTTGGCTGCAATTGCTTTGTTGGAGTTAGTTATGATTCTTATTGCATCCTCTAAACAATAGCTGACGCTAGATATATCAGACACATTACGCATCTGTGTTTTTTTACACGTGGAACCATTCGCACGGTAGACTTTTGTCTTCACACGGATTGTTTACGGCAACGGTCAAAATAATGAGTGTTTACCTGGCTGTCTTCATAGTTTTGTCCTATTTGGTTTGGATAAAATGCATTTACTATCGACATCGGCGGACTTTGTTGGAGTCGTTGAAACGTGCCGTGAACATTTCACCGAGCATGGAAACAAATGGCGCTGACGTCAGAGCTCTGCTCGTCACTGCGCATCCGGATGATGAATGTATGTTCTTCGCGCCAACGATTTTACGACTCGTGGAGTTAAAGGCCAGGGTTCATGTGCTGTGTTTATCTGCAGGTACGGTGACTGCACACTACTATTTGCACGAACAACGTTAAACAGTCTATGTCAAGTTATAGAGGAAGAGTTGGTAATCCGCAGGCTTGCTGCTAACATTACCTAGCTTTAGAGAGAGAGAACAGCAAAACATAAGAGTTCGATTGCCTTTAATGGAAGGCGAAATAGTAGCTTTCCCTGAACAGAGCAAAGCATCTCATACACTTATAGAGTGACTAAATAACTGACAGCAAAATACTGATGTTTAAGGTGCATTAAACTGGTTTTGACTAATCACGTTTCATTTAAAATGGGAATCATCGTTGCCAACACACAACTACTGAAGGCAGAACTTAAAACAGTGTTCTTAAATACATTATATGGTGTCCACATACTAAACAGCCTATGATCAGGAATCAGAGAGTTGATTGCTTGCGTTTAACTTCCTTCACTGTTGACGGATTGTGAGCCTTGTTGAATTTTAGACAAAGTATAAAAATTAAAGAAAAAGTGAAGCCACACAATTCAGTTCTCTAAACAAGCAACTATGACTAATAGGAAAGTATTCTCGAAAATGCTTGACAATGTTCGTGTCCATCATCAACACCCCAAATAAACAAGGGCCTCTGGGGTGAACAGGCAAATATCAATGTCATCTTTAGAAAGTAAAGGCACTGACCTTTGTCCTCCAACCTGCTCAATTTACAAAAGGTGGTACTACTTGTAAAAAAAGAAAATAAATAAAAAGTAAAAAAAAAATAGATTGAACACTGTGTTTAATTTAGAGCTAACTAAAAGGAAAATGTGATATTTCAAAAACATTGAGAATGTTTCAAATTGCTCTTAGACAGAATCTAGACCTGTATTTAGATTTTTGATTTCTTTAGCCTAATTTGTCCTCCAAATGTTATACAGGAAACTACTACAATCAGGGAGCTCAGCGTAAACAAGAACTTCTCAACAGCTGTGCCGTTTTGGGGATACCAGACTCCAGAATCACCATAGTAGACCACACGTAAGCAGCTTCTGCATCAAACACACAACATTTCCATT
>JBCAUF010000028.1:21579748-21593482 GCA_038406115.1 Haemulon aurolineatum
CAATAAGGTATACTGGTTACACTATCGTCAGGCATCCTTCACACCAACAATGACTCCTCATCTTGGTTCCACATTTAAAGCCGAGTGATTCACTGATACATAGAGAGTGGGGTGAACTTCCTATCATAACTTTCTTTGAGACACTCGTGGAAGATTCTTGTCTGACCAAAACGCAGAATTAAAGGGTAAGGCAGCCAATAAATAGGTCATGGAGTGAACGCTTTAACAGTGTGGCTGTTTTTAGACAACAATGGAGCTTTTTGGCATAGAGGAATAAGATGCATCAGGCTTTAACTACACAGGCAATACTTCAGAATCTGTTGACAATAAGTAAAATATCACCAGACTTTTCTTGAACACTTCCCAAAACACTCAAAGAAATGTTCACCTGCCTGAAGAGACTCAAAGCCGCTCTTCTGTTTCGAAGGTGGACCTGGTAAAGGCTAAGGACAGGCTGCTGCACATGACAGCAGTGCTGACGTGCGGAGTGGTGAACGGACGCCGAATGCGGGTCAGGCCGGTGATCAAGCCTCCGTGGGCCGAAAAGAGGCCAGAGAGGGACTCGGAGATGCCACTGGAAGAGGACAACGAGGGGCCCGAGGGCGGCGCCGAGCCAGACTCGGCGCTGAGCAAAGAGCAGCTGAAGGCGCTGTGGGGACAGCAGGGCTGGCCTCACTTCAAGGACGTCTTCATGCTCTCCTCTGTGGACAAAGAGGACGTGGACACGCTGAAGGTACACGCTGGATTGTGCTCACAGCAAGTTAGTCTGTGGACAGGATGCATGTTCAAAACTTCCACCAATATATCTTTGTGATAATCGACAAATTCAAAAAATCAACACAAATGAACTAAAATTAAGGATTCTTTTGCAAGCAAGGAGGTTTTTTTACCCTTAAAAAGACAGCAGTATGTTTAAGCTATAATTTAATGTATCTGTATCTATCGTAGAGCTACTTCATGGTTGCGGCCAAGCCAGGACAGTGGCAGTACCACAGCGAGGTCCTGACCGACCAGAGTCCCGAGGAGGTCTGCACCAACATCGTCAGAGAGAAGCTTCTGGAGTATCTGCCCCAGGAAGTGCCCTACTCGGTGACACAGGTGACTAATGAACCAAGACCATAAGCTGACAGCTAACCGACTGCCCCCCGCCGTCACGTCACGTCTCGCCGCGCCGAGTCTGTGGCTTAGCCCGTCACTCTGCGCGCCGTACCACCTGCTTCACCTCAGCTTTTCATTCGCACCATTCCCACCGTGGCATTAATGTCATCCTTCTCTGGATGTTGTTTACCTTGTTGCTCTTTACTAAGTGTGACTTTACTAGCCTTGCATCCACAGGTTGTAGAATTACATAGTAGTGAGTGACCACCAACAGCGGACATGTCCCGTTCAGTGTTGACCTTACCTTCGTGGAAGAACATTGTTAACATTTCATTTGTGTCTCTTTCCAGACTGTTGAATTCTGGCAAGATGGGGAAAACGGCGAGCTCCATATTTCTGTCAAACTTTACTCCAAGAAAGAGACTCACGTGGTAAGTGCTCTCGACACATTTGTGGCTATTTGAGACAAGCGTCTTGTCAAGGGTCTTTGGGGCGTCTGTGCTAAATGTGAGCGCTGACTCATCTGTAAACACCTGTGCTTCCAGCTGCTTATATAAAGCTTGTTTTGTATTCTCTTTCATTCCTTCCACGTGTTCATATGCTTTTGTGTTTTCTGTGGCTTGACTGCTGCAACCTTTCACTTAAAGAGCTCTTTCTGTCTCTTGTGGGTCAATTCAGTCAGTGTTCACATCATGCAGGAAGAATTAAGAGAACACGATGAGATATTGGTCTCATCGCGCAGTTCTTTCTTTCACAGGAGTGAAGTGAATGCACGTGAACGCAGCACAAACAAGCCACTTTTTTAAGAAACAGTCGAGTCTGAAATATCACAGGCCAATTCAGGATGCCGGGCGTGCAGCGGGCAGTGAAATCTCTCCATTACAGACACCTGTGGCCTCTCTAATGGCTTCTGATATTTATTTGAACTCCCTCTTTCCTTGTGTTTTTAACTTGTAAATATTTGAGCAGCCTCTCTAAACCATGCATATTTGATGGCAAAGAATATTTGAAGCCACATCCGCGGGGCTGAAATGTTTCGAGGCCAGTGACCTCCACGCAAGAAGAGACGCGCAGACCAACGCTGTTCTTTAGCTTCAACGTTCGACATAGGAAGGTCTCCAGAAATGTTGTTTGACCAAAGAAATCCAATGTCTTACATCATATCCCTTTGATATGGTATAAAGACAATAAAGCTGAACCATCTATTTAACAGATAGTTCCGGGGTCAAAGATATCTTGTGTAGTTTTCTTTGAGTTTGAGCTCAGTGCAGTCTTTTAAAACAAAAAACAAAATATACACAATTACATAATTTATATGCATTCAAATGTAAATGCTTAATGAACTAAACATCTTTTATATGAAGTTCCTTTTAGGTTCTCATTTCTGTTATTTTTGCTCAAATATACCTGTAATCATACATTTCCAAGACAGAATTGTTTGGATCAGCGTAACAGAAGAAATATTTCACATTTTAAGTCTTTCAAAACAGAAGGCCCACCAAATGGGAAAGTAATAAAATAAAACCCCGTGTGTCCGTCTGTTGACTGGCGCCTGACCTCGCTTTGATTTCCTGCGTCTGCAGAGGATGGTGATCGGCACACAGGGCCAGATGATAGCTCGGATCGCTCAGGAGGCGGGCGAGGACCTGAGCCACCTCTTCCTGCGGGACGTGAAGCTGAAGCTCTCCGTCGGGCTGAGGAAGTGAAGAAAGAGGAGGATGGAGAGGCTTCAGCGGCGAGATCCTGTTGGGATGAAGGCGAGGATCCTGCCGGATTTGAGCGGACGCCTCTTGTATTTTTCTCTCTCTCTGCGAAGGACAGAACCTGAGGAGTTCACATAGAGGATAAAATCCCATCATGAGTCAGACTTTGAGCTGCGAGGGGGCACACGGCATATGAACCGTCTCAGAGCTCCCATTGTGATGCACAGAAATTGTACTTTTGTGTTGCTTTGTCATTATGTATAAACAGCATATCAGAGACAAGACATTATTAAAGATGTAAAAATTGTACTTATAAGATGCTGCTATTCAAGTGGAGGAAAAACGGTGAAAGAAAAGTGGAGAAAATATGTCAATTAAAAACAGGAGAATATATTGGTGTTCATTTAGCAACGATATATTTTAGGCAACAAACATGACACAGACTCTCATCAAATGCATGCTTTGACACAAGTTTGACAGTGTGTTCGGGGCTGAGCCGGTTTGGCGAGCTGTGAAAAGGCCGATGGTTTATCTTTGGCTCTCAGAGCTTTTTACTTGGCGCTCGCTTCGCGCCTAGCGGAACCTGCACAGTCATGTTCACTCAAATGTCCCTGATGTACCATCCACCCCTGTTCCCTCCACTCCCACATCACTTTAGCCTCCGCCGCTGCCTTTGAAGTGTGGCCATCCATCCCTGCGACTATCACTTTTTTTTGTTCTGCTGCTTTCTCTTCCTTTTCCTCTCTTCCCCCGTCACCCTCCCTCTGCTTTTTTGGCTCTTATAAAGCCCAGCTCTGCCCCCGAGGGCTGAATTGTCTCCCTAATGGATGGCAAAATGGAGCACTAACCTGATGCTAAAATGGGTCAGATAATGGTGATTGGATTCATTCCTGCTGCCTGTGAGTTAACTCGACGGTTACTCTATCCGGGGCATCTTGATGAATAACCAGCTAGTGGCCTAAAGCAAGGGCGACAGGAGGAGGGGGGGTGAGAGGGGGGAGGGAGAGGCCTTGAATGTCTCACAGAAGCTGTGTCAGCCCCTCGAGCTCTCCCTGCTCTCCGCGACGGCTGCTTCCCAGTGATTAGACAAGCCGGTTGCGCAGCAGAGATCACCACTTAGACAAGCCAACCGCTGCATGGAAATATTAGAGCTGATGTATGTCTGCCAGCACATTAAAGTAAACCTTCAAACACGAGATCTTAAGAATCTTTAGATGGGTTTCGTCTTAATCAAAATAATGAGGCACTCATTGGTTTTGGGTTTTTTTTTCTTTTCCGAGCCGTGAGCTTTATTTTGAATTCATCCAGCAAGTACATCTCAAAAATGGAATCAAAACACCATGAATAACTCATCAGTCGCCAACGTCTTGGGTCCGCCCGGGTCCTGATGACATTGAGCGAGGGCCATGGAACCCTTACCATTACTAAAAACTCAGTAATGGTAACGGTTTGACGGCCCTCCTCTGCGGTGTGTGTGCAGCCTCTGTCCTGCAGTCCGTTGGGCCTGAGCGTGTGCTGATAGCGCCGGAGGGGGAATGAAACCCTGGATAGTACATCATCTATACTGTAGTGTCTCTTTAATAAACTTACAGTATAAGATGATATCCTGTCCAGGGCACAAGACTGAACTGTGAGCAGCGAGTCCCCCCGCCGTGTTTGTCGTCTGCAAGAGAAGAGTGGACGAGTCATTAGCGATGCAACACAGTGAAGGTCGGCCAATGAAAATGTTAATCATATGGCGAAGATTTAAATAGAGGCATGTCAGAAGAAATCATCCTTTTTACTGAGGGGGTGCTGTCCCCTCTCTGTGCTGCACACTCACCCTCTTTGCTCGCGGTGGCGGTGGCGGTGGGGGCATCGTTTATGGCCCGCTGACACTTCTCCTCCACATGCTCCTATTTTATGGCTGCTATGCGTTCATGTCTAGTTCTGAGGCTCCTCGCTGCTCCGCTCGACAGGCACCGGCACTTAAAGGCCCCCAGCTCATTAGCATACTGTGATGACATCTGGGTGGACCAGGCAGCAACTGGGGGGGGGTGAACTTTGTCTTATCTGTCACTAACCTGGTTTGCCTCTGTCGAATGATTGCCCACACCCTTATTACACCCGGCTGGACTTTGCAGAAAAATGGCACTTTTTCACTTTTACTGCCTATCTGCGGTTATTTGAAACGAAAACAGCGGGCGGACCGAACTTTCACTCATTGATTTTATAGGAAAAAGTCAATTGAGTTTTTAGTTTTAAGACCTTGTGATGTCATTTTGTTCAGAGGCCCTCGCTAAACCTGAATCATTGTCACTCAGCACCAACACAAATGCAGCTCACACTCATATTTCAGTAAACATCCTTCATGTCCAAACCCCTGCACAGACCTGAGCTGCGAGTTTTGACCTTTCTCGGTCATACGCGTGTGATTGAAAGAACCCAGCAGTGAGCCCAAACGGAATTTCTTCATCATCTATTAAAAAGCTTGCAGCTTTATCTCGCCATGCCGTAATACGTCTAATGTTCACCATCTCTTAAGTCCTCTGAATCTCATAGGCTTTGGATTTATGCGTGATGGTTTCACGGGTTGGAATTTAATACTACAATATGTCAGCTGATGTCATGTTATCTGACTTATTAAACTCCTTTTTCGCCCCCTCTCTCTCTCTCCCTCTCTCCATACGCTCAGATGGATTCCAGGATATGGAGATGTGTTTTTTATTAGATGTGTCACACACAGACACCGCATATCAAACCCACTAGCTCCAAATTATGCCCGGGCGGTGATGGAGCGGGCCTCGGTTTGCTGAAGTTTGTCTTAAATTGCTGACAGTTTGTCCACATCCTTTTTAAAAAACGGCCTGTCTTTGTGAAGTCAATGCATCTTTGCTGGGGGAACTTTTGCCCTCCTGCCCTCCTCCCCAAAAAATTGCTGCAGAAGCTCGTTGAGTGGAGATCAGAGTCGTGTGGTGCAGGATATAACACAAGAAAACACAATATGGCCGCCTCTTTTTCCGAGTATTGAGCCTAGTGATTTCTCAACTGATGAATGTACCTGCTCCAGGACCAAATCATTAACAGAGAAATATTCGCAGTGCGCTCACGTCTTCAGACACCACACTCCACCACTGTTCTAAGGTCAGCTTCATTTATCACAGTTAGTGTAAACCTACAGAGGGAGAAGGACTGTTAATATTTTTAACAATGATCCAATAATTCACTTCAGTAACTATGGGCCTTGGCTGCGGATGCTGCACATGAACTGTGACATGTTCTCTGGGAGGGTTTGGTGGGACACGACGGTCACCCGAGCAAAGGGTGTGGGAGCCGGTTCGGGGTGTGAGAGGCCCTGCTGCGGGCGCAGATAAAGATGGAGGTAGGACTATCTGGGTGGCTTGGTCTCAGGCCAGCTCTTTATCTGCAGCAGAAATGCGGCACTTTTTTCTCTTTTTTTCCTCCTCCTGCAAGTTTCCATTTGTGTTCGCAGATAAGTCGTTTTATTCTTCGCCACACGTGGGGACAAAAAGGGAGGAAGCACTCATTGTGCAGCACGCCGGCTTCATCCAAAGTAATCAGGGGCAGCTTGTTTGGGGGGTTTGATTAAACTGTTTGCAGTCTGGCGAAGGGGAGGAAAGTTTAATGTTTTTTTTTTTTCTCGAACGACAAGTAAATGCGATCTAAATGCCATTACATCACGCCGTGCCTCACACCCTCCATTTCCCCTTACCACATGTTTTCTAGCTTTGTCCCAGTCTCACCCCGCCCTCCCTCACCCTCACTGCACTGGCTCAGATCAGGGCAAAAAAATACAGCACTGTGGAAATGAGTTTTTACATAAGCAGGCTGATTAAGAGTGGGGGAAGATAGAGAGGGACATTATGAGAGGGTTTGATTGAGATCATCCTTTTGGGCAACGAGATCACCATTTGAACCTTTAAAAAAAAAAGAACAAACAAAACAATCCACCTGTCATTAACCGAGGCTAGTTCACATTTGCATTTCAGAGGTATGAAACATCTGGCTGGAAGAAATGTCAGCCACGTAGTCATTTCATTTAAATAAGAGGAGATTGTGTCCTGCAGGAAGGCCCCAAACAGAGCTGAGTATGAGCTCTGTTCTTAAAGGCCCTGAACATAATGATCATTAAGTTAATGACTGTGAGACATGATGTGAGATTAATGCTTGAACTCATTTCGCATTTATGAAAGAATAATTGACATTCATGCGTTCAACTGCACCACACCACAGCATGCGAATATAGAAGATGAGCTGTGGTGGAATATAACTGAGTGCATTTCTTCAGGTGTTGTTTTTAGATGCAGTATTGAGGTATTTGTATTTTATGTAAGGCTGCACCTTAACCAGCCACAAGAGTTAAGGACTGCTTGCACATTAATGCATCATTATTGACAATCTTAATGTCAATGTTAATAATATATCAGTCACAGAGGCTGGCTCTCTGAATGAGTGTTTTTACTTTTGATACTTAACGTATATTAAAGTAAATGTATTCAGCTGATAATTTAGCTAGTACTTTTGTACTGTCACGTAAGAAGCATTTTGCAAGTAACAGAGTATACTCACATTACTTCTTCCACCACTGAAAATGAGTTGTCCAGGTCAAGAAAAGAAAGAGATGTGCGTGACAGAGGGAACATGTTGGCCATGTGCACAAGTGGAGCACATGTGTACAGGCAACAGGCCGACATGTTTTCTGCATGAAGCTGTTTGTGTGTGTGTGAGTGTGTGTGTGTGTGTTGGGACTAAAGATGAAATATATTATTGTAAAATTGTAGGAATACCAGGTAAAATTGCTAAGAGACATGATATCCAATGTTTTGAAACACCAGGTTCACTGATGCTGGACACTGGATAGAAAATACCATTGATGAAAGTCATCTGCAAGGAAATGCAAAATTAAATCATTTTTGTGTTCGAGGTAGCAACATGTTAAAGTCGGATCCATTTGCTCTTATTACTAAAATATATTTGAATTCAAAAAGAGAAAGAGATCAAAACACAGACTTTCTCTTTGTTTTTTATTCATTCATTTATTTAGATAATTTCCATTCAGTACTTTATAATACAATCAATATGGTTATGTGGCAATACAACACATCTTACTTGAAAACATTATGGCTGATATATATTTACTGCCCTTGATTCCCAGGTTTGCAGTCACTTCAAGTTTTATTTTCTGACAAAAGTGATTTGAAATTAATATGGAGGGTAAGAAACTAGCTTATCTCGAAAAACATTTACAAGTATTTTTAAGAAAATTGGCACAAACATGAAAAAACACACTGAACTAACTGCCTCCACACCCACAGTGCTACGTAATGAGCCTGTAATGAATAAACATGTTATTACCATTATTACTCATACAAATAAAAGTGGAAATAGTACTGTTAGTAGTTGTAGTATTACTGACCATTTTTTATGCTTTTTTTATTATTATATAGTCGCTTGTAGTCTGTAGTTTGCTGCTGAAGTATCTCATCCTTTCTGTGAGATGATGTGACTGCCCTCTTCAGGCTGAATGTGAACTGTCTCTGGGTCAGATTATACTGCCAAGTTGTCCAGATCAGTTGCTGGGAGTGATGAAAGTTAATGTTCTGGGGATGTACTGACTCCAGATAATAAAAATCTGACAACATAAATAAATATATAGATACATTTATTAGAACAATGCACATTAATCAGTGTTTCAGTGAATGTGCCGTGTTAGTCGGACAGTTAATTCTTTGGGAAAATGTCCTACAACCAATGAAGTGACAGCCAAGTAAGATGCCAAGATGACAACAGCAGAGTCAGCCTACTCAAGGAGAACAGGATCCAGCCAAACATTGTTGGATATAATATAGTGACAACATTAATGTTCAGTGTGTTAGGCTGGGCAGAGCAATAGGAAGCAACACAGCACGAATGCATCACCACGGCTCTGTGTAAACTGTTGGTCATACTCATTAAATATGGCTGACATTTTGAGGACACGTATTTTCCCCATTGTCATGGTTATCTCACCTGAATCCAGACCTGTAATGATAATGAGGATGTCCAGCCACCATCCAGAGGACACATCCGCTCCTGGTTACGCTCCACCTTCATGTAAACTTTGCCTTGGGGTGTGATTTTTCTCCTCATGTCCAGGTAATCAAGTCTTCTCAGGCTATGTGTGTGAGATGTCAAGCCTTAATCCTAATTTAATATCCTGTAACAGACTGACAGCGAGGCCAAGTGGGAAGTGGTATAACATTTAATATAGAGTGGCACACAGAACACAGAATAACATGAACACATGCTTGAAATGCCATGCTGGAACAGTTTTCCAAAGGCCCGTGTTACATGAGAAGCCACAAGATAAATTCACACTATAATTTGAGTAGAGATTATAGATTATTTCAATGACAGACAACAGACAGACAAGAGTTAAGGCGTAGGTCTATAATGTTTGGTCTTAAGTCACATTCTCCTCTAAAATGCCACTTTGGAATATCAGAGAGTTGCCTCCATTCTGGTTAGTCAATGCAGATCAATGAATTTTAATGTATTATAACAGCCAAAACAATGAATGATGATACTTTCAGAGGTCCAGATTCCAAAGGACAAGCTGTAACATGCTACATTTAAAGTGCACTGATCAGCTAACTGGACAGATATCTGTGTTCCCTTGTACATTTGCAGTGCAGAATGTCATAGAGTACATCAAACAGAAACAGGAGAGTGAGAAAGGTTTACAGCTGAATAATATATATGTATAACATACACATATTCTACAAGTTAGTTAAATTCATGATAGAATGTCCCATCAGGACTTTCAAGAGTACATATATATTTTTTACCACAGTCAATAAACTGCTTAATTCAGTATTAATGACCTGTTTGTTATTTAACAAAGGCACTGTGTACAGAAACAAAACTGACTTTTTTTAAACAACTGGATTTTGACCATTTTAACCATTTTATTTAGATACTTTAACCTGAACAGACTGGAAAAAAAATACAGTCACAAGTTGATTAATACGAACCAAATATGTAATGAAGAAGATAATGAGACTCGCCACCTTTCATAGCATCAAGTGATTCTGCAACCTGTTCAGTTTCTCCCCCCAAGTGTATCCAGAAAGTAAACTGAGTGAGCGAGTTCTGTGTTTCCAGACCAGCCAAGCCTCATGACTGTCAGGGACTGGTGCAGCCTGTCAGTCAGGTGTATAAAAAGGCTCCACATTGACTTATGAGTGAAGACGAAATCTGTCAATCATGTATTGTGCAGCTGACTTAAAAATGACATCCATGGCCCTGCCAGAGCAGACTCGAGTGTAAACTGTTGGAGGGCTCTGCCAGGCTAATAATGGGAGAGTGTCTGCATGATCAGGTGATCTTTGTCTGGTTTGAATGACTAATGACTTATATCAGATACTTGTTCAAAAATACTGGCCATTTGACGTTAGTGTAAAGAATAATACGCACAAATTGATTAATAAAATGATTGTTTTTGTCTGGCAGTGTTTACACCAACACTTACAGAAGGGAAAACAGTTGCAGAAACACATGAAAACGGAGGGAATTGTAACATCATGACATCAAAAACAAAGACTATGAAATTTGCTCAGACCAAACAAACCACAAGCTTCATGTGTTTATTCACAGACAGTGAAGAAAATGGTGGGACTGTGATAACAGCTGAACTGTCAGCAGCAAAATAAAAACAAAACATTTAAAAAGTCACAGATTCAGAAAAAAAAGTGGTTAATGATCATTATTATGCGATAAGAAAAAAACAACAACAAGGCCAGCCACAGTAAGCAGGTTGAATGGTAAAAACACAGAGATCAATATGAGAATATGAAGTTTATATTGTACCGGACAGCAACAGAAAGCTCATTTAGTTAGAAGAACAACTCAATATGGGTTAAGATCCTGCCATCTAGATATCGAAACTTACGATGTGTTTGACACTCATCACACCACATGTGATGATGTAACACTGAACCATCACTTTGGACATCTGGCTGTCATCTGCCTTTCAATGGCCAAACGATTGTAACAGGCTATGCGCAGTAAATTCGATTGACCTGAAGCAACGAGGAGGAGAAAATGGGACGAAAAAAAGGAAAACTGGTCCAACTGCTCGACTTTGACAATGAACCAACCGAAGACCGTCCGAGCACAAACGCCACACGCTGCACTCACAACCTCATCACACATGCTCATCTTTCCAAACTCACGAGTCACGGGCCCCGCTGAATGCAACATTAAATTCCTGCTCTGTCATCGCTGAGCGGGTGTGGTCAGACATGCGACGCAGTGGCAACTTTCAAACCAGGGAGGTTTTTGTGGTTACAAAAATATTACAAATGACACGTTATCGCGTCCGAGGAGACGGAGGACTAACTGCTCACCTCGGGAGGAGGCGGCTCAGACCCTGAACCTTAACACATGCTATGTGTGTAATAAAGACATGATCGCTAAGCTTGGCAGGCGTCCAGAGAATCATTTAAGGAATTTTTTTTTCTAAGTATGGCTTTGTGTTACGCATTTGCTTAGCGTTTATATCTGCCTTTGTGTCCAAACACGTGACAAAAGTGAAGACTTAACACTACTGTTAGTATAAGCGGACATTATGAGGACAGGGGCCGACATCATCCACCTATAGCACAGCAACATACTTGGACATAGATCTTACTGAACCAAACCGCTGTCCTAAAGGTTTGGGCACTTGAGTGGTGTACAGGCACTGCACATCAGAACTGAGAAAAACAGGAAACATGACAATATACCGCGAGGTAAGAATCATCATACCAGTGATCAACGATACTGTAACATACTGTCAATTTCTACAATCACAGTGGGTGAGGAACGGCTGAGCCACGAGTGTAACAGCGATTTTGGTAATCCAACGAGTTCTCTGAGTCACGGAGAAGTCGAACTGAGCCAAGCGAGAAGCGCAGAGGAAATCGAAGCCTACAAATGTCTATTCCACCCTGTGTTCAGTCTACTGAGCGTTTCATGAGGAGACAGGAGCTGGGACACTTGGCTCTCAAGGTGAATAAATGCCATCACGGCTGAACAGCTCCAAAGAAGAGAGCAATATTAAGGTTTGTCCTGGATGTTGTGGACCCTTTGGGGCACCTGCTGTTGTTGTTGTTTGCCTTCGGTAAATCGTGTTTGACACTACTACATTTAAAGTGGGCCTTAATCTGACATTTGTCTCTCAAACAGCGACTCTGCTTTGGATGGCTTGTAGGACTGAACAGGGAGTGCAGCATATAATCCTGGCTAACTAGTGCAGCGTGATAAGAATCAACGTGTCTAAAATGAAAACTAAAAACACAACAGAAGATACATACAGTCTGGTCCTTTAGAAGTAAGGCCCCAGGTTTGTTTCCTTTAGAAAATTAAAAACCTCTTAAAAATATAAAAAACTTCTTGGTTGGCGTCAAGTGTTTCTGGTCAAAGGCAGTTGCATAAGGGATTAGAGGCTGAAAAAACTATTGTCATGCTTGAGGCAGATATATGTCGGAGGATTCAGAGCAACGAGTCTGTGGCCCGATTCATCACATGGCTGCTTGGCACTGTGGGCTGACCATCTTCTGGAGCAGAGGCATCTGTGGGATCAGAGGACAGAAGCGTTTGCTGGTTTTTAGCAAATAAAGGCGCATTCACAAACTTCGTGTCATGTGTTATATTCCTCTGTCACAGCAATTTTCAACTTTGCAACGCAGTATGAAACTAGAAACACTGTAACAGAGACTGCTGCCGGGCGTGGACGCGACGCATGATAACGGGACATTGAACTCCAGCACCCTCTGATGGCCAATCCTGACGAACAAGGGGCTGATGGAGAATCTCTGAATCCATGGCCATTTATAAGCACTGTGCTACTGTAATGCTGACTGTAGACAATGCAACCAAATTGTCTAGAATTAATCTGAGCCAGGATGCACATGTGACTAAATTAGGCTCCAATTGCCCCCCCGGTGAAGGATAACTTAAAGCTCATCCAGATATATTATGTATCTAATGTGAAACCTTGCAGGCAGCTGAACAAACAGCCTACTGGTGACTGTGTTAGCAAACAGTTGCCTATTCACACAATAACAACTATTACACTTTGTTCATATGTGGGTGGTGAAATTCTCCATGTGGCTTCTCAGGCTGCTCCCAAACTGCACCG
This sequence comes from Haemulon aurolineatum, assembly GCA_038406115.1. Lineage (NCBI taxonomy): Eukaryota > Metazoa > Chordata > Actinopteri > Lutjaniformes > Haemulidae > Haemulon > Haemulon aurolineatum. The sequence continues at coordinate 21,592,712 of JBCAUF010000028.1, forward strand.
CGCTCTTGGTGCCGTTTCGTTGGAAAGTTCCCTGAAGACGTGAATGATAAAGCAACAGCATGGAGGCTGCAGCTTGGCAAGATCGAGAATCGTTGAGCGTTGGCGGGTGTTTGCGCTCTATTAAGTGGCCCCGGGTCGGCTGTTGTAATGCTATATTCCACTGAACATCTCACTTTCTAACGCAAAGACCAACGACAGTGTTATGAGGCTGTTTTGTATTCCGTCTTTTGTCGAGAAGGTTCAAACACTTTCAGCAATCATAACGCGGGCATGTAGCCGACCCTGAAGATAACATCAGATAAAAGCAAGATACACGATGAAATGTGTGAAGTCTTGTGGAGAACAGTGCCTCTCTCACCTTAGTCAGATCCACTCCGGTGAGGGCGTTGACGGACACCGGGAGTTCAGCTAATAGACGGTTCACCTCTCCGGTCACGCGGCTGCCCTCTCCGCTCAGGATGACGATCTCGTTGGTCCTGGACAGCGGCGCAGCCACCTTGCCGGCGATCTGGTATGACAAAGACAGCATGCCTGTTATTTCACTGACGAAACAAAAAACAAAAACCGACTGACAGATAATATATTCCATTTGGTTTTCTCTGAGCAAATGTACCTCCAACATTGGTTCACAGTCTTACCAGTGTGCATTCTAATGCTTTATGGTCCCAACAATCAGATGAATAAATAAACACCAAGTGTTGGCGATGTCTTTTAAAACCAGTGGTGTATTTATGTAAACCACAGACCTTGGGCAGAGCCTCCAGGACCAAA
>JBCAUF010000028.1:21635931-21648005 GCA_038406115.1 Haemulon aurolineatum
TGCCGTTGTGTTTTCTCTTTTGCCGTTGTGTTTTCTGATTTGTCGTTGTGATTTGCACCTCAGGGCCACCGTACTTCATGGCACAGAATACAGTACTTGATGTGAAAGAGAAAAGGGCATCTCATTAGTCATAATCAAAGCCTTGTTTTCAATTAAATGACTGTAATCTTCCATTGCCTCAATTATGTAAAATTGACTGCAGGATGACCAAGCTTTAAGTTATGTTTAAACTAAGAGAAGAACATAACTTCACGCTTTAACATGTAATGTTTGTGTTACGCATATCCTTCATCCAGAAAGAAGATTTGGGCTGGATGCTACTCTGACAACAAAGTCCCATAAATGAGAGGAGCCCATCCATGTAGTCTGCACTTGCATGCAGCCAACGTATCCTCCTAAATCTTACACACTGGTCCTTTAATTAACATTTCAGAACCACATTTTCAATCAGACAGGAGGAGGATATTGAAATTGCAAATTATGATGATAATGTTGACGAGGATGATGATGAAAAAAGTGAATATGAAGACTCAGTATTGGTATGACATTATGTTTATGATGAATATGATCTATTAGGTGAATGAAAGAGGAACATTTTTTTCTGTGCATGATCAGGTAGTCACAAGATTTGTTGTCATTCTTTGGATCTACGCGTGCTGTCATAACTGTGATTAAGCTACAGCTCTTGAGGGGTTACCATATTTAACATAACAACCAGTCTGTTAAATCTATAGGAACATAAGGAGAGGCAGTACAGTGCCGTGTTTGTCCCATAGGAGGATGCCTGTGTCAGGACGCAGCAGCACTGTATCATGTAATATCGGCATACGCCCATATCAGCTGTAGAGGTCCCCCTTTCACCGGCTGCTTCACAGCACACCTTTGTTGCACCTCCTCTTTTGATTTCCATGCAGAGGAACACACACAGGACGGACAGAGAGGCTGCATGTGGGAAACACCCCGCACAGAGCCGAGGGTGAGCTCAAGGAGAGGTGGCCTCTGCTCATCACTGGAATTAAACAGAGATGCTGCTGCGCCTCAATGAAGGAGGATGCTGCGTGCTGACGGTGTGAGGCTGCGCGCTGTGGAGACATAACGGTCCTGTTCACTCCTCCGTCAGGTCATACTGTAGTTACTGTAAAGTCGATCCGGTCAGTCACACACACACACACTCGTGGTCCTCTCTCCTCTCTGCGGGGATTTGTCCTTGCTGGTGCCGTGATGTCTGCTCCTCCACTCATCACACTCCTCTTGGGTAAGTTCGATACACATTCCTGGTTGCAGTTGTGCTGATTTTGTGCTGAAGACGACTACGACGACGTGTGTGTGTGTATGTGTGTGTGTGCGCGCGCGCGCCCCCGCGCGTGTATGTACCACGTGTCAATATGGCAACGCTGAAGAAATATGAAAATAACACAATCATGTACAATTAAACGTGTCGCTACATCATTACTATGCTTTTATATATATATATATATATATCATGGAAATATTTTAGTAAAAATAATATATTTTCATTGTTTTTCATTATTTGAAGAAAAAGTAGGAGCTATTCAAAGGTCATTACTAAGTGCCATGATCATAAATATCATTCCAGATATATTGTAATAATGCATATTTTAAAATTCCAAATGAAAAGTGTGTCTCTGTTGAAAATGATGATATCAGGCACGTCATGGAGCCTTATACCAAGCTAGATGCTGAACATAAGGATTAGTGTTTTATAAGTGCATTGTGACTGTGACACCTGGAGTCACTGCTGAAATTCAGCAATGAACAGATGAAGTGTTGAAGGGCTTTCTGGTTGACCTCTCAAACCAAACACATCCACAGTTTTTAGAATTTTCTTTGATTTGCCCTATAAGAATGTGTTTTCATGTATCCTATTTCAAACTTGATGCCCCCTAGAACCAGTGCTCCTGCAGTGTTCCTCATCTAATTAAAGCACACTAGCAAATGTCCTCTAACTGGAAACCTCAAAGGTTTTCCTCAGTCATCTTATGTTCCCCCTGTTCTCCTTCCTTGTCATCTCAGACATGCTGTTCCTGGACAAAAAAAAAACAAACCAAAAAAACCCCTAATACATTTTTGAGTCCTGACTTCGGTGCTACCCCACTTGGCAAGATGATGTGGTGTCTAGAAGATTCTTTTTTCCCCTCAAAACTTTGATAAATCGTATAAACTGTGCTGGTTCCAGCTTCAGTAAAGATCCTTTTTGTTCCAGTGCTCGCTAAATGACCAAAATGTTCCTTTTTTTGTTTGGTGCAAAGGAAATAGAAATGCATTACTATGCAGGGTGATGTAAATTTTCACCAGTCATTATTATACTGTCCATGTGACATGCACATTTATAGAGAATTAATGGGCCTCCCATTGTGTTTGTTCTCTTGTGTGTGCGTGTATGTGTTGGTAAGCATCCATCAAATACGTATGAGCACATCCAGCCTCACACTTAGCCGCAGTGACAGCACGAGGCCATGACATCACAATTAGTCCAGTTGTCCATGGTGTGATGGGGGCTTCCATTAGTTGCATTATGAGAGTGAGTTCGACGGGCCATGGCGAAAACAGCATGTTCTACCTCATGGCACCGCCTCCTTCGCTCTGCAGATGAAAACTTGTCCTTGATTTTGCCACAGATGAAACACAGCTGAATAAATTTAATGGAGCCACAATTAGATTTGCGTTTTGAAAGAAGACAGTCACATTTTCTCTGAGGGTGTAGCTCCTAAGCTCATCATCTTCAGTAACTGACAATGTGTTTGAGGGTGGTCTCCATTCTGTGCAGACTTTGTGGCACTTCACCTCGGGATTGAAGTGTAGCTCACGGTATGAAGATTTCCAAGGCGTGCTGTGCTAAAAGCTATTATCATCCAACAATTGCCTGCTCTTGTGACCTTGACAGTAACAGATGTAATGCAGCCTCTTAAGCCAGAATCAAACGATTCAAGTGTTTTTACTGGATCATTTTTGGATCAGTTAGTTCAGCTAAAAAACACAAAAACTATCCCAATCAAAATGAACTGATTTCCTGATTGTCAGATTTATGTGCTATGGGGACGATGATGCTGTTGATGATGATGATGATGATGATGTTGATGATGATGATGATAATGATGATGATGACGATGACGACAGCTCTTGTGTCCTTCAGGCTGGACATGCAGCTCTTCTCTTGAGTTTCACTCTTTGACCCTGTTGCTTTTTGGTTCACAATCTGTTTTTCAGTACACTTACTATGTGACCTGTATGGTGCTCATTTTTTGTGCAAAATATCACCGATGTGCTCAGAGAAAGCTGGAGTCAGTATCTCCCCTATCAAATGACATGCACAGGTACCCTCGCCGAATTGGTCACACAAACAATGAGTTAAGTTGTGACTGTCCCCTCATCTCTATATATAGAGGAGATCACCGGCGGCAGGCAAAAGGGTCCGTCAAGTGTGGAGATGACAGAAGTCTCCAGTGCCAGAGGTTATGATGTGACATGTTGCAGCACTCTGGCCTCAAATCTCTGGCAGCCGCCCTCCCCCGTTTCTGCTTCGTCGCTCTCTCTTTCCTTCTCTCATCGTTGTGCCTCTGCGAAGCTTCTCATAGGTGATGGTCAAGTGATTCTAATAGGTAGATGGCTTTAGATTTGGCTTTAGATTTGTTGTTGTCAGCCAAGTTAGTCAGCACCTGAAGTGTCAGACAGAATGTCACTGTTATCATGAGATTTCTGCCGCCACTCTAATGCATGATAACAATATCACATAACTTCATTGAGAGTATTAGATCAAAGCTACAAGCAGAGTAAACATACCATACCTTTCAATACCACACTATGACTGGAATCACTCATGTAAATACAAAAGTGTGTGGAGTGTTTCAGTAATTCAGCTTGTGGTTTTGTATTTTTTGATGTGATCTGGCTTTTTGTCAGAATAGAGCAGCACATAGTACATCAGACCTAAGTATAAAATAAGTGGCTGCTGCACAATCAGTGTAATCAAACAGGAGCACTGATGCCTACTGAAAAGCAAAACTCTGATTTAGAGTTTGAGGGCCATGGCAGTAGTGACATCCACGATCCACGACCTGGGTGCAGCCACGATCCATGGGAACCTGCAGGGCCATGAAGCACAAAGACTCGGGGCCAGTGAACTGACATGAAGACATGACATGAATGATATGATACGGGTGGAGAGGAAGAGGAGGAAAAGAAGCTCAGTGTGTCGTGTGTCCCCCAGCAGTCTAAACCTATGGCAGCACAACTAAGAGCTGGTCCAAGACAGGCCTGAGCCAGGCCTAACTATAAGCTTCGTCAAAAAGGAAGGTCTGAGGTCTACTCTTAAAAGTAGATAGATTGTATTATAGATTGAACAAGCAATATTAGGTTCTGTTTGTTTGCTTCTATTGACTATTGCCTCCTACGGAAGTGAATGCGTTGTTTACCTTGCCACAAATATAATCTACATGCGCTGCAGGATAGACCCAGATAGAATCAAGTGGTCAAGTTCATCTTTAACCCAAATGTGAATGAAGCTCTTACTGACAGCCGAAAGATAGAAGTTCTTAGCTGATATACAACCATCAGTCTTCTAGTATATTGTCAGGAGCTGTGACAAAATGATGTGTATAGATTCTCCTGACAGCACATGCATGACATGATCCTGTGGAAGTCACTGTGTAAAGGGGGAGTTTTTAATTAGCTGAGCGCAGCAGCAGTGGGGAACCTCCCCTTACTGAGCGCCCCCTCAGCCAGCTGACAAAAATCACTGTGACACATTGTCTCTCTCCTCTCATCCCATACACATCTTCCCCCACCTCTCACCCCTCTCTCTCCCTTCCTGCCCACTCTCTGTCCATCCAAACAACCAAAACCATCTTCTCTCTCAAAGCATAACTGGAGACTTATACGATCCATACACGCTAGTGGCTATTTGTAAAATCAGCTGTGTTGCAGCCAAAGAGCTTTATGCATTTTTTGCACAGAGATTAAAGGCTTCTACTGTATGCTTATTTACATGACAGGTCCTGGAGGAGTTTCCACTAATTGCTCATTTTAATGATGAGATTTTGTTTTCGTATTTGCGCAGTCAGAGTACAGTACACCTGGTACAAACAACAGGCAGAGAATATTCCTAGTGAAGCCCAACTACAGCTCTAAGCCAGTATCTTTGTTGAGCCTTTGCAGTGAGTGGAGAATTAACCTGTTTTTTACTGATGGGGGAAACCAGAGCACTCAGAGGAAACCCACACGAGCACCTGGAGAACATGCAAACTCCACACAGAAAGGCCCTGTCTCAGCCAGGAGTCAAACTCAGGACAGTCGAGCTGCGCTGAGCACTGAACCAATCAGGTTTGTCTGATTTTCATTTATTTCACTCAAGTATTCTAACAGGTGTAGCCATTCTTTTTCCAACCACATGATTAAAATTTTGCATGGATGGCTGACAGAATAATGCTCACTTAGGGAGTCATGTAACACCGAGTGCACCCTGTGTTTGTTTGTTTTTTTTGCTTTGAAGGGTTTAAAGCAATGAGAACATGTTGGCTGAAATTCATGATCCAGTTTCCAGGATCCAGAGGATCTTATTATTCTACCAAATTGCAGTACTTTGTTAGCAGCAGTCTCAAAACAGAATGTCTTTTCTTTTAAATGTCATGTCTTATCAAGTTTTGGAACAAGGCTGTTTAAAGCTGAGTTTACACCTTGACTTGCTCTTGAGAATTTAAATGTCTGACTGGATTGAGGCCAGGAAGTGCTCTCCCCACCCCGCTGCTGAGAGAGGCTTTTGTATAACTCCAGAATCCTGTAATGGAGACCATATGTTCTCCATGTTTTCTCTGTGAGAAATGAGGTGGATATTAATTTCCAAAATATTTGTCTTCAGTATTAATTCCACCCACCTCGAAGATTTATAGGCTGCTCAGTCATGCATGCGGTTGTGTTTTCTTGAGAGTGCTGCAGTGATTTAATGCTGTACTCACTGAGTTTAGTTGTCAATGAAACAGAGTTTTGTGTGAGAAATAAACATTGATGAAGAGCAGTGATCACGCTGGTGGCTTGCAGTGATACTCTGCATCACTCTGCTCATCTGGATCACTGTGGAGCCGTCAAGAACATCTGAGGACTGTGGACGGTGTTCATGATCAGTTTTGACAGTTATGTTTCTCAAGATGAGATGCTGCATTCATGTCAGTGCCAGTCTGGCTGTTTGTAAATGACAGGGGGCAATACTGCAGTGAATGTAATTTATTCCCGTAGTGCATGGAGGCTTGACTGATGCAGAGTTTTGGAATCTGACACTGAAAATCAACAATATCTGATCGATCTGACAGTGCTGCAGGGCATGTCTGCTGTCTGAAAAGTTCTACTCAAAGTAGTGTTCATACAAAGACTGAAGAAACTGCCAGAGCACATACGTAGCTCTAACAAGCTGTATCATGGAGTATAATGTGCATGTCTGTGTGTGTTTTCTCTGTTCTGAAAACTGAAATCAGAGGGACTGTCATATGAAAGCTTAATGAAGGACCTGGAGAGACACTGTAAAAAACAATTTGAACGTAAAGGTTCAAAAGGTTTACGTGTGCAAAAACGGGTGCAAACTTGACGCAAGAGTGCAAAGGAGGCAGAGTGCAAAGCTGGCTCATATGTTTCGGAGGTACGGGGGGTGGGCTTGGTGCACGCAGGTGTGTGGTTGTCCGGGTGTCCTCTTTTTTGGAAATCAAAATATGGTCACCCTAGCACAAAGGGCTGCGGTTGTTGTAACAAGGAGGAGGCGTCGGCACAACAAAAGGTGCCGGTGGGAGGGATGGAGGAGTACTTGCGCCAGGGTGCGCTTGAAAGCAAACTCACGAAATACGCCTGGACACATCCCGCCGCCACTTAGACTGTGCCTGGTGCACCAAACAAGAGGCCTCATACCACAGTGAAGAGTGATTAGACAGACAGTTTGAGAGTCACTTTTAGTTTTATTTTTACTCATTACTAATGAGACAGCAGTGGCTACAACAGTGCTAGTCTGAACATTACAACGCCTGCTTAAACCCTTTTATTTAATTACGATGACCGTGCCATCTCATTAGAGATTACATTACAGATTTCCTGGTTTATTCATCTGTATCTGCACTAGCTGCACCAATGCAACTTGCCCACTTGAAGGTGCAGTCCTAGATTGTAATCCAAACACTCATTGAATCCTGGCATTCTGGGTTATCAACTAAAGTGTTATGATCAAGTTTGGTGAGAAACTTGAATAAATACCATATATTTTTACATCAATGTGACATATTAGAGAGAGAATCCTGACCTGTTGTACTTCCTAAGACTAATTCTGAGCAGCTTATAATGTTTAAGTGAAACTACTAATACCAAGACTTCAATTAAAATGCAAAAAAATCTCTTTCCTAATCATTTGAATAGTGTATTTTTTATGCAATTAACCATTAAATCCCCAGCTTTGCAGCTCAGACATAGGAAATGTGAAGGTCTGCCCCCTTGCCACTACACTCTTTTCAAATCTGGCCTCTGCGCTAATTTGAATTAATGATGATCAGTGGCAGAGAGTTAATTTCACAGCAACAGTGCAGTGTTATATTGAAACAAGAATGCATTTGCAAATACCACAATACTAGCCAGTGTGAGGCTCATGGGTACTGAGGTATTTTGTGCATTCACCATACACACTGTGTGAAAAAGCATCATTTGTCAGGAAGAAAAGTTAAAGATTTATAACAGAGGCCATGACATCATATTAATCACAAGTAAATCATGAAATTATTATTATGAAGAAATTATGAAGCCTGTACTGTATGTATTTGTGTTTGGTAACATTATGATTATTCTCGAAAATTAACTTTGAGCAGTATGAGTTGCACTGGGCTTTCAACTTTGTAAATCCACGGGCATCAGACAGTCAGAGCAATGCAGAGCCAGAAGGTTCACCCCAGGAGGCATGTTGGACGGGTCAAACAAGCACAGGACAGGAAACCACTGTTCAAGTTCTGCAACACAAGACAACACAAGTTGTCACATGACATACTTACACTACATCATGTGATGTATGTCACGAGACAGTATGTAAGTATGTACTTATGTATGTACATTGTACCATTTTAATGTAACACCTTTACTCAAAGTCAACCAATGATATTTTCTCCCAAATGTAACAGAGGAAATGGATTAGCTGGTGAAGTGTTTCCTGTGAAAATTGAAGTTGATTTTGACATGGAGAGTGACATGTCCAAAAGTGATGCCTGAGGCCTAACTAGAGCTTCATATTTTGAAGCTCATAGACGGCCAGAGCAGCTACTCTGTCAGTTACACCGGAGACAAATTGAACAAGATTTTGCGAAAGCATTTGGTCCAGTTGTTTCTTCCCTTCCTGTTCGCCAGTGTTTTTGTCACCAGCTGTCTCTCTCATGTCTATTCTTGGCCTTTCTACCTTGGTGCTCATGCAGGATGACAGCCTAGCTGCAGTGTGCAAGGCTTCCGAAACAACAAAATGCCACTGTTCCTGCTCTGATACCTACCTCGGCTGTGTTTGTTGAGAAATGTGGCCTGAGGTGAGGACAAAAAGCATCCAGTGTTCTTTCATTTATCACATGTGTCGAATTACATTCAAATGAGATGTTTAAGATTGCTGTGTCTTGGTTTTCAGTAGGCTTATTTATGCCAGAGTTTGACTGAGGCAGTTTTATCAACAGACAAAATGAAGCAAAAGGCTTGAGCACTACAGAAAGGAAAAGCTCATCATTACAGTTACTACGGTCTCTTGCTCTCATGACATGTTTCCATCTTTGTGAGGCTGTATAAAATGATAAGAGATAATAAGATGCTTTGCCATAGCAGTAACAAGCACAAACATCTCAAAATGTTAATGTTCTCTGACAAGCTGAAATCCCCTACACCATCCATGCCATTAACCGTCTTCACATGCACTCCTGATGCTGCATGACAAACAAACACGGCCACTGTCTTTGCTCTCTAATTAACTGTTTGCCAATTAGAGTTCAGTTCTGCTCAGGCGTGCACTGGGACTCCTGCTTTTAATAGCACACTGTGTTTCTTTTTCAAATTGTTAAAAATAGTCAGTCAGAAAATCTTAGCAGTATGTCATGCCCACTCTCTTCAAGCGGTCCACATTTTTAGTTAGAGGCTATTAGTTCAGTTGTGGCCGCAGTAGGTGTGTGTACACTGGAAAATCCATTTATATATTTTATGTAATAATAATAATAATAATGCACTGTAGTGGTTTAATACTCTCAATAAGGGGCACTTGGTGGTGTAGTGGTTAACCGTATGAGTAGAGTAGAGGCTGCTGTCCTCGCTGCGGTTCAAATCCCGCATTGGACGGTCATTTTCTGTGTGTCACTCCCCCCTCCTGCTCTTCCTCTTCTTACCGTACTTTTTGCATACACTTTCCATGACACGCACGACATAATTCATATATGTAACTGTACCGTCCAAATATCTGTTTGTCTATTATGTTTGTCTGTCCCACACTTTGTTTTGTCTAAATTTTTCACACAAAAAAAAAGACAGAAAAAGCCCCCAAAAACTACTCTTTGATCAAATGAGCTTGTTAGTGATCTGTTGTAGTGTCTTTCGTATCATGACTGAATAACCAATAACAGAAATAGACCCAAATTGTTTATGAACCAGATTTATCATTTCAAAAATCAGTACAACTTCCACACTGACTATTTTGAAGTAAATGTTTTCTCTACAATTGAGTCACACGTGAGAAAACAAATGCTGAAAAAGGTCCGAGTCTTAAATCTCCTTTGACTGAGCTTTAATTTACTGAAGAAATGTGTCTTATAATAAACTTAACTAACAGACTAACACTAACCCTTCATGCTGCACAAAGAGGATTTAGAAGGTGTCAACTCGAGGTCTCCCAGCTGATCACCTCCACATAACGCCCTACTGCAAAAATTACAGCCAGAAGCAAAATATGTACAAGGAATTAATCCCAGTAATGTGACAAACAACAAATTCAGGAAGTGACACAATGACATGCTACAGTCCTACTGTAACTGCCTTAAGACATGCACTTAGACACTCAATTAACCATACACCATACAGCACAACATACCATCCAAACACACAGTCAGTATTCATAAACATAATGGAACTATGCCTTGTGCAGCACTGTGCCAGTGTGCAGAGAGTACTCAGTTCTTGCAGTAGTTGAGATGCAGCGACTGCACTGAAGAGAGGCAAGATCAAAGACAACAAATGATTACTGACATGCTTTGAGGTGTTTACTGTAAAAAGTAGCAGCTTTAATTCCCTCCTAGTTTGATCAGTTGACATTTTGTTTTGTGGCTGATTGTTTCTCATGGTTAACAGAGGAAGCATCTTTTTAGCATATCCAATTTGCTACTACTACTGCTTAAATCCCAGCTGCGTTATTTCAATTTGCATTAATACATTTTAATATTCCAGGTGATCTCCCCCACCAGATCATCTTTTCTCCTTTTAAGATGTAGGGTCCCATCAAAGGTTTACCAACTGACAGCTCTTGCATAACCTTAGCTTTAAACAGAGAGGAGTGTGTCAATTCAGCATACAGAGGGCAACCAAAACACACACACACATGGGTTTACAGTATCTGCACTGGGTGAGGCATCCGTCCCAGAAGCTCTCTGAAAGATGTCAACAGTTATGCTGGCTGCATTGATAGAATTGACACACCAGTGTCTGAAAAATAAATTGGATAGCTGTCCTAAAATTTCACAGCACAGTGGAGCAAAAAAAAAGTAAAAAGTTTTAGAGAGAAAAAGATGCCAGGAAATGAACAGTTCACAAGTATACAAAGGATTTCAGTTTCTGCTGTTGCACTTAGAGTTCAATAATTACATTAACAGTATCTGGTTTTGAAGTGGTGACTGATTTGGCCAAGACAAGGGCATCCGCCATCAGAAATGACAGAAAGTCACTCAGTCTGCCTCAAGACAGAGGTATTCCCAGGAGTGTTGATGACCTTTTCTATCACCATTAACGAGACATGTGGTTGCAGGTCAGACCGTGGAAATGAAAACTCACAGCTTCTCTAAATGAACTCATGAGATCACTCTGGGCTTTAGAATGTTGGAAAACTGAATTGTTGATTTCCATCCTTTGACAACTGTGAGACTATTCTAGAGAGCCAGCACAAAGGTCCAGAATAAAACCCTATTACATAAATTGTAAAATAAAGTACAATGATTAGTAAATCTCATAAACCCATTTTCTTCACAATAGAACATAGACAACATATCATGTATTTAAAAAGAGATATTTTGAGATATTTTACTAGTTTTCATGGCAGCAACACGTGTATGTATGTATATGTATATGTATATGTGAAGACATATCAGGCTTTTGTATGTCAACAACTTCCTGGAATCTGTGGAGCATGCTAGTATTAGCATATAACGGGAGCAATCAGGGCAAATACGATACAGCCTATAAGGCATCATCTGCCGCGAAACTCATTTATTTAATGTGAATTGCCAGTTCTATTCCCCTGCGAGTTCAGTGTTGTCTTGATTATGTCATCCGGGTGCATGCGCGGCTTGTTTTTGTCTTCCGGGTCTTAGGGCATGCTGCGTTCGATTGCACTCGGAAAGATCCGACTCCTCTCCCTCAGGTAGCTAATCAGCTTCCCCAGCAGTGCTTTTTGATGCTCGAAAAACGTCCAAACAACCATCACCTTACTGTGGCTAGCCATGTTTTCCAAGGTTACACAATGAAGTGCGTTTACTTCGAAAGTCGGAATTTGAGTGCAATCGAACACAGCATGCACAGCGCCGGATGCACCTGAAATAGGACTGTATCCAGTTGGAGCCTGATGAAACGTTATTTATTCATTTATTCATTAATATGTAGAGATCACTTGAGTTCATCTATGCTTCATTCAAACAATGTCCATTGTGTTCTCTCTCTCAGTGCAGTTAAACACACTAACACAAAGAGCTCTAGTTTGCCAGACCTGCGCCTCGCCAGAGGCGAGCCGCAGCCGGCGTATCCAGAGTCTGGCAGACTTTCCGCCTCGCGCGCGGTCAACTTAGACCGAGCTGCGCGGAGGTGGGTGTGGCGGC
>JBCAUF010000028.1:21780484-21795053 GCA_038406115.1 Haemulon aurolineatum
CACACACACACACGCACACACACACACACACACACACACACACACACACACACACACACACACACACACACACACAGTCCTTACTCAGTCAGTACACACTTGCAGGAGACTTGTGTGAATGTTTGAAGGGGGATGTGTGTGAAAACCAGTGCGTGCGTGTGTTTGCAAGGAGAGCACGCAGTGATTTCTATGGGCTGGGCCGCTTTATGACATTAGGATTCAGCTCCAGCTGCTTCACTTCATTAAAGTGGAAAAGAAGCGTCAGGAGGAAGGAGAGAAAAGGAGGACGGGAAAGAAGAGGAGGAACGGCCCATATAAGCCACCAATGCTCCAAGGAGAAAGAACAAAACCTCTCTCTTCTGCAACATTTGATGGTCTTTATCATCTCAGTCCACCTCAGCATTACTGACATTTTCCCTGACACTCTGCTTTCACTCTCATATCCATCCCTTCCCTCCTTCAATCCCTCCATCTGTTAGTGGTTAGAAGAAATGTGCTCCCTTCAGGGCCAGGAACCTGTAGTATTTCCTGCTTTGCCAGAGAGCAAGGGGGAGAGAGGCGAGGGAGGAGGAGGAGGAGGAGGAGGAGGAGACGAAGGGGAGAACAGAGAGGCACTGAGCCTGCGGAGGAAACCCACACAGAGAAAGAGAAACAGAGAGACTTGAGAGAGGGAGGGAGTGGGGGAAAAGAGGAGGAGGGAGAGTGGAGGCCTCGTGCACATACATCTGGCTTTGATTAGCCAGACAGAGAGGGTGATGGTGAGAGAGGAGACAGAGGGGCTTTTATTTTTGGCACTTTTGGGGATACAGAGTGATTGACCCATTTTTTCTCCTCCATCTGCTTTGATTTTTCCTTACTTCTACCCAGTTCATTCACATCTCAATTCTCTGGAACTGACTTCTCTTCAGATTGCCGTCTCAACAGACAAAACAACAGGAAGACAATTTAAGGCACAGTCCATGTTGTTCTCCATCATTTTCTGTTTGCTTTCTCCCTGCTCTGGTCACCTCTGTGAGGCCACATGGTCTGTCTGTGTCAAACATGTCTATAACAGTCTGTTTAATCAAACACTCCATGTGTTTCATTTGTGCTCCTTATTTGTGCTTAATAAAAAAAACAACATGAAATCATCATCTTCCTCTTTCATTGTGGCTTTCAGAGAAAAGTCATAGAATTACTATAGCAACGGGAAAGCTAACATCCATCTGTTACCTACCTAAAGTTGAATATCCTCCTGACAATTTTGTGTGCTAGCCCAAAGTTTTACCTCACTGTCACAGTGCCGGTTATCTTGTGCACTTCAGTTTCTATTTATCACAACAGAGTACATGCGAGGCCTAAATTTTCTGAACGTTTTACATCTAAAGGTGCTCGTGGGCATGCACACACTCTTAGTCAAGATCATTTACCAATATATCCGTAAAAATCCTGACTCTCCCACATGGGTTTGTGCAGTTGAGTCTGATGTTTAGTCTAGCATTGATATAAAAACAGCCGACGTCCTGCGGGGCTGACAGAACCATCAGAGCAGACAAACAGAGAAAGTTAAAGTGTGGCTCAGTGTCAGCAAAGTTTCTCCAGTTCCTGGAAAATGTCAACCAACCTCTGACAGCTTCTCCCCAGGGCCCCCTCCCCCCAGAGCTTTACATTCAACTCTTATAAATGTGAGTCGCAGCGAGAAAAGATAATGTATATCACACATAACAACTGCTCAGCATTTATGAAACATGGGCACATTTCATGCTGGAATCCGGCCATACTGTCTGCAGTGTTTTTGCTTCATACAGTCAGATGGCAGACATTGTCTGTCTGTAATGAGAGAATCTAATCTGTGTGTCAGTGTGTCTCCTTCACTATCACACAGCCTCCCTGTCAGGGTTTCTTTATGTGTGTAGGGAGTGTCTGTAATCTGTGTTGGCTGTGGAGACATCAGCATGTAATTCTGAAGGAATGAATGAAATGTCAAGCAAAGTTTAAAACATACTTACTGTTTGAGCCATACATCTAGCTCTTGATAAAATATTTATTTTCTTCAGATTTCATTAAATTTGAATGTCTGAGATTCAGTTATTCCAGGTCCCATGTGTAACAGACGTAGTTTTTTTCTTTATGAGACACTCTCAATGTTGTTTCACTGTTCCTGTTTCAGTGTTTAAATGTCTGTGGTTTTCTTGATGGCTGCATTCAACATAATAAAAACTGCACCTGGTCAGTATAACTTTGTTGCTGCCTGTCATCAGCCATGTGACGGGCTGACCTGAGATCATTTGGGATATTTGCACCAGTACGCAATATCGTCAGTTTTTATCATAGAGTTTAAGTGCAAACTTTGCCTTTGAGGAGAAGTGGATGTCAGTGTCGTTCCAGGACCACCACTGTTCTAAGATGTTTATATGACGAGTCACTGAGTAACGGATCATTTCCTGCACTGAAAATGAACACATGGAAATGGGAATGTGGGAAATGTACACGTCTCTGATTTGGAACATTATACAACATTTTATGTAACATGTGAGCGTTCACACCAGGGGAACCGTGTTGCCAGTGGTACATGTTGCTCTGCTTCCCTCTAGAGGCCAGGGGCTGTAATCACACAACCGCTGGTGGAATTTGATCGTGGCTCGTTTTTAGGGGTTAATGGCCCCTCCAGTTAACACAAAGGTAAAACTAATGGCTGTAGATGCATTTAACTTGTTAAGTCATCAATCATTCAAGCTCAGTTGAATTAATTGAACTGAGTTGTTGGGTTTTTTGTGAACCCTAACCCTAACCCTAAATCAAATAAACTGGACATGACTGTCATGCCTTGAATATGTTGCCATAATGGTGTTATATTACTATGCAAGGACATCTGCATGTCAAGTCTGTGTGTGTTACTACTGGCAGTGACACCCTGTGTGCTTGCTGTTTAGACCTTTAGGGTTTAGCTGTGCGCTGTAGCAGAAGCCAGACATTGTTCATTATACTTAATCCCTGGTCTCTGTTTTATGTCCCCTGCTCTGAAATTAACTGAACACTAAATATGCAATATGGGCATGCTAACTACACACATATCCTTTTTCAAATCAAATCAAATCAAACTATATTTGTATAGCCCAAATTCACAAAACACGTTTTGCCTCGGAGGCTTTACAATCTGTACAGTGAGTGACACCCTCTGTCCTTAGACCCTTGGTTCGAATGAAGTAAAACTTGCCCAACAAAAAACCTTTTAACAGGGAAAAAAGGTGGAAGAAACCTCAGGAAGAGCCACAGAGGAGGGATCCCTCTACAGGACGGAAAGACGGGCAATAGCGTATCATTTTAATATTTTTGTGAAATATTTAGACATACATGATCTGCTAGCTAACTGCTAGCAACACAGTACAGCTATGGGTACAGCAAAAACTGATTCTTGTATGTTCATCACTTTCTGTGTGTGTGCAGGTTTTGTATAGTCTGACACTTCTGAGTGTACAGTAATCATTCACATAATCATAAATGGTACTTTACACTCAGGTCACATTCACCCCTTTCACACACACATTCATACACCTGCTCATCAATATCATTCACACCATGCGATTGGTGGACGACCACTCTACCACCTGAGCCACAGCAGCCCTAGACAGTCAAATAATAATTGCATGAGCACTATGTGGAAATAAATACAACTTTATTGCATATTAGCCATCCAGACTGATGTGGCAGTACATAAAGGAAAGGTGCATATAGGCCTTGAACTATTACCACAGAAACATCATAAAAAAAGTTCTACGTTGCTCCTGAGAAACACAAAGAGAAGAAATCAAAGAACTTCTGGATTCAACTTCCTCAGTTTTGTCCCTCTTTGTCTGTAGCAGAATCTCTACTACTTCATAATACTCATTAAAACCATTGCTGTAAATGTTTTCAGTGTTAAGGGATTGAATTCAGAGCTGGAGTGTCTCAACATGGTCTAAAGAGGATTTTACACAATGACACAAGGAAATTGAATTATTTGACTGTGTAATTTAAGAATGTTTAACACTGGCACAAAATCTTAGTTCAAACATGTATGATTCAGAGTCATGAGTCTTATCTCCTCTCCGTTGGTCACTAATGTCATCACTGAGTCATTCCAAGACACAGCTGGAGCTCATAATGCTACAGTTATAGCCTTAATACACATGTTGGGCCTGGGCGAGGCTTCCATGCTAGTGTTTAATAAAGTGGCTCTGATAGTCGTTGGTCACATGCTTATGTGGAGGTTGTTGCTACAGCACCTGGTTACTTTCTTTCCACAGTGGCAAATACAGTAGCAGCAAAGTGCAGTGGTTAACCAGAGATAATTTTAAATTAGAGGTCTCAATCCACAATAGCAATACTGGAATCAGCTTAGTGCTCAGTTTTCACAACTGGATCTTTTTCAGTCCAAATAGTTTTACATGTGTAAGCGTCTCAACCTTCCCACAGTCAGACATGCAGAGGTTACACATCATAATGGTTACACACAGCTCAGTGAGCAGCAGTGGTTCAGGTCCATACTGGCTGTACTGGCTCAGCTCCTCAGGCAGGGTGGGGCAGCCTCAGGAGGGGTGGGGGAGGCAGGCGGGGTCAGCCGAGAGAGTGACAGTTGACTCTGAGATGGTCCAATAGAGGACTTTCTTGGAACTGAGCTGCAACAGTAAACATGGAGAGACGTGTTCAGGTGGTAGACATCAAAACATCTGCACTGACTTTTGAATTGTAATTCCATTTTTTAATTCAATGCAAATTTGTTTTTTATCGCAGTGATGCTTTAATGTGTCTTAATAGTGAACAGACAATTATATACAGTGATTATTTGAAGGTAGGATTTGTCCGTTGATTTGTCTGCATAAATTGAGAATTCTCAATATCAGTCCTGAGAAAACCATTGTGTGAACCCTGACAGACTGTGGTTGAAGTGTGGGGTGACCCTCTGGTTCTTACCTCTCTTCTGTCCCCATGTCGTCCTGCTGCTCTCCATCCACAGAAGCATCCGTGTGATCAGCGCTGCTGTCCTCCTCTTCCTCCTCTTCCACGCCGTTGTTCATGAGGCCTCGTGGAGGCCAGCGCAGCTCCCCACTCTCCAGCTCACTGTGCTCTGTGGGCTCCACAACTATAGAGGGGAGACGCTCCCTCCTGTACAGAAAGCCCTCAGGATAGGAGCCTTCTGAGTCTTCATTTATGTTGGTTTCAGGAAAGATCTGGACCAGGCAGGAGATTTATGGTGACTGATGTTGCTCTTCAAAAATAAACTTTATTTATTACATATACATGTCTAGTCAAAAGTTTCTGGAATAAAAAACAATACAAACAAATAAAAAAGGACATACTGTATCCTCATATTTAAGACAGTGCTATCATGTATTGTTACTTTACAGCCTACAAGTGAAATGTAAAAGACTGGACTGAAGACGTCCGTTGCAGGTCTACCTGGTAAGCTCTGCTCCCTCTCCTTTCAACTGGACTCTCCTCCAACTGAGCTTCCACTTGGCTGAGAATAGTGCTCATACTGCAAAAACACACACAAGACATTTTGGGATTATTTGGGTTCATCTTGTCTGTGGCGTGTATATTACTCGAATAGAATTCCCAAGAAATGTATCTGCAGATCTTTAGAACAGTTTTGGTGCCTAAATCAAACCAAGATGAGACCATGTCACAATGGTAATGATGTAATTTACATCAAATACAAAAATACTATATAACAAAAGATAACACAGTACAGGCTGCATCATTGTATGAAATGCTATTCACTTCCCTTGTCCAAAGTGGGTGCAGTCCTCTCACCCCATCCCTATTGGGCCTTTTTGACACCAACGCATATTGCTTGTCCATGTCAAAACAATACAAGACTAGATACAGAACAAATCCACTGTTTACACGTTACTTTTTATCTGCTAGCTTAAAATGCTTGTTAACACGAGCCCTCACTTACTGATTGAGTCAGAATGTCCTCAAGATATATGGTTTGTGATATATGGTTTTGTATATGGTTTGTTGATGCAAATGTGGCTAAATAATCGGTCATAATCTGTGCTCACGTTCCCCTCTTCCGTTGGAATGAATAGACTCTGCTGCCAGTCTCCAGGATTCAGTGGCAAAATCCACGTGACACAGATACAGGGAAAGCCTCTTAAGAGTGCCATCTTGTTTCTGAACAGTCTAGCAACCCTAAACATCTAACCAACCATCTAACCAACCATCTAACCAAGCAGCCAACACCAGCCATTCATAGTTTGAGCAGGGAGGCTCTACAAACACATCATACCATAGAGTCATATTGTCATTTGGAGAATGGTCAGAGAACACGCTGTTTTGGGATTTATTGGCAAACTTGTTCTGTGGTTTAGGTATGGGGACATGTTCAGTAGCACTGTACTGTGTATTGGTTTAGGTATGGGGACATGTTCAGTAGCATTGTACTGTGTATTGGTGGTCACTGCAGCAGAGTTCAATCAAGTGGCATCCTGTGTGTCTGATATGAGGGCGGCTGGGAGTTTGTGACATCATAATTATCTGTTGCAGTGAACGGGATCAACAGTTACACACAAAAAGAGACAGGTAATCTGCATTATCTGTATTGTTAATCACCCTGCAGCTCACACAAGTCTGTATGGTCCTAATAAGGTCTACATGTGTTACACCTGACAACAGTCCCAGGCATTAAGCAGGTCTGTCTGTGGGATTTCCAACTTAGCCCTACCTGACAGTGAGCAGTTGATGTAGTTGATGAGGTCTGTGTTAGCATATGTTTTACTGGGAGATACTGCAATACAAAAAACGTGCTCAGTGTTGACTACAAGAGTATATGTAAGAGAGGAGGAGGGGGAAGAGTTCACCCTGATGTGTTACTGTAATCTGCAGGTAAGCACTTAATGACAAAACAGGCTTAAACAAAAAGTGACTCCTCACTCGCTGTTTAAGGAGGGGGGTGGGGGAGCAGAAGTTAGAACAGAGAAAAGCACTGTGGGTAATAATCATGAATAAGAAATGAAGAAAACCTTTTGTTTCAAGTTTGATTAAAGGTAATTGTCCAGCTGTTAAGGTGAAAACAGACGGGTCAGACCTGGCCATCACATCTGCATGACTTCCAATTAGATACCAAATTCATACCAGTTAATGCACAGTGTATTCATACTTTATGTGCAAACTGACACATTAACATGCATGATATGAATTACAAAAAATTGCTGTTGGTCGGCCTCCAGTTACCAATTCTTTGTTTATTTATGTGAGTTTTGTTTTCAAAGGATAGCCCCTTGAGATGTACCATCTCATTTCATTTATATGAGCTCAACAAAGTCAGTGATTACTTTGAAACATTGAATAGTTCTGTTATGACACGAACAGGACCTGTTGAATGTACCTGCTGAAATTGGGGCTCTGATGGGCATGATGTTTATCCCAGGCTGTTGGTGAGTAATCCCATTTACCCGTCAAGGTTTTGATAAATTTAGCCTCATAGAATACAATATGCCATTTGCTTTTGTACAGCTATGAAAGTTTGACCAGCAAGTTACATCGTGTAAAAGTTCTGTTTAGTGGCTGAATGTTCAGTCATGTAGCTTACCTGTGCGATGCAGGAATACAGCTCATGTTGACTGGGACTGAAGGACCTGAGGACCAAAACTAGACGGTATTCCAAACGTCTTCTTTTACAAAAATGGCTAAAAGAAAACGGACTATTCCTTTTGAAAGTCGGCCACACTGTGCTGTCAGTCACTTTGCTTACCTTCTTCCTACCAGTTACAGGCTCAGCTTCTTTTCCTCCACCTCCACCTCCCCTCCTCCCTCCCCCTGGTTTTCCCACAGTGTCCCTCTCAGTGACGCACACAATACGGCACATTTGGACTGACGTGCTAACCTGCTTTCCAAACTGACAGGCTTAGTGTCACCTTCAATTGCAAACAAAGCCTTGATGCAACATGTGAGTGTGCAGCAGCACGGGGCCGCGTGCACAGAAACTAGCAGATGAGCTGTCCAGACTGCGCAAATTCATCAGGTCTGGGAGATTATTTTACATCATGATTAATGCCAGAGGCTCTCCCCCAAATAACTCCAACTGTTCATCATTCAGTAGAGCTGCTGACGCCATGGTAGATTATGAAACCCCCAGATAAGACTACCTAATAGGGAATCAAAGAGGATTGTGGGTAGTACATTTCCAATCAACAGGATTTTAAAGTAAACACCTGTCTATGTTGTCAGGAGTGTGTGGTGCATGTTAGACAAACACTTCACCACCAAGTGGAAGCTCAGTCACAATAAAAGTTATTTTTATCCATGTATCGTGACGCTGATCAGTCTGTCTAATTGCACGTTTTCTGGGCTGTTCCCCTGATGCTGCTGCAGACACGTCCACTCTCTAGTCTAACCAGGAGGAGGTGCTAACACATTTAGGGTCGTGCTGTTGTCTGTAACAGAACTGCTGCGTTGAATACATGAGAGGAGTGCATTCACCCCACGTACAGTACCAGTCAAAAGTATTCAATGTTTTTCAGATTAACACTGAAGACATCAATCTATGAATTGGAATATGGAATTATGGAGTAAAGAAAGTGTCATCACATCTATAATGTCGAAAATAATAGAAATAAAACCTTTGAATGAGATTGTGTCCAAACTTTTGGCTGGTAGTGTAAGAAAAATTTGTGTGGTGTGAGCTGGAACTTCTTTCATAGAAAACCATGAATGAATGATCTCTACATATCAAATCACAATTTGTCTCAGAGGGCTTTACAGTCTGTACAGGGTGCAGCCTACTGACTTATCATCAGGAGAAGCCAAGTCTCTGAAATGCAGTGATGAATGCAGGAAAGAGTAGCTCAGTGTGTCATTAGTCAGTCTACGTCTATCGCAGCACAAATAAGAAATGAAATGGTGAATTTCACTTTATATTGCATTATATTTGTTTCAGTGTGTTCGAAGCTATCTATAATGAAGTCTAAAAAGGCTCTTTACAGTGAGAAATAAAAAAAGATTACACTTTAAACTCCAGTAAGGTCAGTCAGTCAGTCATCAGTCAGTCATCTTTAACTGCTTATCCTGCTCTGGGGTGGCGGGTATGCTGGAGCCTATCCCAGCTGGACACATACAGACAGACAATCACTCACACACTCTTTCACACCTATGGGCAATTTAGCTACAGTAAGGTTATATAGTAATTTATCAAAAATGGTGATCATCATCAATCACAAAATATAATTGACCCATAGTGTTGTTGGCATCACATTTGAAAGCTTTGAGTGGCTTTGATAATGTTGGATAGTGTCTTGATTGAGAGTGGAACTGGTCCACATCATGCCTGTGTCAACCCAGGGACTGCAGTCATCATGGATCCCCCTCACGTAAAATAAAACTGTAGGTGTGCATTGCAGTAACTTTATTTCTGTGGATCTTCTGATGATCGTAGAACTGGACTTACAAATAGCAACTGTCTTTCATAATAATAATAATAAATGTTGTCAGAATTATGGGGCTCATATTTAAATGTGATTTTGTCTTAAGGCCCTGGCCAAATGGATTTCTCAAAACAAGAGAATGACTTGTGTCTCATGCGTTATCATAAAATAGTAATCAGATTATGGTTACAAGCCCAGTGTTGTATGGTTTTCAAGAAATATTTTTCCAGATTAGATCTCACGTGTTGTGACATCATCAACCTGAAACCTGGAAGCAGTTTGTTCTGTAGCTGTAAATACAGTCATTATTTTGAGTGTATCTCTGTCAAAGGCAACAACATTATAGAACTTTGTGAGTCATGTGGGAGGAACAAAACACATTCAACTCCAACTTCAACTTCACCTTTCAACACCTCAAAGGACATGGAATGGAGTAACTAGTAACGTAACTAGTAACTTTTAAAAGGACTAATCTGTAATTACTTTTCCAAC
The DNA here is from genome assembly GCA_038406115.1 of Haemulon aurolineatum. NCBI lineage: Eukaryota > Metazoa > Chordata > Actinopteri > Lutjaniformes > Haemulidae > Haemulon > Haemulon aurolineatum. Next base: position 21,790,366 of record JBCAUF010000028.1, read on the forward strand.
ACTGCTCATGCATACACAAAAGCATTTCCAGCCCGCTGTAGTGAAACGTGGACTTCATACTAATGTGATATTTTTTATTTCCATTCACTGAGCCTGCCCTGAAATGGTTTGTAGCCCTTTGGGAAGGCCTAGATCCCAAACCGAAATCCTCTCTCTCAAACCAAACAAAGAACTTGGCTGACAAAGCATGCAGCAGGAAAAAAGAAGACGAGCAGTCTTCCATTATTTACCCATACTGCTCCCATCATCCATCAATAGTTGGCAGAGTATAAGTCCCCATCATTAAATGCTTTCATTTGGCCAGCAGCATCTCCACAGTCAACCCTTCCCTTAAATAATGTATGGACTACACAACCTCTGTATGTATATCAAAATTCATAACAATAATGGAGCATGTATTCATCCATGGCTACACATACATACACAGGTGACAGAATTCAATACATCACCAGTGTGTTTGGAATTCCTGTTTTTTCTGTCAAGAAATTGGTTGGAGAAAGGAAGCCCAAGGAAGGAGTGAAAAGACCAACAGATGTCTCATTTCACAGACAGTGAGTTGGATGTCAAAGACAGTGAACACTGCCTTCACAGAAACTGAAGCTGTTCATCAACTATGCCACTGAAGGTGAGTACTTTCAATAGTGTTGAATGAAAAGTGCTAATGAAAAGTGTCTTATTGTCACTCAATTGCAGGAGAAATATGATGGCTGCAGCAAACATGGCCCTTTATGGAGCCAGTGTTTGGTTTGTCCATTCTGGGCTACTGTAGAAACATGGCAGTGCTACTGAATGTGATGGACTATGTAGATAAGGGTTACATGCTGCTACTCTGACATGCCGCTATTTAGACATTGACCTGTAATTGCCGGAATAGTGACATTAACATTATTTTTCAAGCTTCCCACTGTTTCAACTTTTTTTTTTTTTTGTCGGAGTAGCGGCACTTTACTATTTTTCAGACATTTCGCTTTTCCGACATTGATTGATTGATTCATTACGTTGTTGCTAGACGTTTATGACGTGTCGGAATCGCGGAACGAAAAAGTGTCTGAATAGCGGCATGTCTAGATAGGGACATGTCGGAATAGGGGGATGTCGGAATAGCGGGAGGACCCCGTAGAAAAGGACCTGCTCCTTCATAAAGCGCTGAAGGGAACAAAAACAAAAGGATTCTTATTTTGAGGTGACTACACACCTTTGAAACGTTCTTAAATCATTTTACATTTCTGCCAAAAACAGTCCTGCAAACTGAACCTTTACATATTAGAACAGCCTCTTAGTTAGTTTAATGCAATACAATTCAAGAGTACCACAAACAGCTGCCACAATGGCCATATAGTTGAATCTACATCTCTAAAAAAAACTTTATTCATACCCGTCTTGAAAGCAAATATGTATGTTATTGATGTCATTTGTGCAAGTTATAATTGACATGATAGGCCTGTGTATCTGCACCCTTGATAAATACTGAAATCATGTTAAATCTAGTGACAGTGTTTAAGTGCTTGAGCTTCAGGTGAACATCAGAAAGTAGAGATAAGTGGCCAACTTGTGTGAAATAACATGATGCTGTGGGATGAGTTTCCTTCTGTTCTTTCTTTGACTCACCAGCCACGCTCCATGCAATACATACACTGTATTTAAATACTTAATCACATTCATATTATCATTTTGAGTTGACTAAATTGATGTTTGTGTCTAATAATTGTTTTCCCTTTTAGTTGTCTCCTCTTTTTCAATACACATAGCTTCATCACTGTCATGTGACTGGTAACACAGAAGCACAAAACACACACGCTCAAGCTTAATTCTCCCGTCACGCTCACAGACAATCACACTGTGTCATCTGGGCTGGAGCAGAAAATGCAGCTCTGAAATGGAGAGACAAAAGTTGAAGGCCGTGGCATGTGGCAGCTGTGGTGTATTTATAAAGGGAGAGAGAAGAGGAAGGAGGCTGCTCATGTGAAAAGCCAAAACATAAAAGTCGGGGAGGAGAAAGAGTGAAAGAGAGTACAGACACGGAGTGCTGCAGCTGAGGAGAAAAGAGGGACAGAGAGAGTGAGCGGAATCAACAGACGGGCAGGGAAGGATTTTCAAAACCAGTGAGCTGCGTGAGAGGACCCGATCCCCGCTGCATCCCTGAAAAGGAATGAGTTAGGGACATGAGGAGGACTTGAGAGGGGTGACAGAGGAGTGAGGCTGCGGGGACACAAAAAACAAAGACCCTTGGACGGTTGACAAAACAAGAAATCCGTGCTTCTCTAAACATGACTCAGTGTAAGAACAGCAGCTAACACTGATTCAGGTTCGTGGTTCCTGTTTGCTCCGTCGCAAGGGGAAGAAAAGCAAACAAGAACAGGTAATAAAAAAGAATGAAGCGACACGGAAAAAGAAAAGAGGAATTGTTTCAGAGCATGCACATTCGTCTTTATTAGGCCTCACTCTTGTTGTAGAAAGTTTGGAGTACTTTGAATAGGGGGAGTGGGGAGAGAGGGAGAAGGAGACTCAAACACCAAAAAAGGTCTGGAGTCAGAGCTGGAGAAATTGCAGGCTTGACAGATGCTGCACACCCAAGGGGAGAGAAGAATAAGGAGAGAGACAGAGACAGACAGACAGACAGACAGAGAGGAGGGGACTGACATATAAAGACAAACAGGGTCGAGGGGAAAAAAAAGCAGTGACGGTAAACTAGAAACAGGGAAGAAGAGGGAACATGAACTGCTAAAAGGGGACATTTGCATAGAAGGCTCACACTGCTGTCCTGTGATCAGCAGAGACAGGGGTCGGGGATTGGTGGTGATCCAGAGAGAGGTCTACAGAGTGACTGCGTGTTTGGGGGGGCGGGGGTTGCAGTCCAAAACGATAGTGAGGGTGGGCTGTTACTGTAAGTGTGATTCTCCAGGGATCAGCTGTAACCTGTGAACCCAGGAGGAGAAGAAGATCCTGCTTATCTTACCTGCTCATTTCATCCAGCTCACCATGGACACCAGGGTTTCACCACAACTCTGAACCAAAAGGACCCCTCAACCACCATGTCCACGGGCCCTGGCCTTGGTGCACCTGACCTGGCCGAGGGCCCCGAGACCACGGGACCTGTTGGACTCCAGACCCTGTTAGACCTGCTGGTGGGTGTCTACCAGGAGTTTTACTCTTCGGCCTTCGCAAGGGAGAAGTACGTCTCTGGTTTCCTGCAATGGGGTGAGTGTTTTCCTCTTATTTCAAGGTGTGTTTGGGAGTGTGTGTGTGTGTGTGTGTGTGTGTGTGTGTGTGTGTGAATCTATTTTCTTTATATTCCAATTTATTGAACTTCTGTTTGCCTCACACATGAAGAACCTGGAGAATTCCTGACAAGTGCACCTTCATCATTTAATTTAGTAATAATAACACGCTGACCTAAATTGTTCATCATGCTAATGACGGGACATGTTCCTTGGTAACCACTTTGTTTGGTTCCTGTTAAAGAACAATCAACCAAAACTCATCACACATAACACCATGTGTAACTAAGTAAACAAGTCACAGTCACGTCATGTCAGGTTTGTAAATATAGTAGCTCCTGCAGCTGTGCTTTTTGGATGGACGGCTATCCGATGAGTTCTGTTCATATTAGTCTGACTCAGCGGATGTCAGCTGTTGGTATGTGCCTGCTGTTGGCCACCTTTTTTCCAGTGGCATTCTCCTCCTTCTAGCTGCTTGCTCCTGTTTTCAATGTCCTTGTCACTATGTGAAATTACAGCAGCAACCTCAAAGTCAGCAGTCTACTCACTGGAAATAGCAAGTTTCACATGTGTTTTATGGGATGTTTTCTTTCGTGAGGATTTAGCTATTTCAATGCCATGTTCCCTCAAAGCGTGTTTACATTTCACACTATTTTGCAGCAGCACCGTCACTGCATCCTTGTGAATTTCCATGTTTTGGGAAGACAAAGGAAATGGAAAGTTAATTATTAAAGGAAAATATGCTATGCAAAACTACATTCATATCCTGTAGCTCCGAGTTTCCATGCAGTGCCAACATTGAGTGCAGTCTGATGTTTTGCTGATCCATACATCCACCCAACCTCCATCTGCGGACTGTAGCTCCATAACAACATCACAATATTTCCTCCTTTGCTCTTGACAAGAGTCATTATTCCTATGACCACTGAGCCTCTCAGTGGGGGCATTTGCCCATCAAAGTTGTAGCCATTTCAGCAAATTTTATGGCTGCTGGTTGGGGACCAACTACTGGACCTATTCCAAAACATTTTGTACCTATAAGTCTCTTAGACATACGAATATGTGAAAATTTAGCCCAGATTTGAAAATACCAGAATTACCCTTTAACTAAGTCGTTTTATATCCTTAATTTGATGGTGACCTGATGTGTTTCAGAGTTTTCCACCGAAACAAATCACCTAGCACACACCAAACAGAGCCAAGATGTTTTTAAACCCATGTCATAATTAAATATTGTGACTTTACTGTTGATTGACTCTTTTCCAAACTGTTGGCAATCTGCTGTGTTTTGCCTATAAATGGTCAGTGATGCTTTAGGTTTTACTACTACACTGCAAAAAGCCAGCTTTCAAAAACAAGAAAAAAAAGTACAAAAAGTTGGTGTATTTTGCTTGAAAATAGCAAAATTATCTGCCAATGGAACAAGAAAATTTGGCTTGTCAAGACTTTTCAAAACAAGTAAAAATATCT
>JBCAUF010000028.1:21819980-21844974 GCA_038406115.1 Haemulon aurolineatum
CTTACTGAGTTAGGAGTCCTCACGAGGACTTTTAAGCTCTCCCAGACTTAGGAGCTACTTTTAGACCTAAAATACTTGGTGAATTACTCTTTTTTTTTAAAAATTAGGAGTCCTAAAAGACTGACACGCTCACTTTTTTTAGGAGTTGCTCCTAAATTCGACCCTTAGGAGCCACTTTTATCTTTGTGAATATGGCCCCTGAACATTTGAGCAGGGTGTTTCACATCCGATATAAATTTTTACACTGAATGAACTTGAAAATGATGCAATCATCAAGCAAAAATCTCAAGACTCTTGGGCTGAGTTGAGCTGGGCTCTAAATGTTTCAAGATCTTAACAAAGCCTCCAGGTGACATTATGACTATGACTCGCAAATGTCACACAGGTGACCTCACATCATGCTGCACCGGCTAAAGATGGAGGAAGAAAAGCAAATGAAATGAATGAATGACACCAGAATGAAAAAGAAGAACTGATGAAGCAGTCATGTTTTAGATCACATCTTGCCAAGTGTCATAGCTTCTGTTTCTGTTGAACTGTGTCAGACTGTGTTAACTCACAGGATCATTTTTTACTTATTCTACTTTTGCAGGCCACCACACTGCCTCCACAGTGTTCAGCACATCAGTTAGATGGACATTAAAGTTAGCTCAGCACAGATAATACCATCATAGCGGACATACTGCTCCTATGGTGGAAGTTCTTTGAGCTCAAAAACCCGAAATCTTGGTGGTGTATCCACCAAGCTATGCAGTTACGTGTTGTAAGAGCCATTTGTGCATGTAAACCATGGGATTAATAATTTCCACATTGTTGTGTTTGACTGGATTATATTTTGATTAATAACCAGTTCCATGTCAGTTTGCAGAGTGCTCATTTAGTACTGATAGTAAGTGCAGCTCTCTTATTGATTAATGCCTGTAACGTGAGATAGTACGTTTTTTGTTTTGTTGTGAAGCTATGGACCCGAGAGAGCACACTAGTTTCGACCATGCTTGCACGAGAGGATTATTTATTGTTTTTTGCTGCACAGTTTATTGTTTTTGTAACTGAAGGAAAAGACTTTCAGTAAACTCTTGAAAGAAGAACACGGACTGTGGAGTTTGTATTGAAGCACGCGTCAGCTACATGCTCGGGATCTATGGCTTAGTGTGTCTAACAGGAAATAGCCACACTAACACATGTGTTGCAGCAAATAAACAGGCTCATGTTTCCCAGTGTCTGTGTCATCATACTGGACCTCATAATTATAAATTTCCCTGTTGTTGGACAATAAAGGAAATCTTCTCCTATAATAACTCCAGATAAAGTGTTCTCTGTTGTCTCCACTTGTGGTGAAACATTAACAGCTTATATGCTAGCAAACATTTGCATCGTACATCAATGGGGATACTTACGGCTCTTCTAGACATTCCAAATGTTATAAATTAAATTCTGATGGTGAAACGAGTCATTTTGCGGGGTTTGTGATGCTGAAAAAAATTATCCAGAGCATCACGTGAGGGACACGGAAGTTACCAACGACAGGGGGTGTAACTTAGAGGATGTGCCACTTTCAAATCTTGTTAGCTCTCCTGCTAGCTCTCCAGAACTACCAACCCTAGCTTTAACACAAAGATCCTTAAGAACTTCATCTGTCTCTGGTTACCATGCACTGTTTTTGTGTGGTGTGGTTCTAATGGGCCCTACTGTGGATGGCCAACTAGGTGCCATGAACCATTTTTACCAAAGCTAAGCTATGTTATTGTCATAACTGTTATGACAGTTTGATGGATGTTTATTGACAGCTAATATTAGTTTACATTTTTATTACATTTTTCAGTTCACAGAGTTCTGAGTCTGTGTTTCTGATTTAAGTGTGAAATTACATTTTGAAACTGCTCGCCTCTCATTCCCGCAGTCTGCTCCCACTGACATAGTGCAGCTAACCAGCGGAGGCTGGGGAAGTAAAGCTTGAATGGAAAGTAAAGTTTGAACGGAGATATAGAGTAAAGCAGTTCACAAACAGTTGTCCCCCTTTTACTCCCAGTACCACATGTGTTTGCTTGTAGCCAAATGTAGCATGTTCATTGATTAGAGAATGTGATGTCATCATGCAGGAGAGAGACGGTGAGCACGAGAGCAGTGGTCAGTTGAGGTTGAACAGTGCTCGTGAACGGCTCATCAAAGCTTGCAGTTCTGTGCCCGAGCCAGGGCCCCCCAGCCTGTAGAGTTCTCAACGGGCCTGAAAATTACAACCCGACCCGACCCGGCCCGCGGATTTTAAAGCCCGAACCCGACCCGGCCCGACACATCAACATGAATTATCAGCCTGAACCCGGCCCGCGGCCCGACTCCCCGGCATGTTTTTTTTTTTTTTTTTTCTCATACACACTACACAGCAGCAGCAGACAGGAATTCCAATCAATTTTTACTGTTCACGCCATTTAACTATACAAAAAAACATCTGAAACAATTCACTTAAAAAAATAAATCCTATGCTTTGTATAAAAATTAAATAAAATCTTCACAAAACAATAAATAGAAAGAACTCAAACACTTCGATGCTTATAAAAAAAGGCAGCCCTAGGTCCGACCTGACCCAAGTCAGTTGCATATTTTTTCGGCCCGAAACCCTTTGAGAACTCTAAACAGCTGTATGTTCTGTACTCAGCCTACGGATCTCTTGTTGTGTGAAGTGATTACACCACCAGATCCAAGCACAACAATAGTTTATCTTTATGGATTGATCTTCGATTGATAATGAACTGACACTGTGATATGGCACATTTGATCTTGTTCTTCTAGAGTTTTGTTTTTTAAGGAATAAAAAAACTGAAGTGGTGTGAATGTTCGGTTAGTGCTGGTTTAGCAGTGCTGTATTGTGTGTTTTCTGGTGTACCTTCTGAAAAGATGAACAGAGACTTTCACCACGTCTGTCGGTATGGTGGGTTAATGTGTCTCTGAACATGCTTGCTCTGGGGCCATTGGCTGTAGTCTGAACAGTGTGTTCATGTGCAGCGTGAGGCAGTTCTTTGGCCTCACTCTCTGGTGTCCATCTCTCCTGGACCTGAAGTTTAACTTTCCTTGCTAAAGGATTTCTGTTGCATTGTCATACAACTTCATTGTTACCACAGTGTTATGTTTTCATGTGTTGCTTAAAGAAATGATGTTTGACAGTATAACACATACAACATGTGTCCCTCATCCTATGAGGGTAATGTAATGTATCAGTTATGTTGAAGAGCTGCTACACCAGTCCTTATCTGTCTGTAGTAAATCATCAAATAGCAAAGGCATATTGCACAATGAGCACCAAGGGCCTTATTTAAATAGAGCGTTTCCCCATTATGAGGGAGACTGTGTACATTTAAGCATGAAGCAGGGCAACTTCTGTACATCTGCCCTGTAGGGTTGGTCAGGATCTAAAGTTAATTGATGTTAATGGGATTAGTGTTCATCCACATCCACAAGGTCACACACAGTCCACACTCATACAGAGAAATAGCTTGGAGTAAAGCACCTCTCCACCTAATACATCTTAAGTTCCAGCAAGTGTAGAAAAGAATATTTAGTTCAGACAAGTTGAATTTAGTGTCTTTTGTCCTGTCTTCTTTTTAACTACAGTTTTTAGTTTTGTTGCTTAAATGTATTTGCTGCAGTGATATTAATGCCCGCATGGAAAAGTTTGAAATATTGAAAGCAGTTTCTCTAATTATTGCAGTATGGACACAGTTATTTCACTTCAGTTGATTTGTAAGAATTCAAAATCAACACAAGCAATGAATGGATTGTTACAACTCTAAAAAATATATAACAGACTAGTTAAACCCTGACCCCTGTTGTCCAGCATTAACAGGCCTGAAAATGTGACCCACAGAAATCATGCACAAAAATATGTTATCCTACTAACAGAACAGCAACAGCCTCACTGCAGAGCAAAGACTACGGTGGGGCAGATAAAAGGCAGAACATTAGGCCTCATTAAACCTCATTTAGTTGAATCAATTAACCAAAAATAAACCAATTAAGCAGCAACTAATTCATACAAACCAAATCTATGAAATTATTAGCCCAGCACTAAATCTTCTTCAACACTGGGGTGCATATTACTCAAGCTGTTGTTGTGTTTACTCTGAAGGAGTTCATACACTTTGACACTATATATTTGACTTCAGAGGAATTTACTATCTGCAAACACCAAAAACTCGCCAGAAAAAACAACGCTGACAGAAACAGATGTGCAACACGTAGGCCTACGTGCCTTCAAGGTCACAGTCTGAGTGTACACCTCAGTATTTCAGAGAAGTCGTGACGGTGTATCTGGGCCCTGACATTCAGATGCAACATTAGCAGCTGTACTGCACAGTTGGTGTCAAGCTGCTGGTGAGTGGACTGAGAGCAGACTGGAGGCTGACACAGCATCTGAACACAGAATAAGAAAAAGGACTGAGGGTTACGGTTAGGGTTGTATGTATTGTTATATTTATATTTATAACTTATATAATAGCTGCTTGTTCAGTGGTTCAGCTGACTTGTTCAGCCGTCTCTGACAAACTGCGTGTTGAACTAAAATAAGAAGCATTCTCACTGCTATACCCTCCCCCAAAACTAAAAGCTCTTTTTGGTATTGTCACATATTTGAGTGCAAAAAGGAAAATACTGGTGATGCATTTGTTCACTTTTTTTGAATTGCATATTGTATTGATTACACTGATGTCTGATGTCTCTCATGGATGCACGGATCATCTGTTTGGTTCTGTTGCAGGTTGTGTTGCACTTGGTGTAAAGACACAATGAGGAACTACAGAGTGATCGTGAGAGGTAAGAGGAAATGAACAACACTTCGATATGGTTACAGAGTGCTATTAAAGGGCCACAGCGACCGTCACTGACAAGGTATCGGTCGGTTTCACCCCCACACAAACACACACACACGCTCAAGGTTAACAGGCACACACACACACACACACACACAACACAACATACTTTATGGTGGAACATGTACAAATACTTCCCAGAAGCAAAGATATACCTCCAACAGCAGCAGACCTGATATGAGAGTGTGTTTGTCTTATCTTGCTGAATTATCTGAGCAGAATGAATTGAATGTGACCTAAAGTAAAATATGTTAATTTCATAAATGATGTATCATCTGCAGCTTGGAACACCTGACAGCCGTGTAAGGTAACATGACGATTTGCCTCTTCGAGTCAAGTGTGTTCCTGTTTCTTCTGAACTAATATTTATTCAGTCTGTCCGAAGTAAAAATAATGAAGTTGGAAGTTCTCTTTTCACTGCCAGCACGGCTCGAGGAGGAAGTGACGTGCTGACTGGCAGTGCTGTGAAACAGACAGTCTGACATTCAAGTTGAACCCACAACATCTGATAGCACAAACAAAGCCACACCTGTGATTTCTCAAAAGAAAAGCCTGATGACTGAATGTATTTGCTGGATTCATCAGTCAGTCAACCAATCAATCAATCAGTCAATCAATCATTGAATCAATCAACCAATCAACTGGAGTGAGATGTTTGAATAATGTGACAGTTTCCTCTTTTTGGGCTTACTCAGATCATTGATGTGGCTTCCAGTGCCTCTCATCACCATTCAAGACTCCTGACCCAGATAATACTGCAAAATGAACATTCATATACCAAACATCAGTGCTGCTGCTGGAACTAATACGACAACAATTACAACCAACTGCTACAACTACTGTTCATTCATTTTTGAGTCCATTTTGACACATGCGGACATAACAATACAACTGTAATGCCTTAGATAACATGAATAGATTTAGAATTAGATAACTGTGAAAATAACAAATGCAAAGCAGTCACAAGTGTTTCCAACACCTTTGTTAACACCTGCTGCTTGTCTTGCATGAAGCAGGGCAAGTTATACTGAACCACTGCATGCCACGCCTCCAACTTTTTATCTGAAGTAGTCTAAACAATTATGTGATGAGGACTCACAACCAGTGTGCAAAGGTAATGAACAGTGTTGTCCTTCACCCTCCAACACACACACACACACACACACACACACACACACACACATAAAAGAAGGAAAGACATACACCACAAAAAAACTGTACTAAAAACTGTCCCATATAAAAATAATCTAATCTGTATGAAGGGAAGGAAAAAGCAGACCAAAATCAGAGCTATGCCACAGGGGGACGGAAAAAGGGGGGAGGTGTGAAAATGAGAATTTAAAAGAGCAAGTAAAAGAGACGAGAACAGGAAGAGAGAAAAAAAAACCTGCCTAGGAAATGAGAATACAAAGGCAGAAGTGCAAGTGGTTGGTGTTAAACCATGTCATGGGAGAGAGCAGCAAAGGTGCACAACGAGAATGACAACCACTTTGACTGAATAGATCACAAATCTAGTTGTAAGAAAGAGAAGGAAGCCTTTCCAGTTGATGAGAAGAAGCAAATAGTTAAAACGCGCCTGAAACTTTGGATACAAACAACAGCTGGAACATGGGGTGAGTCATTTTCTACGAACAGCAACAATGTAAATGAAATCTGTGTTTGTCCCTCCCAAATCATTGTGAGTGTTTCGTGCGTGAATAACGGAAAACATGCAGTGCAGCTCTGCTTCCTACCAACTCTACACATGACTTTACCTAACTGCTTTTTAGCTCTGACTACATTTCCTGCTGTGTGTAGCGTACAGAGCTTGTGGCAGGTGTTCTCTCTCACAGCTGTCATGTGTAAAATGAAAACATAGGAATGGACGATATGTATTTGCTTTGCATGTCATCAAATCTTGAACAAGTTTTTGAGGGCTAATCATTTTGAGAAGTTAGTATAACTGACAGGTGACATGGCAACATTTTACTGAATACAGGAAGTGGTCAAAACATGAAAACCTTCTTGGCAGGAAGTCAAGATTTCCCACAGGCTACAGACTCTGCAACAGCTAGATTGGAAATAAGTCATTGTCACAATGCCTTATAGGGTATAGAAGAAAGTCTCAGCAGCGCTGCTGCACATGTACCTTGATTTTCTGTCCCCTTACCTTTGCCTGAATACAGTAGTAATACTTGCAAAGACCTGATTGCATCTGAACTTTGGACTATGCCAAAACCAGAAAAATGTTTTAATGACATGAACCACACAAACAAATGTAAAAATTCATGTTTGTCTTGTTATTGTACAGAGGTTGAATGAGCACATCCACTGATGTTCTCTGCCTAAGTGTCAATAGGAAATACTTCCACTTTGAATATTTCCTTTTTATTCGACCTTGCATTCAAACCTGGCAACATTTCACTATGATGTATTGTGCTTTTTACTGGGCAGAACATATTTATAACATGAAAATACACTCAAAATGTTGCTGATGTTACAGTAACAATTATAACAAGAAATAATATCATAATTTATCACTGACATTATGCACCCTGTGTGCTGCATATTGACTTTGACTTTTGATTTTTTACAGATAATATTTGTGATATGCAGTCACACTTTATGTGGATAATCCTTCCACAGATTGTTTACACAGTATTTGTAACATTTAGTTATAAATCTTGTTGATAGTGTTCATCACCAAGTATGGTCAGGGTCAGGGTTAGATTAATGGAATGCTTTACTGATTATTTGATGAATATCTGTATTCTAATTATTTATTATTTATATTTATTATTGTGTTGAAATATTAACCATAACCTTAATACAATCAGATATACAGCACCCCCAAACATGCAGCCTTTGTGGGTCGACTATCCAAATCCAGTGTTACTTGATATACTAATCTTACAGTACTTTGACCTGATTTTGAAAGCAAAACCTTTACTTGTGATAAGGTATTCTTACATCATGGTATTGCTAGTTTTACTTAAGGAAATGATCTGGGTACATCCTCTAGCACTGATGTAAAATGTCAGGTCAATGATAAATACAACATAATAGTGAGCCTACTGTTTATCTGCCTGTGAGAGTGTCATCTTTTTAAAACACTCTATCTATTGGTACATGAGCTCAGAATCCACACCAACACATTCTCTGGTGCCCTGCTTTGAGAATATAACATTATTGAAACATATAAATCTGGAAAATATTTGGTGAAAAAAAAAAGCAAACAATGAATTCAGTGCCAGATTTTGGTGCGTGACACTTTGTCACACTGTCTGTGACACACGGCGTGGTCCCACCCTGGGGTTGGGTAGGTCTTTCCTGTGTGTTATGAACTAGTAAGCATCAGCAGTTTCAGTGTTGATGCTTCGCTAAGCTGAAGTAAATGCTTTCCATCTGTATATCCAGAGCAGTATCCAAGGATTTATCTCTTATTATTTTTCTTTGTCCTAACCAGACTTTGACTATATTTTGAAAAATGATGGAATTGGACAGATAGATATAATCATTATCATGATTCTTGTCTTGTGATCCATTTGCACCTGATCTTGATCCTATGCCAACACACACTGAGTGACAGGCAGAACACTATCATACGCAGGTGACACACAGCAGCAGTAAACAGTAGGGACTAAATATGAATATTCAAGGGTCACCTCTTTAAAACCAGGCATCCATATTTACACCATATCCACACTATGTACTTCTTCTGCTGCTCTCCACTTCCTTCCACCGTACAGACTTGTCTCACACACTCAATCTCGTCACCTTTCCCTCCGACAGTGAGTCCAGCATCTGCCAAGTGAGGGCAACAGTCATGATGTATGACGACGCCAACAAGCGGTGGGTGCCGGCAGGATCCGACACTCCTTCGATTAGCCGCGTCCAGATCTATCACAACCCTGCAGGCAACACCTACAGAGTGGTGGGCCGCAAAATGCAGGCCGACCAACAGGTACGAGACAAGTGTGCATGTACACGGCAGAGACACAGAGGCGAGGCTCGGTCAAGTGTGTGACTGTTGTTCACAATCAGATGTATGCAACACCAAGCCAGATACTGTTTCAGAGAGGTGGGGGGGGAATTCTTGTGTTCATTTTCAACAATGCAGTATCATCCCCATCTAGTGGAATTGAGTTGTATTTTGTTCAAATCATACAGACTCACAGATACGACATCACACCCACCTTACAGTGTGATGCAATTCAAGCAAAGATGAACTCACAACTTAAATGTGAATCAACTCACATGTTGCCATTTGCACTGGTTACCCCACACTGTGCAGGTGTTTCATGACATCACAAAGTCCCCGGTCTTCATAACAGTCACTGTCTGGTGCATCATGCTCGTTCCAGGTGGTGATCAACTGTCCCATAATCAGAGGGATGAAGTACAATCAGGCCACAGCAAACTTTCACCAGTGGCGTGATCCCAAACATGTGTGGGGGCTGAACTTTGGCAGTAAGGACGATGCTGCTCTTTTTTCCAGCTCCATGATGCAGGCATTAGAAGCCCTCAACGCACCAGCAGGCAGAGGTAAACGCAGCAGTGCGCCTTGGATCCTGTGCCCCTTGCAGCTGTTTTTCTTTTTGCCATAGTCGTGATGTGTTAATTACTTGCTGATATGTGACAAACACAAGTCATTGCAACCATTACTTTACAATAAAATCAAATTTGCTTTTCCGAAAAAGATTTGCAACAGACATGCATAAAGGAAATTCTTGATAACCCCTCATACAATGCATGCTATGAATGTGTGGTAACAAATCAATGTGAGGCTGTAGTTTAGGTGAGAACTGCAACTCTGCTTGCATCTGCTGCCCTCTAATAAAGTGATAGTTCATCCAAAATTCAAATTTCACTCATAACATACAGTACTGGATCTCATGTCGCCTGAGCGCTGCAGCAACTTTTACACTCACCGCTGCTTTTATTCAGTTTCACGGGGCTCAGTGCTGCACGGCACGCCACTCGGGGTCCAACCTCCTTCGTCCAAAAAGACACATAAAACACCGTCCAAAAATCTCCATTCTGCTCGTCTGTAATGTCCGTCTTGTATTGAAGCCCCGACATGCGACATTTTTCCGGAAAAACAATCCTAAATCCTTGTTTGGGGTGGAATTTCCCAGTCTGACGCTACCAGGCTCTGATGGTATCAGTGCGCCGTGAAACTCAAAAAAAGCAGCGGTGAGTTTAAAAGTTGCTGCAGCGCTCAGGCGACATGAGATCCAGCATGTTATGAGTGAAATTTGAATTTTGGGTGAACTATCACTTTAAAGCTTTGAAATAGTCTGGATTCAGTTACACTCAACAATAATGTTTTTTCTCAGGCCCAGCTCCGAATGAACCTTCTGCACAGGAGCTGGAAAACCAGAGAAGGTACTGCCACAAAGCCCAAAGTGACATTCTCAGATTGCTTGTCTTTTTTTCTTTCAATCAGCTGCCTGGAGTGCAAACAGTGATTATGAGACAATCATCATGTTTAAGAATGTAGAGCCTGTTTTGCTTTTATGCTTCATGAATGAGTTAGATGGTTAATCAGTGAATCCAGCCCAGAGTTAAGTGTGGACCCTGTGGAAACAGCCCAACATTAATAAGATAGACAGCAGCTCATCCTTCTGTTAACGTCTGTCCAGGCTGGAGCAGCAGAGGAAGGAGCAGCAGGAGAGGGAGCGACTGGAGAGAGAGAGGCAGGCCTCCGCTGCTGCAGCTGCGCCTCCTGCTCCTCCAGCCCCTCCAGCTCCACCAGCTCCACCAGGACCCCCACCACCTCCAGGCCCCCCACCTTCCTCAGGAGCAGGTCCACCTCCACCTCCACCACTTCCCTCTGGGGGCATGCTCCCACCTGCACCACCCCCACCCCCTACTGGAGGAGGTGGCGGAGGAGGAGGGGGAGGTGGAGGGTTAAACGATCTGGCATCAGCTCTGGCGGGAGCCAAACTGCGTAAAGCAGCCAAGGTAAGGTGACCCTAACCCCTAACCCTGATCGATGGACCAAAGACCTCTGAGCATGGTGACAGGAGTCATTTTGTGTATCCAGCCTGAAGGGGACGCAGCAGGAGCCCCAGCCCCCAAACCAGCACCATCTGGTGGAGGAGGAGGAGGTGGTCTAATGGGAGAAATGAGTGCCATCCTTGCTCGGAGGTCAGTTATTACTTCTGAGACAGAGCTGTGATGGTCTGATATTCAGGGATGTCAATAACACAAGTCTTTTAATTAGGAGGAAAACTGCTGATAGCCCTGCTCCAAAAAAGGCAGAACCGTGCAATGTAAGTGATTTCATGATTACTGGACTTCTTGTCATTATTCTGTAATATCTGTAGAATGAGCACTGAAAGGTCAGATTTGAAGGGGTGGTAACTTTGGGATGTCACATGACTGCAGGAGGATTCTGACTCCGCAGGATCGAAATTCTCTGGACCAGGAGGTGAGTAAGGCCACTGTTAGCCCAATCTTCTCAGCATCATGCTACACTTCACAATACGGTGAAAACACTGTTTTTAAAATGATAAGAAGACACTCCTTCATTGTTTATTCTCCAAAATGTGGACTTACTTGTAGAATAGCATAAGCTTAAAATATGTCTGTTCATTTGTGATATGAAGGTATCTTCATTCTTTACACCTCGTCATATCATGGTATGAAGACTTGAAGTTTATTTTAGGATAAAGCCAACAGAAGCTACAGACAAATTTGGATTTTTTTCTTGCTGTATGGTCATTTACTTTATTACTACATATATTCATATTTCACCAGAAATCAACGAAAAGCCCAAGGAAAAATCTGCCACCATGCCAAGGTAAGAGTCTGATCCATCAAACTTTCACATTCTGCATGCCTGATCATACGTTCCACAGACACCTATCATATTTGCTGTTAAATAACACTCTTTCCTGAGAAAAAAAACAAAGAAAATCATGAAGCCAATCAGCAGCTGCCTTAAGAGATCTGCATGTTTTTGCAAAAACAGGCCCAAATCCATAACCAACAATCAAAGGGACTCCAGCTCAAGTCCCAGCTCCTCAGTTTCTCCTTCTTCTAACTTCGCCACGTCCAGGTATCAGTCGACCCCCCCCCCCCACCTCTCTCCCTGGTCATTCCGTGTCAATGCTGTGCTGCTTGCAAATGACTCACAACAGCATCTGAAGCACTCGACCTTTAGGAGTTTCTGTCTGAGCAAGAGACTGAAACTTTTTCGGCTGCTATGATGACCTTCAGGCTTCTGCTTTAATGCGACATGTAGCTGCGATGGCACCCTGCAACTGCATTCATTTGATTTTTTTCCTTCACAGAATAAGCATAAACTCGGTGAGTTTTCATGTAGATTCAGTGTCAGAGCAGTGATCTTCCCAAGTGAGCTGAAATGCCTTTGTGAAGACTTGAAGAAGTTCAAGGCATTGGCAGTTACTGTGACAATGGAAGATGATTCCATTGTCAACACTGATGGGTGTGAATGCTGGAAACGACACACACACACAACACAGAGCAGACATTCTCACACCGTTAAAGCATTTTTAAAATCTTATGTGCTCATTTAGACTTTAAGCGTTCATACATTGATTTTTAAATCACATTCATAATGAAACCATTTCCCATTTTTCCAAGTCATCATATTTTTATACATTGCTGGTCCTATCTAACTTTTCAAGCCAGCAGTGTCGTTCAGCATCAGCATAATTTCTTCAGAAACTGCTTCTCTGTTACTGTTTGACTACTGTTGTGTTTGCCTCTTTTTCTCACTCTTCCAAAACTATCAATATACCTCCGAAGCACCGTCGTTCTTTCTATCTGAAATCATTGTGCTGCCTCTCCCAGTGATCTCTCCCTTCCAAAGTCCTCTTTGAGTCTGTTTTAGCTGAGGGTAAACATGGATCTTTGTATCTTAGGATGAAGGTAGTGAAAAAGAACTCAGATGGTGCAGGAGGTGATGCTGACCTGGAACGAATCAAACAGGTTGGTTTGTCCATTTGAACATCATCATGTCAATATCCTCTGACTCCATTAATAACACTTGTGTGTGGCTTTTGTTTATAATGAGCAGCAATGTTATAAACAATATTAAGATTCTGTATGTGTTTCCCAATCCATCATCATTTGCAGACACCAGGGAGTAATGTCACTACAAGCTGCAATGTCATAATAATTCTGTCCGGGATGCCACCGTGTGCCAAGTTATCAGCTTCAAGGCTGTTAAATACTGATTTGGATAATGATGTAGGATTTTTCAAGTAAGAAAGTCTGTATCTGTGTGTTTAAAGGAAATTCTTGAAGAAGTGAGGAAGGAACTTCAAAAAGTGAAGGAAGACATTATCAAAGGTGAGGACTGATGTAGTCTATAGAGAATTGATACTGAAAGAATGAGTTTGTCATACCTGTAGACTACATACATTACTCTGTTTTCTCTTCCAGCACTGATCGAGGAGCTGCAGCGTGCACAGCCAAAGGGTGACGAACCCTGAAAGACTGAAGAATGGATCGAGAGAATAATAAATAGATGTAAATGCTTATCATGCATTGCCCAAGCAATTTACATGTGTTCCCCTATAGAAATTGTGTTTTTTGTACAAAGTCAAACATGGCTGGTATTTCTGCACTATGAGCAGTTACTCAGGACAATAAATGGAACAGGAAGCCATAAGGCGAGACAATTTGTATCAAATTTTGAAATGTATCTTTATCTTCAAATGATTCAACTTTTTCCACAGTCATTCAGTTCAGTTTCAGTGGAACTTCCCACTTCCTCCATCTTGTCCAGTTTCTATTGTGGTATGTGCATGGTGTGCATAGAAACATAAATGCACAAAACAAAAAACAATAAAAGCCAAACCACAATAAATAACACCATGTGAAGCGTGTAATAAGAATGTTGGAGTGGACAGCAGCATACATGAGATGCTGTTAACTGAATCACCGTTTTACAGGGCTTTCCCCTTACAAGATTCTTGTTCTGTTGCTCTCACTTATGACTATACAATATTCTACGGGTGAAAAGAGTACATTGTAAATGCACTTCATTACAAATGGAAGTCTGGCATTAAAAACTTCACCCAAGTAAAAGTACAGAAGTATTATCTGCAAAATAAAAGTAATGCTTAACAGACTCTCAGAGTTATATTGGTATTATAATATTAATTTTATTATAATATTAAGGTGTGAGCAGCATTGAAGTGTTCTAGCTGGTTCAAGTACTCAGCGGGGTATGCATCATACTGTATACATGTATCATGTGTGTTTTGTTTGTAAAATCTGCATCCACCAAAGTTACAGCTGACAGATAAATGTGCAGAAAAAGGTACATTTTCCTGTGAAAGGTAGTGAATTATAGGCATAAAATAGCATGAAACAGAAATACTTCAACACTTAACACTCACATACAAGTGATTCAAAATTGTATAGATACAATTTTGAATCACTTGTATGTGAGTGTTAACTTTGGTGGAGACCTAAGTGCGCGGGCTCCGGTTGAACTGACGTGGAATGACCCATAGGCATGTATACGTCAAAGGTTGCCCTAGGGTTGGTCCTGATTTAGGCCTATTTATTTTGCAAACGACATGAAATACATTTACAAGAGCGTGTTTGACCCATTGCGTCTAAAAATCTTTTGTTGAGCTGGAAGGTCTAAAAATGAAGACAATGAATCTCAAACTTTACAAAGTCAAATTTGGAGAAAGAAAGAAGCTGCTTACCTTCTGTAGCTGTCAACATAAGAAGGTCAAACTTCATTGATCCCCTGTAGTCCGCAGTCCCCTAGTAGCACAGTAGCTCATAAAGACTCGTGTGACAACATAATTAGAAATAGACAAAACAACATAAATAAATCTATGTTGGAAACAAAACAATTTAATTGAATAGCAATTTAATAGACCAGTCTCTAATCGTGTACAGCTCTGATCAGAAGAAACGCTAGAAAAAGACTACACCTTCAGCCACAGTGCATTACACCTTTGAAAGAAATGTGCCTTGCCCTTGGGTTGAAGGTGCAGATGAAGTAATCATGGTCCCTCAGCGCCTCTGCACGGCAGTTCCACTCATCTGACATGGAGCTGCCCCGTCCCGCCTGCAGGTGGCGCTGTGTGCCCAGAGAGCAGCGACCGTCTGTGAGAGAGCGAGAAGAAGACAGTCCACGGTGTTTTCCTGGGTGGACGGCCTGCGCTGGATCCAGCCTGTCAAAACTGCACTGAAACCAGAGCAACGTGGGATAAAGTAAGAAAACGTGCGTTAAGTTTCGTTGTTATGTTCCTAAATGTTAACGGAAGTGGATTAGGTGATGATTTGAGGAGTCCATAACTCACGTCGATCTATTCGAGTTATATGACTGCCTCGCTGTTAGCGTTTGCTAACACACAGCAGTAACGTTAACCTACAACACGCTATATGATCCGTAATTTAACCTAGTGTTAATTAATCTGAAACATTTCCAGCTCATGGTGTTCAGGCATTCGCTAGCAGTTCTACGATGCGATATTAAATCCTCTGAAAACATGAGCGTGTCTTTATGACTGTAAAAGTGAGTCAGTGTGTCATATTCTTTGCTCGGTAATGTAGTCCTTATTTAAGTAACGTTACATGACATGTATGTGAGCTTTGATTGAGAGTCAATGAACGGCGAAGTCAGTGTGTCGGTAAACAACGTTGACGTTTATCAGTCACGGTCACACTGACTACATGGAGCTACACTGACGGTGACGTTACCGAGGCACTAACGGCCCCCCCCCCCCCCATCCCGGAGGGTACTAACGTTCGCGTTCCTGCCCCCCTCCTCCTCCTCCTCCCCCGGAGGGCACTAACGTTAGCGTTCCTGCCCTCCCGTTAGCACTAACTTATTGCTGTTAGCATTTAGCTAACCGCTGTTAAACACCGTTAAATGGCAGCCGAGCTAACAGCCAACAACAACAACAGGACTAGCTTTAGCCCAGCTGGGTCAGCGCTGTGATTCGGTATGGAGGCAGAATTGTTACTTTAAAGTTTTCTCTGTGTCTGTGTACATGCTCTCGTGCGTGTTGACGTGATGTTAGTCCGGCTGCAGGTCTCACTCAGCACTCCGTTAAAGATTAGAAGGACAGAGGTGTTTCACTGTCCAGTTTCTTTAGAGGGGCTTCACGTAGTGTTTCCGGCTCCTTCTGCGTAACTGTTACTGTTCAAACTAAAGCACCCCTGCTGTCATTAATATCTCAGGTTTCACTTAGCCCTGCTCACTCCGTCATTCTGTATCACTGTGAAGTGTTTGAAGATGCTTCTTTGCACTGCTTGTTTTATTCAGCAGGGGCTGGCGAGATTGTGATAGCTGTGACTGAGACTTGAGCGGGCCTAGAGAGAAGTCCACTGTTCCCCTCCCCAACCTCCTGATCCTGACCCTCTCTGAAGCGCATCTCTCACCATGAATGAAGTCAATGTAGTCAGAGAGGGCTGGCTCCACAAAAGAGGTAAGGAGCATGAGGACCAATGATGGTCAAGTTGATGGTTCACAGTGAAAGCCCCGGTCCAATTTGATCAACATCTAGAATGACTCTAGATGTCAGTCAGATTGAGCCAAAGATTTGATCTTGAAGTGGCAGTGCCAATTGCACCTCTTTCTTTAACCCAGGTGAATATATCAAAACATGGAGGCCCAGGTATTTCATCCTGAAGAGTGATGGTTCCTTCATCGGTTACAAGGAGAAGCCTGATCTGAACGACCAGACTTCACCACCTCTCAACAACTTCTCAGTGGCAGGTCAGTCTTCCAGAACTAAAGCAGTGGCCTTTACTTCACAGCCATTGCTTTCAGTCGAATGTTTTTGTTGTTGTTGTTTTTACTTTAATGCAGTTCTGTCAGTGTTTAAAACGTAAGCAACTTCCTGTAAACACAGATCTTCATTATGTTTTCCACAGAATGCCAGTTAATGAAGACTGAAAGACCTCGGCCCAACACGTTTGTCATCCGTTGCCTGCAGTGGACCACTGTCATTGAACGCACCTTTCATGTGGACAGCAATGAGGAGAGGCAAGAATGAGCTAAAATACTGTTTGTATGTTGCTATATTGTTTGATGGCATGCTTGTGTATTTATGGAGTTTTTGCCTCTCAGAGAGGAGTGGATGTGGGCAATCCAGTCTGTGGCAAACAGTCTGAAGATGCGGGAACAGGAGGAGGAGGAACCAATGGATATGTTTGGCTCACCCAGTGAAAGCAGCCTGGAGGATATGGAGGTGGCGATGTCCAAGAGCTGCTCCAAAGTGGTGAGAGGATCAGTTGCTGGGGGCACGGGAGAGCTCAAATTTAATCTAATCCAGAAGATGAATGCAATAATAATTTGGCATTGCTGAATTTTTTTTTCCTTGAGCACAACAGCAGCCACAGTGACAGCTCTGCCACTTTGTTCTTTTTTCCATTTTATTGCTTCTACAGTAGTTCACTGAGACCCAGACAAGCTTTTATCCTGCAGACACTAAAACATTGTGATAATAAAAAAGTTGAATTTTGTGCCTCAGTTTTACAGTGGGTACATTGAGCATAACCAAAACTCCCAACTCGGGCTAATACTTTTAGGCTATGCCACGATGGTGTAACTCTGAGTGCGTAATCACTGAAATACTGCAGGGTTTTTGATGATGAAACCAGTGTGTAACTGGTCTCACTCCTTCTTTGAACAGACCTGAACTAGCTGATGTGACTTTGTGAAGCCTGAAACCCGCTCGTTGTTGCTTGTGGCTTTAATTTTGGCAGATCGAGTTGCTTCCTTCTGTCAAGTGATGAAAGTCTTGAGTCCACAAATTGCTGTTGGGTTCACTTCATTTCATTTGAACATAAATGCTGATCAATCAATCAAAATTGGCTTGAAATATTAGAACCAAATTTAGTGCACGTTCTGATTCTAGGTCCAAGCTTCACTGCGCTCTCTTTGGATATTCTGCCACTAGGGGGGCCCACACATGCAAACATTTTCTATCTCAGAATATGCTACACACACATGACTGAATATATTTCCACACACATATGATCATGTAAATTTGTTGTGTGATGTTCTGTCATTATTGGTGAAAAAGGGAGATTCATACAGCAGTCAAAACTCATTTGAATTTCACTGTAGGTTCTAGAGAGCTGAAATCTTTTCATAACATCCACTGATGTGTGACAAAAGTTTGCCTCCCTATCAGTTTTACAAAATATGCTAAATGAACTGACGTGTTAATCTCTACAAGTCTTCACTTAAGTGCCACATTCATACATTCTTCAGATAAGAAGTGTTTTTTGAGGGATTGTTCAGAGTGGTGTTCAATATGTTGCTCTAATTTTTTATTGTATCCACAACCTTTTTTTCCCCCCATTTGCTTCAGTGTTGGATCAAACATCACCAGAATAATTAACAAAAACTAACACAATAAGATGCAACCTCTCTTTTTTCACCATTTTTTTTAATGTTGCAAGTGTTAAGACAGACAAAAACACCCCAATCCTGCCTCACATTTGAAGGAGGTCCGTGGAAGGCCCTGCACCCCACACCCCACACCCCACACCTCCAGTAGTCCAGTAAAATGAGAAACAAGCATCCAAATGCATCATACTTGGATTCTGGTCATTGCAGCTCTCAGCTGTATTTCTCATACTGTCAATTTGATGTATTAAAATATGGATTTACAAGTACTTTTAGATGACTTTTATTATTGTTTTCATTGATTCTGGAAACATTAAAACTCTAAATTCATTCAGATTAGGGAAATTGCAATTCTGAAGTCAATCACTGTTTGTGAACCTTATCAAATAATATGCAAACAACTCATTTGTGCACATTTCAATTTCATACAAGCTTTTCTTTTGTTTTTAACAATCTTTGTATTATTTTGGGCAGTTTAACAACAGGAAAACAGTGTGGTGTGGTACCCATGTCTTTTTTAATCCCCCTCCCACCTGCTCAACATAACCCACTCTTCTATGTGTGACAGAACATAGTGACATAGTATAAGTAACGGAATAAGGCAAGGTAGGAAATAATAATAATACATGCCTGTAAAAAAAAAAAGAAAATAAACACCTGACCATCTGTAGAAAAAACAGCTGGAAGCGTAGTATTCCTCAAGGCTGTTAACGTATATGAGACATGCGAGAAGGTCCATAACCTTGATGAATTCTCACGCTCGGTTCTCTTGTTCATTACAGAATATGAGTGACTTTGAGTATCTGAAGCTTCTTGGGAAGGGGACGTTTGGGAAGGTGATTCTGGTCAAAGAGAAGTCCACTGGAGTACATTATGCGATGAAAATACTGCGCAAAGAAGTCATCATAGCTAAGGTAAGTCGGTGGTGTGTGTGTGTGTTTACACCATTGGTTTTAGCATTGGTTAGAGACTGTATATATGCTGTAGGTATCATTTCAGAGCAGATGGTTAGCATCCAATCTAATGAGCCTTCCAGGTTCTATTTCATGTTTTGATTGTGACATCATGTGTTTGTTGGCAGGATGAGGTGGCCCACACAGTTACAGAGAGCAGAGTGCTACAAAACACACGGCACCCCTTCCTCACGGTGAGAACTCTTATGAATGACTGATGCTATAATCACACATCAGGGTTGTGTTATGCCAGTGATGTTTGGTTCAGTGTCTAAATACTAAGGTGGCACTGTGGGTTTTAGATTAGAGACTGTGTAGCTAAAGGTTTACACACATCAAATTTAACATGCTGAACTAAGCTGCTGATCCTTATACATGCTTTATACGTTATTGTCATCAGTGTCATTGTGAACATATTAGCATGCTAACAGCACAGCCTCATCGAGCCAGCTACACACTCTTGGTCTTGTTACTTAACTGTTGGACATGTGTGTCTGTAATTTCATTTTGCTTAAGAAAGATGGGGAAATCAGATTTTGGGAGATTCGGACTAAATGCATTACTATTCATGCGTATTTATTTTTAAGGCACTCTGTGACTCTCCGGCCGAATATTCATCTTGATTTGATTTTGTTATGTGCCTGTGGTTCCTGCTTTTTATCTATACATATTTTTTTCATACTCTACATTATTGCTGATGCTTTTTCAGCAACAACCCTACTGTAGAACTGTGGAAAATGTGCCCTCCGTCGTCTTTCTCTTTTTGGATTACTGTTTGGTAAATTTGAGACAAAACTAGGTTTGTTAAACTTTAACACCTGCCTATGCTTCCACTGATGGCATTTGAATCACAGGTTTCCTGGCTGATGATGTGAATCGTTGACATTTAGGGCTCAGCTCTATTACTTTCATCAGTATTCTGCTCAGATGATAAATATTACAGCAGGCCTTTGAAGCCACTACTTGGTCTTTATGTGACGCTTTCTGAACTGAGACAGCTGAAATCATTTCTGTGAGATTAGAGCCTCCTAAAAGGGACGTTCATCATCAAGATGGCTCCCTGAAGCAGCCTTGGTTCTGTGTTCTTTAGTACTTTTTCTGTTTTTATTTTTTTTTTTCCGTTTTCAGCACTGATCCTGTCTGATCTCAGTAACCAGGGAATAACGTTTAAACCTGGTGGAGCCTTTTTTCAGTTTTTCATCAAACCAAAGTTTCGCCAAGCTTTCAGTCGAAGGAGTAGCAAATCACTGCTGGATTAACAGGAGACACTGAAGGGGAGGTGCTCATTAAACTGAGACAGCTGGAATTTTCCATCAACGCGTTTGACAAATGCCCGCTCTCTGGCCAACAAGACGAACACCCTGCTGCTCCTCAACACATTAAATGCAGACTTCTGCCATCTGCTGCAAAGTTATTTGCTGAGACCTGGCTCAGTGATCTCATCCAGGACCCGACACTCCGTTTACCCAGACTGCTTTATTCACCTCTGGAGTTTCTTCGTAGTTTATTCTGTACAGTGTTTCCATCCTGCCTCAGCTCTGTGTCAGTGAGGTGTTGCAGCACTTTTCTAACGGAACGGACGAGGCAGGGGAAAATCACATTGAGCATGTGGACAGTCTGCACCGGTGCCCCCCAGGGATGTGTGGCCTCCCCCCTGCTCTGCTCCCTCTACACGTCTGACTCTCCCACAGGAGACCCGTCTGTTCATCTCCTGAAGTTTGTGGACGACATGCCGGTCATCTGCTTCATCTTGGACAATGACAAGATGACACACAGACACACACAGCTGGGGCTGTAGAACAGAAGGACCTGGAGCTGAACACGCTCACTACTGTGGAGATGACAGTGGATTTCAGGAGGAGCCCCCCCCCCCCCCCCCCGCCCCCTCCCCCCAACACTGACTCCATCACCATACTGTGCACAGTTTCACCTACCATGAAGTGCACCAGCAAAAAGGCTCAGCAGAGGAAGTACTTCCTGTGTCAGATCAGGAAGTTCAGCCTCCCCAGGAGCTCCTCCTCCACAGCCCAGATCATGAAGCAGGATTTGTGTCTGTCAAGGCAGCTTCTGGGTTAACTGGGTTTTCCGCATCATGAAACTTGTGCTGAACGACTTATGTTCGAGATCAGAGATGAGCATCTATAAAAGCTCCGCCTACTGACCAACCAGCTCTCTTTAAATGTCTTCATCCAGCTGTATTGATAATTATGAGTATTAAACGGTGCTGATGTCACACCCAGGGGCCGGTTGCACCATCTGGTCTTAACTAAGCCTGGTCGTAGCTGCTAAGTTGGTCTTAACTAAGACCAGTCTTCAGAATGGACTTAAGGCGTGCGTTGCTAGGATACATTGTTAACTACCCTCTGCTGTCTTGCTTCTTTGTAACTTATCGCTTCTGTTTGCGGCAAATATGGAGGAAAGAAAAAGAAAGGGAATGGCTGTGCGGCGGGTTTGCTCCGTCTTCTGCCCGGCGTCACTCCCCGCCTCACGGCAGAGCAGCGGTGGAAACGCTGTCATTCATTGATTAGAGCGACTGCGATCAGCTCCGGTGACTGCGGCGCTGACCCGGTGCGCCCGCACGCTGGACTATTTTGCTGCATTCTTGTGGTGTCGGAAGATCGGAGTTGCCACGTTGTTTTTCTGACATGAGGTGGCGTTCTGAAAGTCATTTTTAGATTGTTTCCGACATTACATGAATGCAGCATCCCCCCTCTTTTTTTTCTCCGTCAAACACACAGAAACAACAAGCTTTCCTACTTTACACCTGGTCTTAGTGAAAAGAAGGCTTAAGACCAGTTGGTACAACTGGAGCTGCAGATCTAAGAGAATCTGTGATGGACAAATAGTGAGCCATAAAGTGATCGACTGAATGAAAACTGATTGGTCCGCATTAAATATATTTAGAGCATTAGAAAAGGCTGGACTAGAGCACAGAGCAGCAAGTAAATTCATGTAGATCCACAAGGAGAGATCATTTTTGGCAAACAACCACTTTCACTGACGATTTCATTTCTTCTTTGTCTGCAGGATGTTAAAATAAGTTCATTGAGCTTTTGTATCCTGAGACATCGGAGGCTGAAACACTAAAACTTGTTCTTATAAGATATCAAAGTGAGCTGACTTATCTCTTTGAATTATGTTTCAAGTAGCTAACCTGCTTCATGATGCCACTCAGAGAGATTGATGTCGTCAGGGTTAGTGAAGCCAGATAACTAAAAGAGATCCTGGGTCTGTTGAACTCGCTTTATGATGCGGGCCTCAGTCATACACTGCAGTCATTCAGCCTCTCCTCTGTCCATCCATCACTGTCTGGTTTGGATTAGCGCCCTAACAGGACAGGAGCAGACTATGACTGACAGACATGACTGCAGACAGACTACAGAATGACTGATGCCAACCTTCCTCCAGCTGTCCTGTCTCCTCTTCACCTCTATCTGTCCATCTTTGCTGTCCTTGTTCTCTGCTGTCTATTCTGTGCAAGTGCATTGTCAAAATGTATGTTCACAGTGTTCAATAAAGCTGATTCTCCTTCTAATGTTTTTTTTTTTCAAGTGATGCTTGGCTAGCATGATGCATGCAGAGATCCCCCATTACCTCTAATGTGATCCTTCTCTTCCTGCAGACGTTGAAATATGCCTTCCAAACCCATGACCGACTCTGTTTTGTAATGGAATATGCCAATGGAGGCGAGGTGAGATCTCATACACACACACACACACACACACACACACGCACGTCACAGTCACATGCAGATACTTCCATGTCACTTGTGTCAACAGCTTGCTGTGCACACGTAAACAGACCTGTGACGGGTGAGTGTTGGGCACCATCTTTTTTTGCCTCTTTCAGCTCTTCTTCCACCTGTCACGGGAACGAGTGTTCACAGAAGACCGAGCACGCTTCTACGGCGCAGAGATCGTATCAGCACTTGAGTACCTCCATTCACGTGACGTTGTTTACCGGGACCTGAAGGTGAATCATCGAAACAAATCCATCAGTGTCCACATGGGGTTTACGTCATATCCTCATTTTAGAATCAGGACACACTCATAAGTTGAATCAAGATATCTTCAGCTGAACAAAATTGAAGCATGTAGAAGTATAGTAGTAGAGTTGTAGTCTTGGTTCTTATCCATATATCAATCAAAGCTACATTTCTAATTGAAACCTTGTTCTTATTTGTTTGTGGAATATTGTCGGAGTTGAAATGTGATTTTCATGATCCAAAAACCAATGAAAACAATTCCTTACTTAATGAATCCTTATTAAAGTGTTGCTTGTTTGGGCCTTTCGCTGCTAGATTCAGGTGTAGTGAAGGAATGATGGAAGCATTTTACTTATTGACTCGATTCACCGGTGGAATCAACATGTCCTGCTGACAGGAGATGCTAAACTGAATGTGAAGTCTGAAAGTGATGGTGAACATAATGCATAATGTTCCTTTGTTGCCTCGCATATAGTTGAATAATAACTCTCAACAAGTAACCTATAATAATTGTTGAAATGACAGCGTTAAACATTACCAGGTTTAAGTTGTTTTCATCCACATGGACGGGGAGCAAAGTAATCTATGACCCCAAGTCATATGCTGACGACTTCCACTGTAGGCGATACACTGACTATGATGAAATACCTCACACAAGCCTACTTCAAAAAGCCTGAAGTATCCCCTTAAGACCTTCAACAACATAACTAAAAGTAGATTTTTTTGCCCAGCACCGACTGCTTGTAGAAAGCTCGTAATGCTGCAGTATACTGTTTGAATCATCGCATCATTGTCATTCTCAGCCAGCACCAAAGATACAGATTATAGGGGCCACTTTCACAAAAATAGACTTTGATTGGACCACAGATCAAGCTAATAGACAAGAAAATTCATCCGGTGCACAGGTCTGTCTAGTTTTTGACTATTGGACAAATTTACTATGAATTCTGGGTATGATTTTAAGACTGTCTGTCATTACAGTATATCTGTGATCATTAGACTCACATCTGACATTTGTCATTTTATTCTCTTTCAGCTGGAGAATCTGATGCTGGACAAGGACGGCCACATCAAAATCACTGATTTTGGTCTTTGTAAGGAGGGCATTACCCCTGATGCTACCATGAAAACCTTCTGTGGAACTCCTGAATATTTGGCACCTGAGGTAAGGCACTGAAACTGACACACATCAAACATCTCAGAGTCACTCAGGGGAATCACACCACACGCTCAGCTACAGCTCACAACCACTGCTCTCTGCATGTCTCGTCTGAGAGTGACATCACTGTAAAGTGAGTGACTCCAGTACACAGTCAACTAGGGTTGGGTACCTTTTACATGTGAATCGACGCGGTACAGATACTCAGTACCTGTCAGTCGGTACCGGTATGTATTGGTACCTGTTTTCTGTACTTTTTTATGTATGTGTGTGGTAATTAAAGTTATTTTGTATATAAAAAAAATACTCAAAACTTCTGAATTTTGAATATTAATTTCTCAATAACATCAAGTGAAATAACTCCAGCATAAAACATAAGAGAACTTGAGAAAAATGTGTGTGGGGGAAAGTAAATGACGTCAAACAAGTAAGAGTCAAAATAAATTACTGTATAACTTTTTTCACATTAGAGACTAAAACAAACCACTCATTCAAGAACCGTACCACACATCACACAACACACAAGCATATCTACTTTTTCTGGCACGAGCCGAGCCCATTCCACACTGACTGTGTCCCCAGCTGAGCGGAGCCAGTTTCCTTTCGGCGCCCGTGTTCAAATCAAATCAAATCAAATCAAATTTTATTTGTATAGCCCAAATTCACAAAACACATTTTGCCTCGGAGGGCTTT
>JBCAUF010000028.1:21856582-21869720 GCA_038406115.1 Haemulon aurolineatum
GTAACACTGTGTCTCCGCTGTCTGCCAGTGACGGTGAGCTGAACACACACACACACACACACACACACACACACACAGAGGAGGCTCACGGTGCTTTTCAGCACCACACATATCCACGTTCATCGGGGAACATGTGCTGCCGGGGAACGACCACGCCTCCACCCGCCTGACTCACATGTTGCCGCACACATCCACTGTCTCTAACGCTGCGTTCAGGCCGCGTGGGAATACGAGAAAACAATGTCGATCTCGGAACACAGTATTTGTATGCCTGTAGTCTGCCTGAGGCATTGATAAAAGCGAAGAAACTAGCAAAGTGCCCACAGACTAGGTCGTGTATGACAACTCGTCATTAGTAGTTGGGTCACAACGTCACTCTATTAAATATAGTAGTTAAGGATATTGATCTGTATCACCATATCGGGTGGCCTACTGGTGCTGTGGGTGTTTGGTTACATGCAAAAGCTGCCACAGATCAGACTTTCTCATCGTTTGGGGCAATCATGAAAAGTTTTCCGTGCATTGTAGCGAAACGCATTTTTCTGTCAGTCCACGAATGCGACGTCAGACAGCCCGCTTTTTTTTAGAAGCGCCTCGTGCCGTTTAGGGTCCTGTACACAACAGCATCTGTACATCACAGGCAGTATTGACCATTGATTAGCTATTGCAGAGCAGCAGTTCTCCTGGCAGAACGGAACAAGGAGGACATCATGAGAGCAGGTAGAGCTGCTGTTGAACACACTCCGACGGTCAGGGCTGTGAGGAGTGTCTTTGCTTTACAATTAACGGCGTTAAAAGAGGTTAAAGATGCTCTAACACAAACAAAAGCAACACCAGCAATTACATTTTATGAATATTATAAAAGTCCTTTTTGTTGTCGTGCGGATAACATTATTCAGTATTTACACCGACATGTTTGAGATCATTTATTGTTTGAAGTTGGTCAGGCTGCACCGCAGCCTCGCGCTCATATTTACAACAGCAGTTAAAAGCACCTTACGAGTTCCAAATGCACCCCTCACGTGGACTGTCCGACGTCACCGCCTAAACACGTGTCTCGGCACGGGATTGGCCTAACCGCTGCCGTTGCGTCACCACCGAGCACCGACACTCTCATTAATATTTAGGCTGCGGGGGGGCGTGGCCACGCAAATGAACATGATGGATGCTTTCAGATGAGACTGGCCGTGCTCCCGGGAGCAGAGCGGACACTCCGGCGGGCAGCAGCGTCTCATGGAGCCGTTTGACAGCCTCTCCGCGGCGGTTGTGTGTGTGTGGTGAACATGTGTGTGGACATAGAAGCGCTCCGTTTCGCCGCCGCTGCAGCTGAGCACTTTTCTCCTTTTCCGCGGATGAAATACTGACAGGTGAGTGAACCGCTCGAACCTCGACTTTTTTTCAAAGTGTCCAAACTTTTGTCCGGTGACGTGCAGCACGCGCCTGTCCTGTGTGTGTATGTGTGTACTTTGACAACACCTCACGTCCAGCTGTGCTGATCAAAGCCTTCACATGTTCGTAAAGTGTGTTGTTGGTGTCGTGCAGGCGGCGCATGGGGAGCTGCCATGTGGGTTTTCAGCACGGAGCAGCGGCAGCAGCACATTACATAACAGTGTCGGGGGTGGGACTGTACAGTCTGCCAGGGACCATCTTATCAAGTTCCTCCTGCTGCAGCCTCATCTGCATGTGCATGCTGTCATGTTTACACGGGAGGCTCACAGGCAGAACACATGACAGCCATGACTACCACTGTGATGAAAGGGAACTAACTATAGGCCTTTGTTTATATCAGCTCTGATCTCTGTGGACTCAGATCCTAAATGATGTCTGTGTGATTTCCTGTTTCTACAGGAACTTCTGACTCCCGTTCTATACACTTTACAGTGACCTTCTATTATGATACAATCGTGTTTACTGTAGTTAGTTTGCAACAAGAAACCACTTGGCAAAAGTCTGATTATGTAAATGAAACAGTAAGTGTTGTATGAGGCTGTATGCAGTCCAGACATGGTCAGAGCTGACAGACGCTGTGGTCTTTTG
Source organism: Haemulon aurolineatum (assembly GCA_038406115.1). NCBI lineage: Eukaryota > Metazoa > Chordata > Actinopteri > Lutjaniformes > Haemulidae > Haemulon > Haemulon aurolineatum. Next base: position 21,858,620 of record JBCAUF010000028.1, read on the forward strand.
AGAATAAGAATAAGAAATACTTTATTGATCCCCAAGGGGAAATTCATTTGTCTGTAGTCTCATCTATTTGTGTAAGAATTATAGAGTCTGATGGCAGTCGGTATGAAAGATCTTCTGTATCTCTCTGTCCTACAACGAAGAGAGAGGAGCCTTCCACCACCATTATTTCTTTGGTCCATCAAGGTGTTATGCAGTGGATGATGATTCTTTTGGTCTGTTTATTAGGCGCGCTTAAAGGAAGTGAGATGAACTGTTTCAAATGAGCTTTGGGTGAACAACCTAAAACTGATACATCCCTTTGTGTTGTCTGGAGGCCTGACTACACCCTCCCTCATGCTCGTACATGTGTTTAAAGGGCAGCCACACCTCTGCTCTTGCCCATCCTTTTCACCGACACTTTCACAGCTCCACAGCTGGTTGAGGTGGTGAAGCCGCCTCCTTCTGCTGAGCAATGTTCTATAACACGTTTCTCTTATAGAAAGACGGCACTCTGAGTTTGTGTTCATTTTTCCACCACGACTCACTTGTCCAGTTTTTCTATGACATCCAGAGCTCGTCAGATCGTTGTGTTTTCTTATTATAGAATGAACCCTTGAAGTCTGTGGATGAGCAGCTCCTCTTCCACAGAGTCCATGTCGGCCTGCCATGTTTCTACAGTAGCCCAGAACAGACAAACCCAACACTTGCCCTATAGTGTGTGCCACCAGTTTTGGGACAAAGAATATTAGGCACATAGGTTGCAATCTGCAACTTGACCTCTGGATGCTGCCGGATGCTACGCACTGATCCTTTACAGTGAGCCTGTGCTGTTGTGGTTAGCTTTGAACTCCACGATGTTGAATATCAACTCCGGTTGCATGGCCGCATCAATGAAAACAAAGACAGACTTCTACCTGTCACTGATGACCGCTGACCTGTTCATAGGACTCGCAGTAGTGAGTGAGATGGTTATGTGCAGCAATAAATGGAATGCTCCTGGGGTTAATGGCCGTCAGTGGTGTGACAGGGGGGCCAGCAGCATGAATGTGCAGGCTGCCTCCATCTGTCAGTGTAGAGAGTGAGGTGGATTGGCTTCTCTGTTTTGAAAGGAGAATCAGGCTCTGTCCAGGTACGTGAAGCATTAAGAGAAGGTCATCAAGAGCACACTGTAACCAGACCAGAGCCGATGGCATATCACAGATATCGCGGAGGTATCCAGTAGATATCATATGCAGTGTTCAGTTGGAAAATGAATATCATTTATATCAAGTGTGTTGATGTGAAAATACGCACTGACATGGCTAGAAAACTAATATAATGCTAATTAATGTAAGAATTTTCTAAGTGGTTAAAACCGTATGAGAAACATTCATGTGACTGATGAATGTCTCAGTGCTCATGTGTTCCGTCTCCACTGTCTGCCATTAACAATGACTAAAGTAAGCCTGACACTTGATTGTACTGATGTAGTGGTAGCTGCCTTTACAAAAATACATGCAAGGTCAAAGTTTTTTTCTATTTTGGAAATTAATAAATGGCCTAGCTGTATTTTTCCTTATGCTGAAGAGATATCTTTGTTGAGTCAAGAAAACAGTGGGACAAGCTGACGTGAAGCTGATTTAGTTCTTATTTGTGTCGGAGTCGAAGTGCTTGAAGCTCACACCAATATCCATTATTGAGCAGAATCAATGCCGGTTCAATACAGAGAAAGACAGTGAAAGAGGAAATATTTGCTGTTGAGGGATCAACAGTATACACCGACTGTCATTATGCTATAAGCTGAGTCCAGGTTAATCAATCTGTTGTGTTGATTAAAGCCGTGTTGTGATTCTGACATTTTGTGCTTGTGTGAACTGCTGAGTCTTAGCCTGGTAAATCTGACCCTCAGCAGTGTGAGACACAAAGACAAAATACTGATCTACGTGTCATTTTCAGAGATCTGGAATGCCAAAGGAACAGGGGCCTTTTGGGGAACGGGCCCCCCGGAGCACCTCAAAGACTGCCAAAGACAAGAGTAACAGTGCCACCCTGCGGGCGTCACAGGGTGGCACTCACAGAGAGCAATCTGGAATGGGTGACCGCATGCTGCGCTGTGACTCAGAGAAGGACTCTGAAAAAGACTCAGGGTACTCAGGTGAGCATCTGGATGGATGGATGCTGACTGGATTCACTTAAAATGTGATTCCAGAACAAGATCAGTGTTACTCTACCTTCCATGATGTCAGTGCTGAGGAACATCCACTCTGTTTCTGTCTCTTTGGAAAACAAACCACACATTTCTTTGTTTTCTGTAGAATTGTCTTCTGTCAGGGTGGTAATGCATCTGAAGCAACATTTAGACTACCCTGAGACAGAAAACCTCACTCTTCTGATATTCTTGTGGGGACTGCAAATTTTAAGGCCACTTATGGAGAGACAGTGTGTATATAATTTATTGTTTACTGAGATATACATGTAAGTCATGTTTTTTGAGTGAAAGATCATTTACCGGTAGGCTTATTCCTGAATATGTAATGCACAGTGCGAGAACACTGGTGAACAGATCTTCATCTATGGATTAGTTTGTAGAAACAGGCCCGGTCAGACACACAGATCTGTTTTGTACTGTTTACTCTGGGAAGTGGTGAGAAATTCACGTGTCCATCTTTCTCACATTCTCTCTCCCCTCCTCTCCTCCTCCTCTTGCTCTGTTCTCCCTCTCCCTCAGAGGCTGGCTCTGACTCTGTGCACACTGATTTAGACGACCAGCGCAGCAGTGTGAGCGAACCTCACAGGGAAAACAGCAAAAGCTTGAACAACAGCAAGAACAAAGTGAATGCTGCAGGCCGCAACATGCCTCCCTATGAGGAAGTCACCCCCATTTACGTAATCAAAAACCTGGTGGTCAAGCCGGTGAGACATTCAGTTACACATAACAACTTGTTTTTTCAGGCATTCTGCTTTGTTGCCTCATGAACAGAGACAAAATACAATTCATCAAGGAATGGATACATTCAGTCAGCAGTCAGTATTTGATTAATGAAGTTGGCCAGTTTCCTTTAGGCCTATTAGTTGTTAACAAATGAATAGTAATTCATTTTCTAATTGACTAATTGATGGCAATGCAATCTTTTTTGAAAGCCACTATATTAAGTATACATAAATACTGCCTACTAAATAACATTACAAAATATGAAGTTAATAATTGCTTAATAAACACATACAGCTATAAACAATTAAATATGGGGCATGAACACTTTTACAATATATTATAGTCCAACATCATAGATTGATTGATTGTCATTGTTGATTAATCTGACTCTTGTCTCCTAATTTAATTAGTCTTCATTAGGCCTAATAATTTGGTCTTTTGAATGTCAGAACAAGTAAAAAATGTGACAGTTTTGGAGGGTCCAAGGTGACGTCTAACCAAAAGACCAAATGTTTACTGTGGTATCCAGCAGACACAACCAGCAAATTAAATCCATTGTCAAAGTAGCTGACTGACAAATCAGTGCATGGTCTATATTTGTGTCAGTTCTAATACAGTGTCTTGTAAAAACTGCGAAAGTGGCATCAACTAAGCCCTTGGGTTCTGCCGAACAAAAGCTGTTAACACTGACATATCTATCGTCTTATCATATTGCATATTACAATTACACATCTAGCCAACACAGCAGCAGTGACATTCATTTGGATTCATACTTGTGTCCACCCGATGAATGAAGTCCTTTATTCACTCTCCTTTTGCTCCAGTTTTACCAACTCCTGAGAGTTATAAAGATGTAACATATCTTCAGTTCTTCTATACAGTGGCAAGAAAAACTATGTGAACCCCTTGTAATTACCTAGTTTCTGCCTTAATTGGTCCTAAAATGTGATCCTATCTACATGAAAGTCACAAGTATAGACAGACACAGTATGCTTTACCTAACACCACACAAACAATTACAGTAGAATATTTCTTGTCTATTGAACACATCCATTAAACATTCACAGTGCTGGTGGGAAAAGTAAATGAACCCTTGGATTTAATAATTGGTTGAACTTTGACAGCAATAACCTCCACCAAGTGCTTCCAGCTGCTGATCAGACCTGCACAGCGCCCGGGAAGAATTTTGAACCATTCTTCCTTACAGAACTGCCTCAGCTAAGCCATATTCTTAGGATGTCTGGTGTGAACGACTCTCTTGATGTCATTCCACAGCATTGCTATTGGATTCAGGTCTGGGCTCTGACTGGGCCACCCCAAAGGGCGGATTTTCGTTTTTTTGAGGCCACTTCGACGTTCGGGGTCATTGTCCTGCTCCATCACCCAACTTCTACTGAGTATCAGCTGGCAGACAGCCACCCTGACATTATCCTATAGGATGCCTTGATAAACTTTTTAGTTTTCCCCTCAATGACGGCAAGCTGTCCAGGCCCTGAGGCAGTAAAGGAGCCCCTAATCATCAATACTTCACTGTTGGGATGATGTTTTCATGTTGGTATGCAGTGCCATCTTTACATCATACTTAGCATAGTGTGTTCTTCCTAACCTATTCAAGCTTTGTTTCATCAGTCCACAAAACCTTTTCCCTGTAGCATTGTGGAGTGTCAAGGTGTTTTTTGGCTAACTTCAGGCATGCATTGATATGTTTTTCAAAACGCAGTAGTGTGGTGTCCTGCCATGGATAGCATGCCTGTTCAGTGTTTTGTGTTAGGTAGACTCATGAGCAGAGATGTTAATAAGTTCCAGTGATTTCTTCAAGTCTTTAGCAGTTACTCTAGGGTTCTTTTTTTTTTTTTTTAACCTTACCCTACTGAGCATTCTGAGTTGTGCCTTTGGTGTCAGCTTGGCTAGGGAGAATAGCCACATTTTCTTACATGGAAAAGTGCTACATGAATCGTAGGAGGGTGCAAAAAATAATCTGTTTAAATCCTGCTTACTTTAAGGGAAAACTTTGGGAAAAGGTTGACATGAGATCATTTTTAATTGTGTCATTGTCATGTGGAAATGATCTACCATTAAAACATTCCCTCTGACAAAAAAAGGAGAATAGCCACATGACTAAATTGTTTCCATTTGTAGACAATTTGTTGAACTGTAGACTGGATAATGCCTAAAGCTGTTGAGATGACTTTGTAACCCCTTCCAGTCTTATGCAGCCCAACAATTCTTGACTGTAGGTCTTCAGAGATCTAATTTCTGCAATGTATGGTTCACATCAGCAGCAGCTTCTTGTGAACAGCAAACTCAAAAGGTTTGAGTGTTCTTTATAGGTCAAAGCAGCTCTAAACCTTTCCCCAGTCTGATTGGACTCCAGGTTTTCTAATTCCTGACTCTGATTAGCTTTTTTTTTTTTTTTTTTTTTTTTTTTTTTTTAGTCCTTAGAGTCGTAGTTCAGTTCCTTTTTCCACCAGCACTGTGAATGTTTAATGGATGTGTTAGGTAAAGAACATTGTGTTTGCCTTTACTTGACATGTATACTTGTATACATGTAGACCGGATCATATTTTAAGAGCAAGTAATGCAGAAAACTTGGTTATTCTAAAGGGTTCACATACTTTTTCTTGCCACTGTACTTTCTTCATCAGCTAATTGATAACTTTGTATTGCTTTACTGAGCAGCTAGTTGATCAGAGCTTTTTCACTGAAAAGGGTGCTGATGAGAATAGTGACAGTGAACCAAAACAATATCGTTCTGTAAAGTTCTTTAGTTCTCTTTAGAGCTCCATAGAGTTCTGTAGAGTTCTGTAGAGTCCTTGCTGTGTAGTTTTGCAGAGCTCCATGGAGATCCGTGGAGCTCTGTAGAATTTTGTAGTGTTCTCCAGGGCTCAGTAGAGTTCTGTAGAGTTTAAGGAAACTGCAGAGATCGTAATGATTCTTGGGGTTTATCAGCATAAGCTACATTTTGATCCATTTTTGAAATAAAAAAAAAATTAGGTAATTTTGAGTGATGACTAAAATCAAAAATTTGCTGTTATTATCGTGTTAGAAGTGTACTTATGTCTTTGTGACTTTAACCTCCTCCCTGTATTTCTCTTTTCCCTGTACTCTGGTTGGTCTAATTGCTGCTGACATAAAACCCCGCTCACAATGGTGGTACAGTCTAGACCGGAGCAGCTTCTGCAAGGCCCCCTGGCGTGGGGCGGAGGTTGGCACAGCCTTACCAATGCCAAAGCGCCCACTCAGCTCTTACTGATCCAACAGCCAGCGATATCTGTCCCTTCCTCGTCCACCCCGACTCCTTCATCTAACTCGGCTGCACCACCAGGTCAAGTTAAGAAAGGAGGAGGCCGCAGCAACCAGAACCACAGCAGCAAGAACTCATACCTACCGATCCTGAATTCTTACCCTAGGATCGCCCCCCACCCCAGGAAGGAGAGCCATGAGGGCAAGGGTGCCACCTGGGTGGAGGGGGTGAAGGAGAGTGGCAGTGAAGGCCAGAGCCAGAGCAAAAGAGTATGCATTGAGGAAGAGAAAAGGGAGGCTGTAACCACCACCAGCCACCTCCTGAAGCCCCAGCAGCAGCACTCGAAAGAGGGGAGAGTCCATTCCCAGTCCCAGTATAAAAGCAGAGGAGGGCACAACTCGTACCCCAGCTCATCTCACTACCCACTGCCCAGCCACGCCTCCTCCACCTCCCAACACAAGTCCCGCTGCTGTCAACAAAGCTCCAGCTCTGACAGTGTGGGTTCACCCTCTGTCTCCAGTTCCCAGACGCCATCACCGCCTTCTTCCTCCGACTCCCCCTCATCCTCCTCTCCTCTGTCTTCATCTCCATCCTCCTCCTCAGCTCACAGTCCATACTGCCTGGCTCCAGACAGCTCGTCCACACGCCATCGCCGTTTCCTCAACACGGCAGAGATCCTGAACCAGTCGGGCCTCCTCGCCATCGCACTGCGCACCAAGGAGCTGCTGAAGGAGAATGCCGCCACTGAGAGAGAAATTGCCCAACTCCGTCTGCACACCCATCTTCTGTGCCAGGTAGCCCAGGCCAGCCAGAGCAGGTGCAGCGAAGGCTCACAAAGCCTCGACAAACTCCTTCAGACCATGACTGAGTCGGGCTCGTACCCCAGCTTAGACTTCAGTCAGCTCAAAGTGCTAAGCAGCAGCCATCAGCAGAGCAAGACGAGAAGTGAGGAAGACCAAGACAAGGATAACAACATAAGAACCCCTGTGGCACACAGCAACCCACTGCAGGTGGTGTCTTTACACAACATAGATGATGGAACATCACCACCCTCTCCACTGTTTGCCCCCTCTCCAGATACCGAAGAACGAGAGTATGCTGATGGTCCCCTGGACCCCATGTCCACCTCCCTCTCTGTTTCTTTTTCTAGATCTGTCCCTGAACAGGGGCACAAACAAGCGGACAAGAACTTAAGTGATCTCACTATGTTGCCAGAGAGCTCAACGCACAATAATTATCTCCTCTAGCTCGCTGGGGAAGAGGACATAGACCTTTAATGACTGGCAGGGTAACATGTGAACCTAGCAATACAGGAGAGCATGGGTTTTATTTGAACTGTGCAGAATGTCAGTGGAAGACGAAATGTGACTAATTGAAAGGTTGGAATTTTGATTTTTTGATTTACATATGATTTGAAGTTGAACATGATTGATATATTTTCCTACTTTTTCGTCAGGTATTTACTTATTCAGGTGTCAATTTTTCATCTTATTTTTGCCTTCTGTGGACAGGCCTGTCATTCAGGTGCTCACATTGACAGTCAGTGATGTCCAGTATGTCCAGCGTGTGACAAGAGGCAGTCAGACAACTGAAACATGTTAACAGAGAACTAGAAAACATGAGACATGCACGGCACTCAGGTCACATCGGGGTTGATGCGCTTTCAGGGATTATTTCAGTATTTTACAATCGCTTTGGCCCACTTTTCATAAAAGTATAATATTGTTCATGCAAAGAGTCAGTCTGACTTTCATGTATCCCTTAAAACACACGATGCGATCCATGCATACTGATGCAAAACCCTACATCCCATGAACACAGACACCTCATATCCACACAGTGCTTATGTGTACATATCAATGAGTCACTGCAACATGTGTTGTATTCTAACATCAGCATTCAAATAGAACTGCTCATTTCCTTTCTACTTTTGCCACAATGGTGGAAAAAAGGACGAAGAAATGTCATGTCTGTCTCCTGGTGCAATGTGTGTCTCATACAGTAATATATTATTAATGTTATGTTCTCCAGCACTACTGTAACTTATAGTAGTAGTAGTAGTAGTATACACGAAAGTAAAGGAATGCGGTCAATAACATTTGAACTCAGAATCTAGACTTCATTTGTGTATATTTACAGTCATAAATACAGTCAACGTGTTCTACAGTCGTTCTTTCTCTGCATCATTCGTAATGCTGACTCCTGCATAAGTTGCACAATTAGTTTCTCTTGAGATTTATTTTGAAACAAGGATTATTCGAATTGAGTGATAAATATGTGATTTGTAATGTTCAGATAAACTCACAGTGAGATGTTTTCGCAGTATCTTGTGTGCGCTATGCGAGACTTTGAGCATGAGCATATGCATGTGCAGTTTTGCAGATTGTTGTGAGATCTGAGCCAAAGCACTTGTAAAATGTGTCAGATATAGCATGTGACAGTCAAGGTCAGATAAGTCAGCACCCTCTGACAGTCTCAACTCTTGAAGACTATATGGGAACAGCTGATTGCACTCTACATTTACAAATGAGCGGTTGTGACAACTTTGAAAAATGGAATAGTTTTTCATGCTGTTTCTGACCAAGACCTCGTGACAACATATGCTTAGCCAGATTAGATGTGCTCTGATTTAATGACTGGTGCATGTCGCTGTATGTTCACACTCTGCACATACTGCTGGACCTCCAAATGTGGCTCTTTGGCTCAACTGCAAAGCTTGTACTACTCCATGGTACTACCACAGGTATGTTGCTTTGTCACAACTGACTGGCTGATAGTGGATGGGTCAGCTGATCATGTGTCACACCAATTATCTGTACTTGCTCTTGATCACTTGGGACATCCTGCCTGACAGGACTGTGGATGTGGACATTGCACACTGTAGTTTTACTCAGTGGATTAGTGAATGAAATTTCTACTGATAATCATATTGAACTAGCTGTATGGTCTTGCTTTGCGATGCATTACTGTGGATTTCTTTTTCCCTCAGCCATGTTTGAATGTGTGGAGTGTGTATGGAGGTCTCTGTGTTAGTGAGCGTAGACAGAAATGTGATGTATTAGCTTGTAAACATGCATTTGCTTACAGAGATTTAATTATAGATCGAATCAGTTCTATCTAGATTGATTGTAGATGTGAGAGATGTAACTCATAATCAGGTATATGGCAAAAAGAAATGGGCTCTCTTCACATCCTCTCAAACACAAGGTTGAACAATAAATCTGCTCTGACTCATGAACACATGTGTTGACACTGTCTTTCATCCTGTTATTGTTAAACTTATGATACACACCTCCCAGATGAAGCTGAAAAACAGCCTACAGGAAAACTCTTTTTCTCCACAGTTTTGTGATGAACATATGAAGGTCATGTATGAGGATACATGCCTCTTATTAAACATTATACCATATTAGCTGATTTGTTTTTTTCAGCCAATTCACATTTTATGAAAATCATGCTGGCAGTGTAGAACAAGATGTGACTTTACTACAAGCTTCACGTTTTTCTTCACAAAGCAGCATTTCAAGGGGGTCTGGGTTGAAAAACCATAAACCATTGATTTGATTTGTTTGACTGACACAATAGACAGTATAAGTTCTTGAATATCTTACTAAAAAAACACTGTGCCATTTTTACATTTTAAGTTCCTGTTGATAGGATTTAAAGTTGTTGCATTGACCTAAGGCTTACATTTCAATCGTAAAACTATTGTTTACATATTTAATCTCTTATTGTATATACCTCTTATGTACAGTTTTTTTCAATTGTTTACACGCAATTTTGAAAACCGGGTTCTTTTTTTCAAAATATAAGCACAATTATCCAAACACCACACTCAATTTAACCAACACAGTCCTCAATGATCACACACTATTGCAGCCAGTTTCACACTGCTGTGATACATAAAAAACACATTTGTAAAAAAAAAATAAAAAACTATAATTTTAACACATTTAATAGCATGTGCTGGATTTTTGGCCAGACATTGTTATGTAAGGGATAATTTAGATGTCAAAAAAAAAGTTACAAACCCACAACATTCTTTATGATTAGTTTGAGGTAAGGGAGAATAGAAGAAAGAACTGAATATTTGAAGTATTTATTTCAATACTTAGTATTTCTTGACATAATCAGTTACAGTAATCAAACAAGGAAACAAAAATTACTGCATGAAGTACATACACTTTGATTCTGAAGAAAAACTACTGTAAAGCAACAAGAATACTGTAACTATTCATCATCTCTCCGTCTGGCTGAGATTTGGTTGAACTCTGTCCAGCTTCCATCAGTGTCAGTCCATGTTTGATGACTTACGACTTTGTAGCGGTCCAGGCAGGCCATGTTCCAGACAAGTTACGACTTGGAACTATTGGGAGACTTCAGAGGTCGGAAGTAACTGGGAGTACATCGATCTGAGTTCACGGGTGGGAAGTTAGGGGTTTGACTGCTGTTCCATTGGTATCAGGTCGGAAAAAGACGAGTTATGCATTGGACCCGTGCACCATTAGATTCACATCAAGGTAAATCCCAGCTTTCAAATAATCATAGACCTTTCAACCAGAAATGGCTTTATGGATACGTGTGCTATCTAAACTGGAGGCGATATCATGAGGATATACTGCATGTATGTGCTCAAATTATCACCCATAGTTTCATTTATGAAGTTCACATTTAACATTGGAATTGTTGATTGATCCTTTAAGCTCGGTCAGTTCTGTTTTCTTGTTATGGTCATAGTGAAACACTCATCTTAATGATTAATAATGACTTCAAATTAATAACTGATATGAAGTTTACACATTACAGCACACATTACACAATTTGGAAAACAGTGCAGCCAGTCCTATTTGTTGTAGTGTACCGCGCTCCTGGTCCATACTCAGAATTTTCAACTGAATTCTCTGAGTTTCTGTCAGATCTAGTCCTCAAGTCTGACAAAGTCATAATCGTAGGTGATTTTAACATCC
>JBCAUF010000028.1:21961081-21976016 GCA_038406115.1 Haemulon aurolineatum
ACTCAGTTTGTCACATGAATTATCACTATCATCTGATGAACATACAACTCGGATTGTAAGATGCATAATACATTTTTCATTTTTCAGTGAACTATGTAGAATATGGCAATGCATCGCAAAATCATATCGTGCACACACTGCATGATGCACACACTGTGTGATCACATGTTGAATACACTAAATAAAAGCACAGATTCAAAGGAGTAAAAGTCCAACAAAGTTGTTCCTCTGCAGTTTCACACTAACCGCATTAAACGTCTCACAGCTAGGCTGGCTCCTGATTGGCTTCCTTCCATTTGAAATTGCTGCTCGAGCTGGCTAATCAGTGCAGTTTGCGGTGTTTAAACTGGAGAGTCAGCGCTCAGCACAGTTACCACATCTGAATAAGGGCAGCATCTAATCAGTCCAGAATAGGAATTCATTCGGTTCATTCAATTTAACTCCTTCAGCTCAGCCTCTGACCGGGTTAATCAGAGAGGAGCCGGAGGAGCGTGACTCTTGTCTTGAATCATGGTGTGTTTGGTGTGAATAATTTATGGTGAAGTCTGTCTGGGCGCATTTTGCAACCGCATATTCTAGATATTCAGCTGCTACTCGGGTGAGCGAGCTCGTATGTCTGCATTGTCTCACTCAAGGACGAAACATTCACGGACACGACCTGACCTTGGAGGCGGCAATGAAGTTCTCCTCATGAAAATACTCAAATTTCAATTCTGAAGAAACACTTTTAGAACTGCAAGCATGTCCTCATTCTGCAGGAGGAAGTCTGTGTGAGGACATGTCCGTTATGCAGACTGATGATTGAACGACTTATGACAAATTAGTGTGAGAGATATTTGCTGCAAGCACATTTATAAATATTAGAAATTAAGAAAGTCTTTTCATTTGCGTTTCTGTGTGTGTCTGATAAAAGGGTTTACACCTGCTTTTCTCACACATTACATTTCAGACACAGTCTCCTCTGTGCTGATAAATCAGGCACAGTGGCTATTTGTATAAATCTTCATTCCCTCCTCCCATACAGTATTGTGCCCCTCTGAACAGGAACACCTTTAAATGCAGACTGCAGAAGAGCAGAAATGCACTTGTCAGCTGTGCTGCTTTTCTTCCATTTCAAACGCACAAAACTTTGGTTAATACATGAGGACAAAAACAAGGTGACTGCTGAACGTGTAAAAAAGAGCTGCAAACGCTGAATACGTGTTCCCCTGGTGTCAAACCATTCAACCACTGACTGACAAGGCATGCAGCTCCACCTCACACCACTCAGCACTCTGGACAGAGGGTGTATTACTGTACAGAGCCACTGGTTTCCACTTACAGTGAACTGGGAGGGGCTCCAGGTCAGTCTCCTCACTGGTCAGCTGGTGTGTGGACACGCAAGTGAAGACGGCGCCGATGTCCTCCTTGGTGGCTGCGTACTGGAGGGTGGAGGAGGTGGTGGACAGGCCTGTGGCTGGATCCACCTTCAAGCTGGGGGTGATCGCCACGGCTACAGGAGACGGGGGGGGGGGGGGGTGTTTAACAGAGTTGCAGACAGTTTTCTTTAGTTTAGCTGCACAACCATCTCAGTTATCGTATCAAAGCAGTCCAGATGATGGCTGGATGTTGAGGTCACAGCTCCGTGATGTGTTCACTGTCAGCTACTCACTGACTGTGACAGTGAATGATGTATTTCTATGCTCTATTGTCTTGGGGGACTGTGAGAGATTTCATTTCCACTCCCACGGTACAGAAACCCTGGTTGGCCTCCAGGGGGATGTGTGTGACAGCACCCTGTGTGGTGTGTGACTGTGGGATAGTTTCTGGGCGTGTCAGCAGCAGCTTACCTTTCCCGTCGGCCGCCAAGGGCTTTCCGTTCTTCTTCCACGTGATCGTAGCCGCAGGGTTGGCGTCCGCCGCCACGCACGTTCCCAGCTGAGCGAGACAAGCGAGAGAGAGGGGGCGGCACAACAATGAGACATAAAAAACGGGACAGAGTGGACGTGCTCACAGGACCGTTTGAATCCAAAAACACTCAGAGGCAGCTGCAGGAGGACCTGACACACACACTCACTTTAATTCAGTCCGTCACAGTGGAAGTGACGAAGTCTAATATTTATGAAGTGAACATTATACAAGCGTGCAGGCCCCTCACCTGGATTGGTTCCAGTGCAACACTTTGAATTTGAGGCACTTGTTTAAATGTAGATAGTAATTACTCTTTCAGAGACTATTTCACCCTGAAACTAACAACTGTGGAGCACCAAACAAAAATCAGCTATTCACAGCTTCACACTCTGACAGCCATTTGAGTGAAGCCCTAATTTGTCTGTCCTGAGGTTGTAAAATGTAATGTCTGCGTTCCGGCACTGACAGGAGAATGTTGGCCGCGGGCCAGCCGGGACAAACAACCGTCTCATTCAGGAATGAAAAAAGTTTTTGTGTTCATAAGCGCACTGTCTCCCTCGTTGTTACATCTCCAGGACTGAAGGTCAGCAACGGTAGCGGAGATACGCCGTGTGTGAACCAGATAAGGAGTGAGTCATAAGACATTCCTTTTCCCAGCCCGCCTGGTTTCATATCCTGTGCACCTCTGAGTCGGCGTGACTCACCACAAACACGTCTTTGAGTCCTCTGTTAGCCGGCACACAGTCATACAGTAGAGGCACTCATCTGATACGCTTCTTCCACCAAAAGTTCAATTACCTTGTTCAAAAATCTTAAAATTACATCTGCTCGCCTCGTGCTGGACCACTTCTGCCTGCTAAACTGCAGTATTGGCCGTGTTGTGAATGGTTGTGGTAAATCCAGGTGTTAAACTGAGATTTTAGAGAAAAGAGAGAAACTTTCCACCTTCCTGCAGCAGATGAATGTGAGCACGGCCTTATCATGTCTGCACAGTGACGCTCAAACATCACAGTGAAGGAGAAGAAGCAAAACGCATTACTGACTGAGGGGGATTCATCGTCCCACTCTTCCCCATGACATCAGGCTGTTCCTGCCTCTTTTCATGGACACTGTGGTGCTGTAGTAATATGTCGCTGTTGTTTTGACCAGCTCTTTTTAAAAATGTATGCAGAAGCAGACAGGTTCCAGGGATGAGGTGGCATTTCATTCACTTCACTTGAAGCCATTCCCTGTTCTACATCACACTGGGAGCTGCCCAGCACAACCAGTCCTCTGCCCTCCTCCATGTGAGGAGGAAACTGACTGACTGAGCTAAATCTTTATCATTTATCTTCTCTTCACAACACAGCAGATGATTCAGGCCCTTATCTTATCAGATTTGGTTACCCGCACACATGCCCGTGTGGACAGCGCTCTCGCCCGCAGACGATCACACTCACACTTGTCTTCCACGGGTCGAACAGGCCAGTGGTCTGATGTGGCGGCTGAATGATAAGAGATGGAACATGTTCTTATGGCTGTGTGTGTGTCAACATCTGATCAGGACTCAGCAATGTTCTTATCACACAAATGCTTCAGTTCTCATGGTGCATGCCTGGAAGTCACACATGGTGTGAACCTTTTCAGAGCAGCAGGTAAACGTTCATTACAGCATGCAGATCTCTGTGAGCAGGTCATTTATCACCACGCTGAATATCAGAATTAAAATGCAGCTTTGGCATTTGCTTTTTTTTCAGCTCCAGGCTTTTCAGCTTTGTAGCTTTTTTTTTTGCTTTTTTTTTCTTTGCTGCTGATCGCCTGCTCATAACACGTCCATCGTCCATCACCGGGCGGCTTGAAAATGCCAGCAGGTGAAGAGGAATCGTGAGTGTCTTGACACGCAGCGCCGGTGGAGCTCTTTTGTGGTGAAGTGGAGCAGAGTGGAGAAAGTCACCAAAGTAATTGTCGAGTTGTCGGCGCTGATCAGCGGCTCTGTGAAAGTCCTGCAGGTCTGTGACGATCACCGTGCCACATGCAGCAGGAAACATCACGCGCTCATTTCACATTTGTGTCTCGGTGCGTGTGTGTGGATGTGTGTCTTTTGTTATTGGCCAGAGGGGTGCAGGAGACTGCTTTAGCTTTCCTCCATTAACAGAGCACAATGGCTTGAATTCCACAGTGTCAGTTGTGCTGGATATCCTTTATTTCGACTAAAAACGCCCACTGTCGTCCAGAATGGGCATATCTAATGAGCAGAGCTGCAGAATGCAATGTTAACTTGACCACAGGAGGAGACAGGAGAGCCTGAATGCACCCTCTGAGACTGATAACGAAATTCCCCCGGCAACCATCCACTGCCAGATAGTCGGCGGCAGCACAAAGAGCTTTTAACATGCTGTGGGCCGAGGAGAAGTGCTCTATTCAAATGACTTACCATCAGCTCAGAGCACAGGCTCCCGTCCAGGCCGAGGCCGCGTCCTCACGCTGTCTTAATCAACCTAATGTAACCCACCGAGCTAACGTGTCGGCCGCCGGAGCCGCTTCAGGGACCGTGTGAATCGAGGAGCGTAAAAAAAAAGACAACACGGCTCACACACGTTTGCTCCCGGTCGTCACTTTCATTCATCGAGCTCGGCCCCGAGCACTACAAAGAGAGTGTGATGCAGACCAGACCGCCGTTACTGTACTTTGGCTGTCACGCCTGATACGCTTTGACGACCGAGATCACTCTGCCCTTGAGAAGCTGCAGGTGCTGCCCACCTGATGCAGATTTACGAGAGCAGAAAGTGTTACAGCACATGCTCTCTCGGTTATGAAACATCTGGCATTAATGCTCCGAGTCCAGCAGCTCGCCTCACTGTATTTCTTTGTGAAACACTACGCGCCGGCTGACTTTTGCGAGAAAATGAAAATACGACCTCTGCTACGCCACGGCTGAGACGATGCGGTTCTCGCCGCGTTCTCCACCGCTCGACACGACGCCCGCCTCTAATTTGAAATTCCGCTTGAGTGTGAGGCGAGCGTGCCCTCCATCGCCCCCTCGCAAGCTATCATAACTGAAATCCATCTCCTCCATTCTTTTCTGCCCCCGCTCACATTCCCTCCATCCCTCCCCTCAACACTGTTTAATAGCACCTGCGTTTTTTAGGTGGGAATACCAATCAAGGCGAGTGGCGCTCATTGATCCGTGAAAAAATGTGTGCGTGCTGCGTGCGGTGGGAGAAATGTGCAGCGCTTGCTAGAGAGAGGAGGCAGATGACCGCTGTGAATGTGCTGCCCGTGGCTTTCTCAAAGTTTTCTCTCTCGTGTGTTCGGGAGAAGAAAAAAAAAGAGCAGCAAAATAAGGAGAGACGCTCTCACAGGAGTGGGTGTTTAATTATGAATCAAAGTGAGTTCTGATTTGAGACGTACACATGGCCGTTAAAGCCCAGACACGCGTTGCTGCGCCTCCTGTCATGCTGACACCTGCTGTGGCTCTTCACATCAGTGTTCTCCTGTAAAAGCGTTTTGGGAGCGACCACGAAGGACGTTTTGATACCCACTTCAGTCACGGCGTTACTTTCACTGTGGCTGAGGCACCAGTCTCCTACCAACCATGAGGAAATAAAGCGCATGAGCGCTGACACATCACTGGAACACGTCATGATGTGGCTCAGAGTCTGTCCGGTGACATGACGGGGATGAGGTGAATCTGATGAGACACAGTTTGTTTCCAAATTTGACGCAACAACACATTCACTCATGTCACTTCAGGCTTTAACAGCTAATAAGGCAGCATCCTCATTAAAGAGACAACTCATTTCTTGTGAAAGAGAGGTGCTCGGGACATGAGGACTTCCATCATGGCTGCCAGGTGACCAAAACACACCCAACGTGTACAAATGGATTTCTCACCTTCCGGGCAGGAACTGGTTCCACTTAAGTGCAGTAAGGAAGCCGAGGCACAGACCCTTCACACTTGTTTGACATGGATCATCTGCCACAGAGACCAGCCTCCCATCATTACAGCGCCGTGTCACAGCGAGCCTCAGTGTGTCCACAAAAACCTAATAAGTGACAACTGTCTGTTTGAAAACACGCCATCAGTGAGCGATGATGTCCAAAAAAAATCCAATCCAGGACACAAACAGTCTGCTGACATGGATGATGTGACAAGGACAGTGTGAATGTGGTTTGTCACAGGAGAATAACCACAACTGAGTGTTTATAAAAATCTCAAATGTCAGAGAGTCCTTGGATTTGCCAACAGTGGCTTTTCAAAGCAGCTCTGGCTCTCGGCCCCGGCAGCATGACAGGACAGGAGCTTCAACCAGAACTCTGTGCAGCGTGTTTGTTCTCTCAGAGGGTTCAACCTTCAAGTAGATTCTGATGCAGGGCTGGCATGCTTTGAAAAATAACCACCAATTATGTCATTCAAAGGCAAACTGGAGTTAGAATTAAAACAAGTGGCAAAAGTGCAAAAGTCTTTCCTTCCCCATCTTGTTGAGTTCCTCTGAAGCCTCGGGCTGTGTGGACTGTGTGAATTATCCAACATGTCTGCTTCCTGTGCGTCCCAGTCGGGGACCCCAGTGGCAACTCATGCACTACTGTCAACAGTCTTCACCTTGTGCCAACAATAGGCATTTATGATAGAAACTCGCGAGCTAAATCAAATAGAGACAGAGCCGGCCCCCGAGTGAGTGAGTGAGTGAATATTTATATTCAGCAGATAACTGCAGGTACCTCCGTTCATGAAAAAATCACTTGAGACTACACACACACACATTGACGTGTGCAGAATGCTCGTGTTGTCCTAAGGCTGGCACACACTCGCACAGAGAACACTCAAACGTAGAGGTGAATCTTACCGTCACCGCCGTGTCCTTCTGCAGAACGTCCGACTTGTCCATGATTTGGACCGACGACGGCTTCTCTGCAGACACGAAGGGACAGAGTTAGGCGTCAGCTTGGTGAGAAATGACATAATGCTGTTTGGACGTCATTTTTTATCTACAGAACTATGTGCCACTGTGGACACTAACAAACAAACGCCTCGCTGACAGCTGGCCAGTGGACAGCCCGGTTCATCGAAATGCCTCACTGCAAACTTGCTGCATTGTTAATATTCAAGCTGTAGGACATAATTTCAACTCGTCCCCTGTTAACTACAGCCTAATACTCTCTCTAAGGCCTATTGAGCTAGTCTCTTCATGTCCTATTTCACGCTTGGGTTTACAAAGCCCATTAGCAGGTGATCCATGGGCAGTTTTGGGGAGTGAAATTCAAATTCAGAAGCGTATATCCTGAAGCACGGCGGAAACAAAAGGGATAAATCCACGGTGGATAACATTGAGTTTTAATGCAACCAAGCTGCTTGTTAGCAAAACGGAGTCCAAATGTCACCCGTGTGAGTCTTTGAATAAGCTCAGCAAATGTCTTTTGCGTTGGTGTTTTTTGGTTAATTAGTCAGTGCTAATGACTCTCTGTTTCATTGGCTTCCTGCAAATGACATTAAAATAGTCTGGACCGAGGTCTTCATTGCACCATACACTACAGCTAGTCCACATGATGAGCGGTTGTCCCTTTGGTTAAACACATGTATGTTGTGAACGAGGTGAGCACTAGCACTTTTTTCCCATTCCAAGCATTGAGTGCATTAAATAGAAAAAGTGAGCTTTGTGCTCGAGTGAGAAGGACGGACCGGCACGACCCTATGGCACTAAGTGCAATGACAGAGACGGTGTGTGACAGAGACTCACTGAGGACGGCGACAGTGACGGGGTACTCCATGAGGTTGGCGCCGGACACCACCATGCAGGTGAAGGTCTTCTGGTCTTTGAGCGAGGCCTGAGTGATGAGCAGGCTGAACTTGTCGTCGATGCTGACGCGCTGGGCGTAACCGTCCGTGGCCTGCACCGTGGCCTGGTCGCTGCGGGCCTGTTTGACCAGCAGGTCGCCGGGATTGCCGTCTTCTCTTTCCTGAAGGGTGACAGGAGACAAGGAAACGGAGAAGTCATAATTATAGTTTACAGAGATGTGTAAAAATATAATAATCTATGACACCGTATTTAACAGCAACCCTCCAAAGAAACAGTGGATCATTCAAAGCTGAAACACCATGAAAAATAAACGTTAATTAGAAAAGGTACACACTGCCAAGTCAAATTGTCTCTTGCAATATTAGCAGCTTCAGCATGACAGATCAGAATTGATCTCATTGATACAAGCTAATTAATCTAGGGATTACGAGCATCCATATTTATCCGACATTTTAGATTACAATTATGTGACATCTAAATCCAGTTTTTCCTTAATGACACCAGCTTTAAACCTCTGCTCAATGTCTTCAGTCTGTCACTGAGGTGACACCTCTTCAACACCTGCACCTAGAATCAGTTTTCACTGCTTTACTGAGGCAAAACTGTCAACATCTGTAAGAACACCCTACAAATAAAATACATTTCTAAGATTTACATTCAAAATCTATATTTTTTTATTTTTCCATTTAGAAATCCTGAACAATGCAGCGACTCACCACAGATCTCTATGATTAGCTGAATGTTTTTCTGTGTGTATCTGCATCATTTGTGGAGGACAGCACAATGCTTTGCATCATGAAATGAATGCTCGTTCAGTTTCTGTGCACACTACAAAGGACACACACTGAAAACACTGTTTGTTTACCTGGAGCCAAAGACAGAACCGTCAAGTCTGTTTGATCCTGTTTTAGTTTCGTACACTGGTGATGGATCTGATCTGGGAGCTGCAGTACGACGCTGATCAAGCTGCACATTCATTACTGTAACACACCGTTGTGCACATTCAGTGTGTGTGGCAGCTGGTGGCCCTGCTCTGCATGACACATGTGGACACTCTGTCTCCTTTATTTATGAATGTGTTTATTTACTTTTCTGCTGTGATATCTATTTGTTGTTCATATATCTCAATGAGATAACTGATTCAAACAATGAAAATAACCCAGATGTATTTAACATACACACTGGGCTCTTCCCATCACATGTGGTGGTTATATATTCTCACAAAATGAGACTCACTGTCCACTTACATATTTCCACTTGATGAACATCAGGTCCTGTGGTGGAGAAGCTCCACCGTTGCATGGCACAACAATGGTCTCCCCATACATGGCGGTCACGTCCGTACTCGACACTGCAACGCAGAAGGCAACAGACTGTTAGTGTTATTAAAAACATACTGTGCTGTCACAAGACCCAGCGAACACAGCCGCGATGTGGACTGCTTCATGACTGCTTCAAAAGGGAGCTTCTGTCCGGAGAGCTGCTGGTCTGGGACCTGACCGGCCACACTGGGGCAGATGAAGTATTGTTGTGCACATAAAATGGTGGAGTAGAGCTGTGTTAACGTCTGAAAACGTCATGAACCCAATAAATAATGGAATAAAAGAAAAAAAAAAAAGTCTAATAGTGCCTGTGGGATCCATACTTTATGTGATGAGGAGAAATCAGATGTCTTAGATCGCTCCATGTGCAGCCTTTGATGAGTGGAGGGGCAAGCCGAGCAGAAGACGCAGACAGAATCTATAGCTGAGATCCCCTGATCCCACAGTCTTCACACCGCCTGCAGGAGACTGTGGTTAACCCCAGCAGCTCCTCCCAACTTTAAATGTGTGTGAGCAAAGTGAATAAAGCGACGCCACACCACGTTGTCACTCCAAGTAGCATAGCACCACATTTCAAGCATGCCTCTGGGCTCGGTGGCAAGGGGTGCCAGAGGTCGGGGCTCCCGGGGTCACGCTCGGAGCTCCTGGTGCGATGCCTCCACAAAGGCCAGGGAGCGCCGAGGTGGAGAAGTCGCTATGGCTGTGCAAGCGTGGGAGGAGGGAGAAAGGAGAGAAGATGGATGGATGGGGGTCAGAGCAGAGCGGAGGGACTAAGGTCTTCACGCTCCAGCTCTCTCTCTTTGAGCTTTTAGCCGAACAGGCCGAACGAGACGCGGCTCGGATTGTGCTCATTCCAGAGCGATGAGGCCAGAGGACGCACGGGAGCAGCTGCTGAGTGAAGTGGCTGCCTTTCGCTCGAGCCAAGCCTCGCGCTCGTCTTTTCATCTGGCCCTGCGCCGACTTTTACCGGAGTCACATCTTTAGCTGCAAGTCTCTATTCAAAGCTAGCACCAACCTGGACCTGCCGAACACCCCGGCTCACCTGATCAGTGTGCAGGAAAATAATCTGAGCTGTTTCTCACCAACACTCTCACCTCATTATTTTATGTGCTGTGACCAAAACTTTTGAACACTTTCAACTCTTTCATTTCCTCACAGACTATTTATCTAATAGATGGGCTCTGAACGCCGCAGAGGAGAAAAGCACTGATAATGAAACACCGCTCGGCTGTGAGGAGTGACATTTCTCCGCGATACTCTATCTCCATATGTGTTCATGTGCATCCAGCCAACCGCCACACGACACTCCAGTAATCACTGATCGTATCGCGCGCTCACCAATTACACAATCTGAAAGTTTGTCAGCTTCCATCCTGCAGGACTGTCAGATGAAGCCATGTTCCTCTTTTCTATAGCATGTAATCACGAGTGATGTCAGCTTTGACTTGTGCGTCTGTTTATTCACCAGCAGAGAACAGCCAGCACGGTTTGCATGTCTAAAAAAAAAGCTCCCTATAACACAGGGCTTCATTGATTTTTTTTCGTTTTGAGGGAAATCACACAGCACGCTGCCTTCAGATTAAAGCTGTATATACAATGAGCAACAGCCGTTATGGTTTAATGAAGAGGACCGTGAAGAAGGGGGCTGCATGTTTTCTCTGCTAAAGCAAGACACAAGTCACATGGGAGTGCAGCTCAAAGAGTCAGCTAAATTTACAGTTATGGAGAAGTAAACAAACCGTCTCGGAGAATTCGAGCTGGAAGGCCAATTATGAGAATCTGTGTGCCTGAAAACTTCAGAGTGCAAAGAGCTAAAATGGTTCCAAAAAAAAAAAGAGAGAGAGAGAGAGCGAGATCTTCTCTAATCTTAGGAGGTATGAGACAGTTTGGTTTGTTTCCCTGCCCAGTTTCCTGTCTTCTCATTTCACAGCTATAAAAAAGGTCAGTTTCAGTGACCTACTGTAAGTAAAAAGGAAAAGTGCTTAGAGTTAGAGTTTAATGGTGGGGATACTTTCATCAGCAAATCAGTACAAAAGAGAGAAAACGAGAAGAAGCAGCACCTCTGAGTGAAGGTAAAGACACGTGTCTAAATACAGTCAGCTGGAGTGCTGAACCCCACACGGCCTGTTTGTTCCTCACATGTTTCACTGACTTGAACCATGAGGCCCGTGTGATGTGCTGAGTAAAGAAAAGATCAAATGTATCAGACATGCTATGCAGGAGATCTGAGCTCTAAACATTTGTTTGCCTGCTACAGTCCATCACACACACACACACACACACACACACACAGATCCAAGGGTAGATTCTGGATTAGACTCAGTTCTCATATCAAATCCAAGGTTTTTCTGCTCCCTGTCCGGGCTGCAGCGAGGTATGCAAGGTGGACAAACAGTGGCAACACAAATGGTTACCTAAGGATCCAAAGCAAACAGAGCAGAGCCCCTCTGTCAGCTGATAGCCCCACGCTGCCCTTCACATGTTCTCATCGGTCTGTCCCACGTCACTGCACGCCCAGCACCTTCCATTCACTTCACTTCATTCCTCTAAACCGCGTGTTGAATCCTCTCCAGGGTCAAGGGTCACTTTTATGACTTCTACACTCAAGTCAAGTCATGTGACTGCAGCAGAGGAGCCACTCGGTGTGTGTTTGTCCACTTGATCTCATAAGTCAGTGGGTATGTGTGTGTTGGATCAACAGAGGAGAGCCAGGAGCCGTGCCACAGCGGAGCATTGTTCACACAGGTGGAGAGGAAGTGATAGCACATTAGCCTCCGTGATTAAGAGCTTAAAATAGGCGAGCGGAGAAAGCGGAGGAGAGTGTGTGTGGCCTCCCTCACCGCCTCATACTCCATGGCTTTTCATGTGCTGCACTTTGAAAGAAACATCCACCTGGAGTGCATCCTGTAACGCTAACTACCAAATGTTTTTTTTGTTTTTTTTCCCACAAAACTTCTTTCAAAAGTTGTGCCTTCGACTGGCTCCAGCAACACTTTAATGAGATTTCTACAGCTAATTATGCACGAGTGCTACTACGACAAATAGACTGTCAATCTCTCTGGCCGTGATTAATGATTCAGCAGGAATGATTTTATTAGGGCTCGCAGTGACTGCAGACTGTGGGAGTGTGCTTACAGACAGCAGGTAGCTCGGTGCACTTTGCTGCAAAAACACATGCCCACTTGTTTTTCTCCTTTTTCTCCTCAGTTGGCGCCCTCCCCCCCCTCGCCCCCTCCCAAACACTCAGTGTATCACAGTCCTCTGCACTGTGCAAACATTCTGCTGGGTTTGCTATCTCTTGGTCTAATGTGGACACTTTGGCAGAGTTTCCCAGTTTGGCTGCAAAGCTACTTAGGATTTTAACAAACCCCCCCTCCTTTCTCCCTCCTGCCACGCTCGGTAAACGCCTTTCACAAACAAAAAACCTGCAAGCCTCTCTGTCCTGAAGGCACGGGGTTTTTTTTTTTTGCTCTGGCAGCTCCGACACAATTCCTCTTATCTCCCGATTATCCAGCAGCTGAACAATGTGTTCCAGGGGAGATGAAAACAGGCCTTTCTGGGGTCTCCTTCATCATTACAAAAGCACCTAAATTGACACTGCAAAGTTAGTGCGCAGTATGTTTTCATGAACTTTTTGCACTCTTCAGCGAGTGGAAATAAAATCCGACGGGGACGTTTTCCCCCCCGCACAGCTCCTCAGAGTGCTCCGTGTCATCACACGGTGAGGGAGAGGCAGACGGCACTCACAAAGAGTGCGTGTGTTTGAGATGACAGTGAAAAGCACTGTGTCACTTCTCCATAATGAAAAGCAAAGATGTTTTTGCCCTGCAGTATTTCACCTGACTCCATGTTTTGGAGCTTGTGTGTGTGTGTGTGTGTGTACAGGTGTCTCATGTTCCTAACAAAGTAAAGAAAGCTCTTCACGACGCCTCGCTGTGAGCTCAGCTTCCTTTTCATTCACTTTGTTATGGACGTGTTGCAACATTTCCCTCGAGTCTCTTCAGTGCACACATCACGCCAGACGCTCCAACCTGCACCGCTCGGCCGGCTGTGGGCTCACGTGGTCACGGCGTCACTGTCGGCACAGGGCCGCACGGAGGAAAGCTACACGTCGATTCAAAGTAGGGGTGGGTATTGCCAAGGACCTCACGATACGATACGTATCACGATACTTTAGTCACGACATGATACGATATGATACTGCGATATCCAAATTTCGCAATACATTGCGATATTCTACAATTTTAAAATGTATTATGCATCTTACAATCCGAGTTGTATGTTCATCAGATGATAGTGATAATTCATGTGACAAACTGAGTCAAAGCAATGTAATTCATGTAGCGGTACAGCGACTCCTTGCAGAGCGGAGGTGCAGAAATAGACCTGGATTTAAAATCCGTCTAACACATGATTTATTGTTTGGAATAAAAAAAATCGATATTAAAATGTTAAATATCGATATTGAATCTGGAGACAAAGTATCGCAATACATTGCCATATCGATATTTTTGCCCACTCCTAATTCAAAGTGCGTGGAGACATTTTCACGCATTCATCCCAGTCAGCCTCGTCCGTCTGCAAGTCCAACTATCATCCAGAGGATGGGTGTGTGTGTGTGTGTGTGTGTGTGTGTGTGAGTGCCAAACCCTGCCAGCTTGCAGCTGTCACAGTGAAATGTGATTCCTCGTGTCAAGCACAACCTCCAAATCAAACTGGAACTGTGATTGCACTTCCTCCCCCCGCACCCCCCCGTGGAGAAAAAACATGGTGGATTTAACGCTGAGTGACAATATGAAGCATCAGTAAGCTGGAGAATACATCCCTTATCGTCGTCAGTGCCACTGGTAAACATAACAAGTCTCAGCTCGTTCCTTTGAGGAGCACAAGTGTGTGTGTGTGTGTGTGAGTGTGTGTGTACTGTAAGTGCAATGCAGCTCAGTCAATAACAAAGGCCACGTGTCAAAACGAGCAGCACCTCCAACCTGTTGCCTTGGTGTGAATATGCAGCAAACATTTAATTCCAACTTGATGAAGGGAAAAAAGGGAAGAGGTGTGTGTGTGTGTGTGTGTGTGTGTGTGTGTGTGTAAGTTGAGGCTGTGCATACTTCGGTGCCATGACACGCCCTTCTCTGGTAGAGGAACAAAAGCGTGTGCACATCACAATTAGGCAGCCAGCCTCATTCGTCAGCGCGGCCCAATGAGCGAGCGAGCGAACGGCGGCGGCTGAGCGTTCATGTAGAAAATGCCACCGTGATCATTTCTCTGTGCCTCTGTCGGCCTCGCAGACAGCACGGGAAACATTTGCATGCCCGTATCTGAAATGTTGGGAGGCTGAGCGCTCGGCGGGGCGAGGAGTTGATTAACTGCATTAGCATAACAACACATCCACTTGTCTGTACTCGGGGGCATAATGGGAAAAGCTTGACATTGCTGTGATTGCCGTGATGGTGGACAGTTCCCTTTTCACAGAGAAGTGCGATATGTATACAAACGCCGCATTTGTGCACGACGGTGTAAAATTGCGGCGGCCCTACGAGCCCGAGGGAAGAGGTGTGAAAAATATGTGCCATAGTGCAAAGCGTGGTTACATTTTTCCCCGCCACAGCGGCACGTAATGAGCGATGATTGAGACCATTATCCTCACATGGGCAGACAGCTGGGCATATGAAGCTTTGGTAAACACTGTGAGCAGATGAATTAGTAATGCTCTGTTATATAGCAGCTTCCAGACAGAACATAATGCTGATCTCAGTGTAAAACATTTGCTTGAATATATCATTTATAAATGAAGCACAATGACCCTCAACATAAAGCTTTCCAAGGTCCAGATCAATACTCAAGTTCTGATCTGATCAAGTAGGTCAACTTTCAATCAGATTTAGAGGTACTAAACTATGGAATAGTTTCTCTCATTTAGCAAAAAAATGTACTTCTATTAAATGT
>JBCAUF010000028.1:21984535-22007062 GCA_038406115.1 Haemulon aurolineatum
TAGACTGGGCTAATTAGCAGTTGTTAGTCTGCGGCTAAGTGCAGCAGCCCCAACCTCCAACACACACACACACACACACACACACACACACACTCACACACACACACTCACACATGTGTGCACAACCTCCATTTCACAAGCGATGATGATGGGAGATAAAGGGCAGGCTGAGTACAGTGCACAGCCATAGGGCACTGCAGCAGTGTCTGGCCCCGAGTTTGGCCCTTTGGTCAGACGGTATTCCACATCATGTGACAAGACGACAGGTTTGAGGGAATGCTGTGTTTGAACTTTTCTGTGTTATCTGTCTCCGTGTTATTCGGTGCACCTGCTGCCAGGAGGGCACGTCTTGACTCCCATTAAGAAACGATTGCTCTCAGCAGTCTAATTAAACTGTGCAGTCAAACCTGTTTTGGTAATCTGATGAAGACCATTCGGGCTGAATCATCAGTCATTTTCTGTAAATGAAATGAATATACTGTGGACAAGCATGGCACCGCTTCACTGGACCGATTCAATTTTATTTTTGGCAACACTTTTGACTCATACAGGAATGAGGCCAGCTCCAAAATCATCTGTGTCTGACAGACAGCTCCGCTTGAGCGCTGTTAACCTGACAGAGAGAAAATGAGAGCAACCAGCGGCCCTAAGGCTCGATGGTTTGATCATTTTAGAGACACGCGACCGCTTAATGATACCTGCCACTGTTATTGAAGGGAGCAGCACCGAAGACTTGGCCATCTTTACAAAAACAATGACACAGAGACTATTCCGAATTTAGCTTAGAGCAAATAAGATAGACACGCATCTTGGCGAAAAAATGCTAGAATCAAACCATTGTTCCCCTTTGCTGTAAGAAGAATTTTTATGAAATACAAAGCATCTAAACACAAAGTCACCAAGATGGAGAAAAAATAATGGAAGACCTCTTATTCTCCACAGCATGCTGCGCTGTTGATTCATTATCACTTCACTAATGATGCATAATAAGAGACTACTTTAAGATGTCTTCAAGCCAACAGTGCATTAGCAGTGTTACCTCAACCTGAGTCACAGTACAAAATGACACTTTGATAAGAAGCAGGCCTTTGTTGAAGCACACACACACACACACACACACACACACACACACACACACACACACCGTGACGCCTCCATGTGAGCTTGTTGGTTTGGCCACACACAGAGCTTCAACAACACACAGCTTCAGCCACCTCAGAGTGAGAGCATCAACGCTTTCCTTTAGTGTGTAAAGAATCAGATGGACTACATGACACCAGATAACACTAATGACTCATTTGAAGTGCACCACAACAAACCGGATGTCATTTATCAGCCTGTTAGAAGCAAAGTTGTCTTTTTCTTTTCATATGCTCTCAAATACTTAGCATGCACCGAAAAGGGGACAATGTGGTAAAGACAGAGATATGAGGAATTCTTTTTTTCTATTTCTTTTTTCTAACAGAAACAAAAAGAAATATTTCCCCAGAGGGTTTGGCTCTAACATCCCTTCGCACACAGACACAGTTTCTTTTGCAGATGCATGCACTTCATCTGGACTCCGGCTGGGCATTAAGTTGTTTCAGAAGAGCTCATCGCCCGCAGCTATGGTGAGAGATTCTCCCAACACTGCAGGTGTTACAGCGCAGCCCTATTATTACCCGGCTGCCTTTTTACCCTCCCTCCTGCTTCGGTCCACCCTCCCCTTTACGTCTCCTGTCCGTTCAAACCAACTTTTAAAGCCTGAATAAGTGCTTTGATCCAGCCCTAATCCCTACCCTTGCTGCTTGAGAACTTTACAGTTGGGAGCAAATTGATTGACAGTTCATAATCCCCTTCTTTGGCATGCACTAACACACACACACACACACACACACACACACACATACACACACACTTCAGTACCTGCCTTGTCCTCAACCCCATTAATCAAAATCAAAAGTTCTGCACAAAACAAAAAGGCTTTTCTTTGGTCCGGGGTTTGGCGGCAGCTGGACAGGCAGACGAGGTGGGGAGAAGGGAGAGATAAGGCTGCACTCTTTGTGTTTGCTTTTGTCCACGGTGGTGAACAGCACACCTGACTCACGGCACTGACACACACACAGTGCTGAGTTAGCACTCCCCTGGGCCTCCCTAGATAACGCTATCTTGACACAAGAATCAGGGCATGAATACACAAATATACACTTCAGTCATTTTTCTGTTGGAGGCAGATGAGGAAGGTCTCCTCATCTGACCGGAGTCCTTGAAATTTGAAATGCAGCTCTTGCCCTCATGTACCAATGTTTTAGACATCTGAAGGGGCAGCTGTCAATATGTCAACTGTAACTTGAATGCAGCTGAAATACAGCGAGACAACCTCTTCTGTTTCTCTCTCTCAGAACCAGAAGGTGGCCTGAGACCTTCAGAGTGCCACGGACAGGGACAGGAACGCCAGGGGAGAACGTGGCCTTGACCGAAAAATATCAGCAGTCCTCCGCTACAAATCATGGCAACATCAGCGTTCCAGGACCGGAGGCCAGCTTTGTTTCAAGTGTTTTCATTCCTGCAACGGCTACTATTGTTTGAGATCAGATTTCCTCCATTCCTACAAACACCTGCCACTGCCAAAAGACTTCTGGCATTCCCAAAGTAAACAACACATGGGGTAACATGGTCAGGGGCACCATGTTTCAAAGGGGGCCAATGATGCTTTTCGTTGTTCCTCCTACAGTATATGTTTCTGTAATGTTCCAGTGTAGGATGTTCAGATTTAGCCTGGACAAATGTGAAGGAACCTCTGTGAACAGAGAGCTCTCTTTTCAGACTGCTCTGAATCAAAGGTTATTCCTATTTTCAGAGGATCATTTCACTGTCAGCTGGTTTATTGGTCATCTGCTGCTGGCCCAACAAGGCCACGCCTCCATCCACCCGCTTTCATGCTGTGGTCATTTACAGCATCTCTTATCAGGACTATAATCTGGAGCATATTTTATTCCAGTCAGGCTGCTGTGCCTGAACTCTCAGTGATTTACAGATTTTCCTAATAGACAGAAAATGAACTTGTTGCTAAAGGTGAGTGCTAACTGTGGCTAAATGTAACAGCTAGAAGACAGTTTAAGGAGGACTGACGCTATTTGGCTCGAGGATCAGCTGAGGGGGCGTATGTAAGATAAGGCCCAGTGTAAGATAAATGAAGATGTCCTTGAACTGTGAATCGTTAAAAGAAAAACTAGTGGGGTGGAAATGAGCATAATAGGTCTTAATTAAAATAAATTTTTAATTTCTTCAGTGATCTTCATGTTTAAATATTGATAACTTGGCATAATGGCAAGATTATGGTTGAATTCAGCTAAAATTCAGCCAAATTCCACAGGTTGACTTCTTTGTTAAAAGCCATGAACATGACCTCTTGGTGAGCCATCAAAAGTTTTTCTGAATCAATTCAAGGCCATATTTGCTGATCTTGTCACTGTCTACAGCTGCAGTGATCTGATCTACCTCATTTGAGGAGTTATTGTTGGTGACCTCGGTCTGGTGAGGAGAGCTTGGCTTCATCATTACATGTGCACTGCTATATCCATGTTTGATGTTTCTGGCCTTCTTGATCTTCAACATTCCGTTTCAAGCGAGCTTATCTTCTCAAAAGTAAAAAATACAGAACTATTCATGAGATGTGTTGGCCATAATCCCTCTTCGCCCACTGTATCACATGATAAAATGCTGTCCTCTGTTTCAGTTTCATGAGAAAAATGACTCACAACATTGTCTTCCTGACATTCCGCTTCTCTTTTTCCACTGCACAAGTCGACTTGGCACTTTTTTGTTCACCCAAGTAAATATTTACAGCAGTAATTTGAATGTGACCTCAATGAGGAAAAATGATTTTTTTCTTGGAGCAGAGAAATGTGGCATTATTATCTCTGTTGCTGCCCCCAACATCCCACAGCCAAAAGGGAAAGAAACAATGTCAAGGAGAGGAAAAACAGCCCTTTACCATTCTTCCTGGCCTGAAAATATGTTGTGTAGTTCACTGGTGAAGGCACAACATTGACTATGCAAATATAGAGCGTGTGTACACACACACAAACACACACAAACACACTCTGCTGGAAGATAAAATGTTGAACAGGTGGCTGTGAGCAAAACAGCCCTTTTCTTTTAGTCTCCCTCCGGCCATGAGTCCAAATGGATAGCACAGGTCATGGAGGTCAAACAAATTCTTCCCACTCCCTCTGAAGTGCCTCTGTGGGGGGTGTGTGTGTGTGTGTGTGTAAGGGGGGGTGTTTTGGAATCCTCTTCCCGACAGCTGCTTTTGTCGTTACCATGCTACCTGGGACTAAATACACCCTGAGATCAACAACTCAAACATGGACTGCAGGGTTTTACTTCTCTCCTGTGCTGAACAGAGCCTGGCGACCGTCCTTTCATGCCCATCGCTCCTCATTACACACACACATCTGTGGAGGAATGCGGACCACTCTGATGTCTGAGAGGGTCGGCTATTTATATTTCAACCATGACAGAGAGAAAGACAGATTGATTAAGGGACTCCCCGTTGGTAAGTGAAGCCAGAACAAAAGGCAAATATGATTAAAAACCAACTGACCCAAGAACAAAATGGTAGGACGAGGACAACGAGACTCACTCCATCCAGGACGTGGAGGACATTTAGAAAACAGAGCCCTCCAACAGAAACCATCAATCTCTAAAGAAACAGCCACGAAAAGTGTCGGGTGATTTTTTGAAAATCTTTTTTTAGGCTGACTTTTCAGCCACAGCTCAACCACGATGACTCCCTGGGTGTTGTACAGCTCGGTTGGTGGAGCAGGGGCCCCATAGACACTACGGTCCTAACCACAGCA
This sequence comes from Haemulon aurolineatum, assembly GCA_038406115.1. Lineage (NCBI taxonomy): Eukaryota > Metazoa > Chordata > Actinopteri > Lutjaniformes > Haemulidae > Haemulon > Haemulon aurolineatum. Next base: position 21,989,380 of record JBCAUF010000028.1, read on the forward strand.
GCTCTGGGTTCAATTCCAGCCGACGGACCTTTGCTGCGTGTCATGCCCCTTTTCTCTACAGACGTTCAGAAATAGTGATGACTTCCTCATTGAGTGTGAGTCAACATGGAAGTGACTGTTGGTGATGACATTCTCGTGATTCAAAATTCACACAAAGTTCACTGTGGAATTTACATGAAATGTGCTCGACCACAGTTTCTGTCATTTGGAACAGCGTGACTCAGAAAAAAACAACAAAAAAAGACCTTCACCCGTCATCATAACGGACAAGGAGCTCCATCTTGTTCTGATGCTAAGGGCCCCAGCTGCCTCTGCCTCGCTCGGGGGGCTCTCTGTTATAGCTGGATTACTCCCCAAGTGAAACATACACACTTCATATAAACTTCCTGATCAGCTGCGACTTGGCCTCTGTGTGCCCCTATCTGTGGTGCCCTGCTGGAGGAAGTGGAGAGGTAGAGGCGAGGACCCTCGAGAATTGAGGCTAATTTATTCTTAATGGAAAAATGCCCTGTGCTGCTTCAGCAGGCTGCAGAGGCACCAGCATGTCTGGAGAGCAGCATTATGTTTGTCAGCGGAGAGGGACACAAACATTAGATCCTCTTGTTAAAAAAAATAAACCTGAGTGCCTCTCATTACTCAGTAACCACTTAATTTACCAAAAGACAATGGTCCCTGCAAACATTTGTTTTCTGCGCTCAGGAGACAGTCTGACAGACAATTACGGCAATTAAGAGCCACGAAGAAATTCTGACCTTCAGCACATGCCCTGCTGTTGTTCCTGTGAGTGTGCATGCATGAGGCCTGCACTTGCCAGGTGGGGAAAGTAATTTGCACAATTGCCTTCTCGGTGGAGGTCCATTACCAGAAACACAGAGACAGTCAACTCGTGGCAGCTCTCCATGTTTATCAGAGTTAATGGACACGGCTTGTCAAGTGATGCTCTCCAGCAAATGGTTAAAAAAAGTCCATCAGCGGCTAAACGCCCAGGCACTCCAGGCTGATATGGAGGATAGAGACACTAAACAGGGCTGTGAATGGGCGCTTTATCATGACGAGGTCTGTGGATGGTTATCTCAAAATGCCAAATCCACCCCAGGAATCCCACCATGGAAGCAGGTCTATCTTAGTCTTATCTGGGAACGACGTGAGATATAAGGAGGATTAGGTTATCTAGCAAATACCATGAAAAACACTTTCTAAAGACAGTCAAATGTGTATAGACACGGTCTGTAGGACACTGACATTTAAAAGGAAGAGCAGAAATCTCTGAGAGAATTCACGGTTTGAACTTTTGGCCCGCCTCAAGTTGTGTGTTGTCTCTTTTCAGAAAAATGTATCCCCATCCCTGTGTTCAATACTGTATCAATTCAACGCTGTGTTGGGTTGTGTCTCTGAGGTGTTAAACAGGTCAGCCGTGCATGAGCCCCAACTCAGATTTCATCCGCTTTGCATGGGCTACTCCCTTTGCCTCTCTCTGCCAAAAGTGACAACAAAGCAGCCGTCATAGGTCTTATCTCCTGGCTTCAAAATGACAAGACGGAAAGGCGACGTCATGCTCGCCGTGTACACTGTTTCAAAAACTGGACTTTCAACTATGGCAGCCTTTGCCTTTGTGTCCCTCCTTCACAGCACTTCACTTGAAACACTAAATCAATCTCTTTACATTGAAAAATCCAATTATTTGAGCAGCAGATGTATTTGATCATGTTCAGAGCCATTACAGGGGTTCAAAAGACTCAGGAGGCAGAAAAAGCTTTTCTCTTTTTTCATGGTGTAGAAGGGGTCTGAACTGTTGCTTAAATGGCCTAACTGAATTCCCAAAGTCACAAGTGGCACTGTGCACCTTATTACAGATGAAAATATGACTTTCATTTTGGCTAGATAAGGGATCGAATGGATGTCAAGCGTGAAGTGAAAGCTGAATGCCTAATAACACAAACTGTAGACACAGTCCACTGTCAGCTGGATGTATTTTCTGATGATTGTGGTTAGCTCCACACATATTTAGCTCTGTAGCTGTCATCCCCTTGATTGGGAGCACATGTATTTAGCAGTCCTAGGTCTGAAATGGGACAAAGGCCAAACAAACAATGGTGCTTTTAGCTGCAAAGAGAAAAAAAAAGCGTCTTCAGCCACGAGACATGTAAGAAGCGACGCACTAATGACTAGAATTACACTGCCGGCACGGCAGGAATGTAGCAGCGCTTGTTTTTCAGGTTTGTCACACTGCGAGTTAAGGATGAGACAATGACAGGAAATCAGCAGCTGTGCTGACAGCAATCTGCTCTGCCGCGAAAGATGTATCCTCCAGGTGATGGCACCAATTTATACAATGCCAACAGCAGATTAAGGGGAAATTAATAATTTCCTCGGGAACAATTTGACAGGCAGAGGGTGATTTAAGGACTCGGCGTCGACTCCTAATGACAGCTTGTTTCAGGCAGACGTGTATCCGTGAGGATGAGTTATTGGTTTTCACAGGGAACAATCTAAGAGCAGCCACAACTGACAGACTGGAGATCAACAAAGCATCATGATTTCACGAGTCCCGCATGAAACTGCTGTGCATGATCACCTCACTCGGAGCAATGAGTCATAATTACAACTCTATCAGCAATCATCTGTCCTTCCATTCCTCCTCCCATTTTCTTCCATTTTCTCATCTTCTTTCTTTGCGCTCTTAATTTCTCTCGGCCTCTGTTAGACTTCTCATTTACTTTGTTCTCTTACATCACTTTTATGGACGGGTCAGGACAACTTCCGAATATCATGTCAGAATAGAGGCTTAAATAGACATTTGTGTCATTCAACAGCTTTATTACCTTCACACATTATAAAGACAGAAATTCTTTTGAGGTCAGAAAACTGACCCAGTGTGTCTCAACAGATCATCTAATAAGTCTGCTGATTCTGACTTTGTATATAATGATCTCATTCCCAGTATCACTACATGACATCATCAGTATCAGTTCATGACCATTTAAAGTCACGACACCAATCACAGTCACAAGAGAGAAGAGAACAGAGCAGTGAGCGTGATCCACACACAGACACAGCCTTTCATATACTCCGCATCATTTCCTGATGCACAGCGATAAACTTTCCCTGGGTGAATACCAGGCTTATGTTTAGTACTACCACCCACATTAACCTATTCTCACAAAAACTTCCTGAAACACAATAGGCTCATTTCATATACCTACCCCGGGCTCAGTACCTCTTTGCTGTTTCCTATTGGGAAACCCTGACAGGAAATGACAAGGAGAGGTTATGTGAAAGCATGGCATGATTCATTCACGGTGTGAATGATTCAAATTCCAAATATGCAAAGAGCAGCCAAACTGGGCCAATCACATGTAACGCTCTCTCTTTGAGACGAGCTACATCACAAGAGGATAAGACAGGTGTTTCAGCTCCATTAAAATCATGTCAACATCAAAATCAATCCATTGCATGTTTGATCTGCCTCCAATATCAAAAGGTCAGACTACACCTCATCTTTTGCAAATACCATATGATTTTGGAAAGCTTTAAGGTTACTAATTCAATGGGACAGAAAGCCTAATACTGTAAGTGTTACGGTCAATCTCTTTTTTAAACTGAGTATTATTGGTTCACGTCATTAGATGTGTGTATTACCAGTTCTTTCTACACTGCACAGAAAGGATTTCAGTCATATGCCTTGGTCTTGTTATGGTCAATTGTTACAAATCACTTCCCCCTAATCCAAACTGCTATATTGGGACTTCTATCAGACGTCAGAGTATCCGACTCTCAAAGAAAAGCCATAGCATTTGCTCGTCTCCTGGGCCTGTGAGCAATATCTGGGGATTGGAAACTGGACACAACATGGACTCACGTTGAACTGATGTCTCTTCTGCACCTGGAAAAAAAGACAGACTTCGAGCATCATTTATTGCTCACGCAAAGCAAATGCTGGTCTGATATGCAGTACAAAAGGCCTTACATATATGCTGACTTTAGGTGTGATCAGGTGAGCCAAAAGAAAATCCCCGAAAGGTAAGTATTTTATTGTTTCTTCAATGCAGCATCTGTTTTTTATTGACAGGGGCTTGAGAAAGCGTGCATTACCAGGAGAAACTGAGTTCACGTAATCCACAGGCTGCTGTAGCCTGGGTTTCAAATCCTCACTTGTTTTAGAGGTTTCCCACTTATAATTCTAATGGTGTATATGAACTTAGAAACTGGAGGTGGGGTCTACTCCCTTTAGGACTCTGCTCAGTCTTCCAAAGATGAGTTGGAATTTTGCCCTGAAGCACTCAGCCACAGTTTTCTCTCTATGATCAGCTCCTTAAGAACTCTGCAAGTTTTGACTTGACCAAAAAAATCTATTTGGAATTTCCAGGCAAAAAGTACAGAGTGTTCTACTCGACATGACCAACTGTGGAAAAAAAAAGTACTCGTCACTCCTTCAGGTAGCCACACGGTACAGCCAGAATTTATGTTTGGAGGAAATATATCTTCCAATGAGACCAAGATGAATAAAGTGGCTGAGCTCGCCAGGATATCTATTTATTTATTTAGCACATGATTAACTGAATTCAATGAGCTTCAAAAGAGTCAACAAGCCTATCAGGGCAACAGATCAGGCTTCTCGACTGCACCAAAGCATCTCCCTTCAAAGCTGCATGTCAGCAGCTCAAGCCTTGAGAGTGAAAGAGAGGTAGAGCGGGAGAACAAAGCTGAAAAGCCTCAACTTATCTATCCTTCATTTTGGGCTGATTTGCATATCACAGTTTTTTTTTCCCTTTTTGCGTCTTCTGTGGATGGAAGCAATCCTTTCTTTAAATATTTGGAAATCTGAAATGACAGTTCTGTCACCGTCCTCCTCACTCTGCATCGCCTCCAGCAGTTCTGAAGGAGATAAACACAAGGTAGATAATGTGAACAGAATCTCACTCAAGGGTGGGGGGGGGGGGTGATAAACTGCGAGCGACTCGTGATCACATATTGTAGTTTGAGGGTGGAGACACAGCAGCTCTGCTTCCCGCTCGTGTCCACAAAGGATTGAAACGTTCCAGCCATTTTCAACCTGAAGTGGAATCAATAGCAGCGATTTCGATGATGCCCATTAATAATTTATGCTTCAAACACTTTGGGGAAGAGTGGATCAATTTACTTGTCAAATTGTCCACCCCATTAGTCCATGGCATCCCAAAACTTTACAGTCCAACAACCGCTAAAGTCAACAACACATGCTCACGCTCCTGTACTCGACTATCCCCGTGAAAAATAGATGCAGCCCCATCCTCGCTGACAGTCTGTTTCTCTACACAAGGCGACTGTTGCTATTGTACCTCTCTATGGAACGGTGACAGCAAACATCTCATTCTCTGTTGTCCAGGGGAAGAGCTGGAACAAGGAGGCGCGAGCACAATACTTAGCAGTGCACTGTACACACGGAGCAAGGCGGGAGAGAGAGAGAGCCGTGGAAAGGCCAAGGCGAGCCGGAGCAGAGGCAGCGAGGCAGTCTTGGGGGGGAGTCAGCTGAATTCCTCTGTGGCCTCAGGTTAGCTTTATTAGCTGCTGTATATGTCAGCAGGAGACACAGGAATAGCTGGCAAACGCTGCACCTTTGCACTGTGGCTGTGTGGGTTGTCTTATAAATGATGAAGTGTGCCTTTCCTTTACTGGCTTATCTTTTACTTGGGTGGTCACAGCAGCGTGCAGCAAAACTGTACAATCGGTTTCAGTATCAGCAAACTCTGTAGCCGTGTGTGTTCTTTGTCTCGCTCCACTAGGTGGACAGAGATATAGATCCTCCCAAAAGTATCCCCTGAAACAGAAATCCCACCCAGCTTTCTTATCAGTGGTAAACACGCTTGGAAAATCCTTGTAGTGGCTTTCAGCAGCAGTGTTAAAAGATCCGTAGTGAGAAATGTCAGAGAGACTGGCTCAAGAGCAGGTGTTTGGAGTGTTGTCTCAAAGAGATGATAGTCCAGGACGAAATACCTGAGTGCTGAGATTATTCTGAGACAAGCTTGGTGGTGGTGGGTGTTATCTCTGACTGGTCTGGAGGAGATCACCCTGGTATTTCCTCAATAAGGCCAAAAGGCAGATCTTCCAGTGGTTCCCATCCAGTCCTCAAGTTAAAATTAGACCTTAATACCTCTGGCCCCAGCAGAGAACATCAGGGCACGGCAGGTCTGGGGCCTCATTTATGAACGATAGGCACAAAAGAAGGTGTACACTATCTTCAAAGCAAAACTGGTGGATTCATAAAAAGCAAAGTTGACAGGAGAATGTGCGGTCCTCCTCTGATCCATCTATAAACCGAAGAAAGGAGAAACTGCGACTCTGATGGCAGAAGGATGAAACGCAAGAAACAGTTTGAAATCCTAAATTAAATATTATCTCATGTTTTTTATATGAGGAGTTCATTTGCAAAAACAGATAAAAGTCATTTTCAAAATGAATGAACAAACACCTGTTTGGTTTATATTCCCTTAAGTGCATACACAACAAAACATGATTCAGGATCACGAAGACAAACAGAGATGTGTTTTTGCAAAAGAACTCCTCACACATATTAAACAGTTTAATGCGCAATCATATTTAATTGGATGTGTAATTATTAAACACCACTTGCAGGAGACATTTCAGAGCACAGCCTATCACATCAAACCAGCTTTATTTCTTTTAACTCCTCAGGAGCCTCGTTAATGGACCCCAAGGTGTCGGTGGCATGGTAGCAGTTTTTTTTTTGGTTGGGGGCTACCAAACACCTCTTCTATGTATAATCTGTCCACTGAAATGACGTCCTCCATCAGCTATTTATGGATTGGATATAAATCTTTCATGTCCGTAGTCTGTTTCTTTTAGCTGTTCCTCTTGTCATTGCAGTAGTTCTTTGTGTTTGTAATGTTTGAATTTCACTGATTGTCCGTGATTGGTCGTTGGTGCTCTTTAGTCCCAGACAATGGACGCAGTGGAATGTGACGCTGGCTGTCACGCGGGTCGTTTGAGATATGTGGTCATGAATTCCTGATTTTTCATGGTTGTCTGGGGCTCGTTCAGGACTGCTTTTTTGACATTGCCTTTGTTCATGATGTAAAGTCTGCTGAAACATTTGAGTCGTTGCTCGTAGCTGGAGGCAGCCATCACGGATCTTGTCCTGTCTCGTGACAACTGCGCTCCTCGTGGCGTCAGTGACACCCCACCTCAGTAAAAACAGATTAAATGATTGTGTACTGTGGGCACTGAATGTTTGAAATTATTGTACTACAACGGTGAAAAAAGATCTACAAGCTGTGCCTGCTGGCTACTTCTCAGTTTGCCCACATTACAATGCATAAGCTGGTTATATATAATGATACAAATATGATGAGTAAGGGGAGCCGGAAGTTATGTAAACAGAGCTTAGGAGCTTAACTGTTCAGACTTCTGAAATATCTACGCCAAGTTTTTAGTCTGAGCTAAACTCTGAAATAATTCTAAATGACAAGAAATCCTGTGTGTGCAACAGTGTTCATCTCCACAGTCCAAGCTCTGTCTGTTCACAGCTAATGAACATATGACAAAGTATGATCAAGTATATAAAGTGCATGTTTTTGGCCCCTGGGTGGGTGAGTTTTTCAGGCTCTGACAGAAGCTTTAGATAACACCATCTGTATGCTCAGCTGGGCATTGCAGAGGAACCAGCTACCGAAGTCGAGGTCCCGTATGCAATTATGGAAAGTTTCTCGCTGCCGCCTCAATCACTGGACTGATATGACAACTTCTGACATTATTAGTATTTTGGTCAGGCAACAGGGTGGAGTGCTGTTTGCAAAGATCACAGATAATTGGCCATCTTTGGCTGCGTGCTAATAGATGACATGATGCATGCTGACAGGATGCTGTCACACCTTAAAATGTGTCACACTTTGTTTTGCCTGCAGGATTCTGAGTTGAGCAACTTTAATATCACCTCAAGAAAAGCAATAAGTGTTTAGTGAAACCGTCTCTGAAAAAAAAAAAGCTAAATACTGCAATGACAAAGAGTAAAGAGGGACTCGAATACACTGCGCAAGTCCATCTCAAGGAGAACCACGTGGAGCAGCAGCACTGATGTGAGATCTGTACTCCCATCCGTCAGCAGCTTCCTGTTTCCGCTGAAGTTCAAGTCAGGAGAAACACAGCAGCTCTGGGGAGTGTGAGTTGGTCCTTGGTGACAGAGGAACAGAGGCAGGGTGGTGCAGTTACAGACTATCCTTCAACGTGAGGACTCCACGTCAGACGGCATCCGCTTTCTTTAAGTGTGCTCTGACAAAACACTGATCACTACCAGCTCTAAGGCTGCTGTTCTGTAGATGACCCTGAGGACAAAAAGCTAGTATATGCTTAGAGCTTGCTGTAATTAAATGCCTGGATGTAAAAGGTGCAGTGTGCAGGATTTAGGAGGATCTATAGGCAGAAATGGAATATCATTTACATAAGAATCTTTTCATTTGCGTCCTCAAAGTAAGAATGGGTGTGTTTTTGTTACCTCAGAATGAGGAGCGAGTCCTTCTCATGAAGCCTTCGTGCTGCAGAATGGACGAACCAAACCCTCTGCAGAGAGGGCCTTTCATGTTGCTCATGGTTGCTGTAGTTCCTCCAACAAGCTTGGAAAGGGAGGGGGAGTGGAATCTCATTTGAAAGAGAACTCCTTCTGATGCTATTACTCTAATTATCTATTAAGTCCCCCCACTCTTCAATTCATCTTTATTTGGGTGATGTGTCCTGTTTTTCTATGACTCACTCTGTATTGAGTGTTTTGTCTGACTGATTGTTATTTGGGGTGCTTTAAGTGTGCGCGCTCCCTTGTGCCTTTCAGCACACGGAGAGCTGTTTCCCCTGCTACATCGTGACAGAGGAAGCTATTTTTAGGCTTTGGATTGTCCAGGCTCAGCTCAGTTAAGGTGAGACAGAGGTGGGGGCCACGTGGTAAGTGGACATTGATTAAAAGTGTCCAGTCAGTGACGGTCAATGGGGAAACACCAAGACTAGACTGACCAAGTGTGTCTTCATCGCTCAGTGAGTCAGTCTGGGACAGACTCTCTCCCACCGTGCTGTGGTCCAGCCTAAGAAAGTGAGGATCACCCCGCATGAGTTCATAAAGCATTACATTAATATCATGAACAAGGGAGAGGATGCAGTGGGAGATTTTGCAGGATACTCCTGAGGCTGTGGCTCTGATGTACAACAAAAGAACAACTCTAATTACATATTTGAAATTATTAATATAAAACCACCAGCGCTTGCCTGGCCAGTGTGTCTGGGTAACAGTTGGGTTCATGTGAGGAGAAAGGGAGAGGGGGGAGGGGGGCAGTGGAAATTGTGAAATTTAGAAATTAAAGTCACAAATTCAAGGAGACAAAGACAAGCAACTTTTTTTGACAATATTTGTACAATGTTGTTTGTCGAGTTGGGTGAATTTAACACACCCCCAGAGAAACAGAACAGCGGCAAAGTTTGTGCGTATATGTTTCCTATCAGGAAAAAGAAACTGTCAGTAATACGGCAGAGGGATGCAGAATAAGCAAGAAACACAGGAACTAGTCAGAGAAACCACCCACGGCCAGCAAAGTAGATTCACTGAGACAAGCCCGTGGCAGTAAACACAACTTTAAGACGAGCATAATACCAGGGTTTACTGTGACTCTTAGCACCATTCAGAGGAATAATCTCTCAATTATTGCAGAGACTTTGTAAACAAACAGTGTAGCTCGAGCAAAGACACGTCTTCACAGAATGCCAAACAAATTTTTGATGGTGGGGCACGCAGGACAACCATTTCCAATCCCCACAGCCTCATTCCTCACAAAGCCCGGCAATGATGTGGGCATACTTTGCTGATTGAAAATCAATTGTACCATGGAACTCTCAGCATCCTAATGTTGTGGGTGTACTCGAGATTAAGACCTTAAGACCTGCAATTTTCTCCTTGTGCTAGGTGCTCCAGTTTCAAGTACTTGTTGTGAGGGCTGTTCACCCAAAAGGAGAGCTTCCGGATATAGAACATTCCAAAGGGAGCTTCCTTAAAAGAGAGTCACACTCAATTTCAGATGTATTATTTCAATATGATGCATAAAACTTTAATATCAAAGACACCCAGTCACAGCTTAAAGCCCTAACAGCTGTCAACATTTAACACTTCTCCACATTTCAAAGCTGCAGCTTCTGTTTAATATTCAGCCGACACTAAACACGAGCAGAATGCTTCAGCGTTTAGCGGCTGATACAGGAGCAGTGAAATGAAGTCGGCTCCTTCCAGCCCGGACACACACCTCGACGGTTCTGGAAGGAGAATGAAGTGCTCAGTGGCTGACATCCTAATGAATGGATCCTTTCTGAGGCCCTGACCGCTGCCTGTTGTGAAAATACTGCAGCAACAATAACTGTGACACAGAGGATAATTGTCTCTGTTACAGGTGTGCCTCATATTAGAATGTGGTGCAGCTGTGACAGGCTGCTTTGTTCTGTATGGGGCTACACATCCATATGTCAGGACAGATCAGACGGATGGAGAAACCCTTTCTCTTCAAGTCTTTAACGCGCGATAAATAAAGATCTTAATGCTCTACAGCATAATAATAGCAGACATCAAAGCTGAAATTCGGTGGTAATCCTCTAAAGATGTATTAATTTGAAACCCATGCAGACTGTGTTAACATGAGGATGAGCGCAGGCTGCATTCCTGCTTCGCAGCGCTGAAACCTGAGCAGCCCCGACAGCGCGAGAGACCCACAACTAATGTCATATGTGGAGCATCGAGCTGAACCACCAACAGCTTCACAAGCACAGAGGTGGCTGTCAGCTTTAAAACCAAAAGCCTGGGCTTCAGGCTGCATGAGGTTTAGGATTACCAACAGAAAACAGCATGCTGGAGGGATAACAGCAAGATGCGCCCGCAAGATTTGAAGGTAAAAGAACGGAGGGGATCGTATAAACATCCCAAATCTGGCATTATAGGCTGTAAATTCAGCTGAATGATGACATTTTTCCAACACTGGCTGAACCTGTGATATTACAGGTCTATGTGACTGTGTGGAGATGAAATGATCGATTCTTGACATTGCTTTGTGTTTTGTGTTTTGTCTGCTGGGGTGACAAATCTCCCATGTTCAATATCTCACGACTACTCTCAGCTCCGACAGGATGTTACTGCAATTTGCCCGCCATGACGGTGGTGCAATTTGAAAACAAACAAGATCCTTAATAGCGATGCCTCTTCTCTCGGCTTGGCATCTGAAACTTGGTTTGGACCGGTTCCCATGGGTACGCTTTTCAGTCAGGACCACAACAAACAAGAAACCCAATTAAAGTAGGATGAATCTGGGCTTTCCTCCCACTGCAGCCCAAGGTCAGGACTTCTGGTTCCTCCTCCTTTCACGTCTCATCTGACTCCATAGCACTACGGTGGGCAAACATTAGCAGCTTTGTGCGTCTGAATGTTTTATTCCCAGGTCGTCCCAACCCTCTGTAAATACTGAGCTTCCATCCTTTTTCTGAAATGAGAAAAATGTTTATTTGGCGGTCGACAACTGTGGAAATGAAGAGACACATGTTTACGCAGCTGAACCCTCCTCTCGGCCCGACGTGAACCACCCTGTGCATCGAGTGTTTATCATCCGTGCCGTGGTTAGACAACCAGCAGAAGGTGATTTACCCCTCCACGGCAAAACAACACCGAGGATACAGCACGATGCATTTTCAATTTTCTCCCCCTGACCTACTTGCTGTCTGTGTTTTTACTTTTCTATATTGTAAGGATTTCTTCTGAGGAATTTTACAAGTCTAACATTTGTCTTCCATTTACACTCTAAAAAAATAAAATCCCAGCCACTTTGGCAACAAGACTCTCCTCCTCACAAATTGCTGCGTTAATTATTAACCGACGTTTCAAATCCAGAGTATAGCTGCACCTTTTTCCACAGCATCCCTTCATCTCTGTGCACCTCAAAGAGACACAGTATCTCACAATACAAGAATGCAGACACTATTCATCACGTCTTCAGTGGAATCTCCTAATTAGGAGAACACCTTGTTGCATTAGAAGCCGTCGTGCACACCCTCGCAGGCTCACCACAGTCGGTTCAAGCCATCCCCGCTGTTATTTACAGCGCTCCGGAGCAGCAGCAGCAGCAGCAGCAGCATTATTTTAGATGCTAACAAAGAATCCCAAAGCTGAGCTGCTGGAGCCGTGGTAGGTGGCAGACCCTTTAGCTGGAAGTGGTTCAACACAGATATGGTGATCTACAACTGTAGCGCTTTCATCGAGCATTAGGAAGCTTCAGGGGAAAACTGGAGATGAATGCTTGCTTTGTGAAGCCACTGGGACGCACCAATTAAAAGCAGCAAACAATGTCAACATGACCCACTTTCCTGTCTCCTCTGGTGCCCGTGTTGTCAGCTACCACTCTCCTTCAGCGAGGCACACTCCCCTGCCTCTGCAGCGTTAGTCCAAGACACAGTGCTGTGCCCTCTGCCCCCCAGGCACGTCTGTACCCTACCTACACATACACTGCGTAACACAATCCTTTGGCATGCAGAGAGATGCTTCTCTGTCAAACCCGGCTGCTTTTAAACCGACGAGCGGCTCGCGCAGAAATGAAATATTGTGAAATAAAAGCTGGAGGAAGTCACAGAGTCGACGTCTCGCTGGGAAATCTAATTATGGTGCAAAGGCTGGCCTGGTGTCTTTTTTGAAATGCCACAGTTACTCTGATGATCTTCAAAAGGGGGACAAGATCCAGGCTGATAAAACTTGCACCCCGTGCAGCCAGTTCAGCACTTCTGCATCGGATGGATTTAAAGACGTTAGCAAAAACATTTAAACAGCGAATGACGGACGGTGTTATTGGAGGGTTTAATGTGCTCGCTTCGTTTTTAGCCTGGCAGAACCAAGCTGACCTGAACCTTTGAGGAATGCAGGTCAAACAACAAGTCAAATACCTGCATCTCAGATATCAGCCACTCTCATGTTCATAAACATGCAGGTCTGTGTCTGTTGGCAATTAACAGGCAGAATGCACTGTAACAGAATGCACTGATCTTTAACAACGGTGTCCAATGTTTTCACTACACCCCTTTATATAGAGCGTGTAATCACTATTGTGCTGTTCAGTCTAGATTTGATAGATTGGAGTTCTCCAGCAGTGTTCTTTGCTTTCATGGACTTCGTTGAGCTACCTTTCATCTCTCTTATGTTCACTTGATAAATAGCAGGTTAAATGGTGTATGACAGCAGGCCGCTCCATTTTATCCCCATAAATGCATCCAGGATGCCTATTCCAAGGAGTAATTGGATGCTTTAGGGATCAATGCTAATCCTGAGACCTGCATTTCTTCATGAACTCATAGATTCAGAGCCTGAGTGCAGGACCATTCTGTGCAATGTCCCCATTATGTTCCCAGCTTCCAAGTTATTTGTTCCTCCTGAGGTGGGGCACAGGCTCAAAAGCCAGCTGTAGTCAAAGGCATATGAAATATCCGCTGCTGAAAGGTTTTCCTCCAGACCTCGTTCAGCTCGGCAGTAATAGAGCTTTTTTCTCCTCTCTTGTTCCTTTTCGGAGCCACTCTCAGCTCCATCCGGCTAATTGACATCTAAAGCTGCAATAATGACCAGTGGTTATAGGAGTCCAGGCCCAGTTAAGGCTGATTTTATGGCTATTGATTTTTTTGTGTTTTGAGTGAGTCTTAACAGGATCCCGGGAGCTTTTTCACCATTCAGCTCAACAACGCCGAGCCCTTTACAAGAGAGAACGAAGACAAACGTCAGGGCTCACACACGTTTCAGCCATCAGCTTGTGAGGTCACGAGTGGTTTCAGTCCTCGGTTTCACAGTTCAAGGTTCACTCTCGGCACAGAATATAAACCAAAATCCATCCCACTCATAAGTGTGCCTAACCTCCGGGGTGGCCCAGCGAACAGATCAGTGTCTTCACATTCTGTTCCGCCGCTTCTCCCTACTAGCTGGTTAATGTATTCAGCAACTACAAAGTGAGCAGCACATTGCAAATACATTTATTCTATCTTTTATTTAAAGCTTATCTAACAGAGCCTCTCTGTGGCCCTCTCCGTGCCGCGTGGCTAAGGCTTCTGGGTAGGAATAACCTCTTATCTACATAAATAATAGTGTTTCTGCACACAGCATGCTCATTCCAAATGTAACTCATCCATTCAGGACCCTAATGACACACACACACTCACACACACACACACACACACACACGCATACACCAGCTACTATACAAATACAGAAAAAAATCTCTTTGACCACACTCACCAGCCTCTCTCTGAACGCCAATTAAGAATATAACAATCTCCATGATAAAACTTTCATTTAAAGTTGCAGACGGTGGGGAGCGTGTTTCCTGGGGAATTAAGGAAGCAGATTTCCCCGAGGTAATTTAGCTAAGTCTAATAGAAGGTCCCATCTCTGCTTGAGCCGAAGCCGCTCCATTAATAGCTGTGTACGGGGTGGGAGGCGGGGCGGGGCTGGGGGGGTTCTGAAGCCGCTGACCGTCGGCGGGGCCCGGAAAATGTGGCAGAATGGTCAGACATCACAGACGCTCCTTCACACTGTCACTCCGCTTTAGTGTAAAAGCTTTTCTATGCCTGCCATCATCAACACCGTCAGCTTGTGCCTTTCTACTATTTTTTCTTTTTTTTCTTTTTTTTTTCCACCTGTGAAGTCACTTTTTAAAACGTCTTCCTGAGCTCGGCGGAGGACAGCGAGTCCCATCCTGTCGTCAGGAATCAATGAGCAGAATACCGATCTGGTCATTCTGTGGGGGATAAAACACATTACTGGCACACACGCGGGAGGAAAATTCTCTCTAGATTAAATTCAGAACACACAGCTTGACTCCTCAGTGAGCAAGTCAATAAATCAGAATCCAGAGGCATGATAACACAAGTTAGTTAGCTGCCTTCATTCACTGTCGCCTCACTCGTCTGCGTCTCCCCACAGAGCTCCTTCTCCGTGGCGAGGTGGACGGCGGTACATTTGAATTTCCTGCACATTAAACAAAGCTGCAGCTCCCCCGCCGAGCTGTGGGCAAACACGGCGTTTGACTCCTCGACTCGATGCTGTCAAATGACTCACACCATGAGCGCATGGAAACTACCTGACACACTACACCGGACCAAAAGCCCAATGCACACGAGTCATAGTCACATGACGACGTGTTTGCTCACTGGTGCGGGTTTACCCATGAGCTCACTTAGTTTCACTTTCGCTCATTTATTCTCAGCTGTTTTTCTGCCGCTCGTCCTCCTGGACCATTCAGTGAGTGCGGTGTTTTCTGCCGGGGGAGTTAGGGGAAAACTACAGGGGGGGAAGCCCACAGTACTGTACACACACACACCCACACCCACACACACTACTCTAATGTGAGGGCCCAACATTAGACACACTTCTCACCTTGACAAAAGGGACTGGGACATGTAATCCCCAGTGAGAAAATCCTAGATTTTCAGGATGGTCTCATGGTGGTGCTTCTCAGGTTCCAGCAGGTTACCGTTGCAA
This sequence comes from Haemulon aurolineatum, assembly GCA_038406115.1. Classification (NCBI taxonomy): domain Eukaryota; kingdom Metazoa; phylum Chordata; class Actinopteri; order Lutjaniformes; family Haemulidae; genus Haemulon; species Haemulon aurolineatum. The sequence continues at coordinate 22,004,897 of JBCAUF010000028.1, forward strand.
AGTGCAAACACAGACTGTACCCACTGCATGAACACTGTGTCCACTTAACACGAGCTGTGGTCTTCAGGTTCACTCAACTGTGCTGATAGGTGAGGCGCATCGCGGCCAGAGAACACGGCTTTCCTCGTGTTCCTCCTGTTATTCTCTAACCGGACTGGCTAATTTGTCTCAGATTGATTCATTCTTTTGCTCCTCATTTATCCTAAGGGGGGGTTATTCAGTAATCTTCAAATTAGAGGATGATTTATTTCTGATGAGACAAAGAAAAAGAGGCTATTGTGAGCAGCAAATGATCCTCTGGCTGGTAAACATGCTGGCTGTGTGCAGCTTGCTGCTATAAGGAGCTCTCGGTGCACTCCCTCCTGGACACTAGATCCTCTCGCTGCTAAATGGAGATGGAGCGATGAAAAGTTTCCACGTATCGCCTCCAGCAAAATGCAGCTCGTGATAATTCTGTATCAAAAAGAGCCAAGAAATGCTTTCCAATGCAAATGATGAAGGCAAATCATTTGAAAGGTGTTTATAATGTACCTGTATGAAGTATTTAAAAGTGTTGCATTCAGGATCTTCATTGTGTTTCACGGTGAAAAGCTTCTTGCTCGCTGATGCATTTCTGCAGAGGACGGATTATTAAAGACGTCGGCATCTTTATTTATTCAACAGTATGTTTTCATTTACATGCGAATGAGGGGGGAAACAAGTGAATTAATTAAATGGAGCCACATTTTGTCTGTCAAGGCTGCTGACTGAAGCGTTAATCCGGCTCGAGCGAGGAAATCTGGTCCTCGGGGAGGGAAGCTGTGGAGCTGAATCACTGGTATTACCGCAGCTGACCACGTCTTACCATCCAACTTATTTCAACTTTCCTCCTGATCGGCGACATCACCGCCGCTGACATCCCAAGCTGTCTCAGCTTTTTATTTTCAGGTGTCAGTGCTGCTGGAGGTGCAGCTTGTTTCTCCCAAATGTCAGAATTTAAATAAAGCATTCGGCCGGACCTCTCTATCATTCACGCTTTGAAACGATCTCACCGGCAGCTCACACAGGACGTGGAATTCTCTCGACCTTGTAAACCTTTGACCCCTTCCACATGACAATAGCGAGATGTTTATGTGGCGTGTCTGAACAGTAGCAGGGGTGGGGGCCTTTGTGAATATCAGATCAAACTAAAGGCATCTGACAGAGATTTAGGCGGGGCTTCAAACAGACTGTGACCTTTCTAAAATCATCAGATGAAGGTACTGCCCACCCCCCAGCCCCCTGTCTCCATATATCCACCCCAACCCCTCCCCTCCCTCGCTGCCGCCGACCCCCACTGAGGTATTTTCCCTCCAGAAAAAGACGAGCCTTTCTGCGTGTCGGGGCAGATGTGAGATAGCGTTTCTTACTGTCCCGTCCCCCAAGCCAAAGCAATTCAAGGTGCAACTGCATACCACACCCATTACCCTGTCTGTCTGTCCCGCACTGCACTCTCAGAGAGGACAGCTCAGTTTACTAAACCTGAAGCTCTTGGTTCTTAGGTCCATTTCAAAGTTCATGAGTAGAATATATGTAATTACAGCCTGACTGGAATGAAACCTAACCTGTTCTCTCAGAGGATCAAAGCTCGACACCAAAGGAGCAGGTTCCATCTTACAGTAATAATAATGGGGCTGAATTCTCTGAGTGGAGTACTGTGATTCCAACGGAAAATTGGAAATTGAAATAATGCCACTGCAATAAGATGGAGAGACACTGTGCCACTGGGGGGATTAATTGTTTATCTGGCAGCAAACCAATTTGGTAGACTGGTACAGAGTGTACATTAACTGGTTGTTCACTGATATCTGGCAGGTAGTTAGTTCATAAAAGAGCTTATTACAGCAGCCATCATTTCCATCAGGGCCTGACTGAGGGGAGCCATTCAAAGGAAAATCCACGACTCATGATGGTGTGTAACTTTAAATTCTCTGGACTCTGAACTCACCTGTTTGTAAGTGAGGCTGATGATGACTTCATCTGTCCCCCGAGGTCAGACCAAGACACCGCACGGCGTCTGCTTTCCACTCTGCTTTTTGCATCTCTCTTCCTCAATTCAGCGGCCGCGTTGCTCGAAAACATCGCTAACAATTCCCACGACACTCACGACGAGGCCATGTTTGAGAGAGTGCCACTGAGATTCTGTGA
>JBCAUF010000028.1:22007162-22025168 GCA_038406115.1 Haemulon aurolineatum
CACACACACACACACACACACACACACACGCCCGCCCCGCAGCCTCCCTGACAAAGAGCAGCTCTGTGAGCAGCGAGGGATGGCCGGTGACACAGACACACGTCCCGAGATAAGAGCGGAGAGAAAAGGAATCAGTTATTCTGACTTATCCTGTGTAAGTGACATGACACAGTGTTGCTCACGGTTTAGCGAGTGTTTAAACTATTCCAGAGCCCGGCCCTTGTACTCTCTCCAAGAAAATCCATCAGCCTCGGGGACACACAGCTAAAACACTGATGCCTCAAACAGAGCGAGCTGCCGGCCCCAGGGGCCTCTTTTTCTCTCCTTCTCCTCTTTTTTTTGCATTTTCCAGTTTGTGCCCTTCAGCTGATGAAAATGCAGCAGCTTTATAAATGGACCACGCTCATTAGATGTTTCATTATTCCACAGAGGCAGAGAAAGTGCCTATCTATCTCCTCTCTTTAAAAAACCCCCACCAGTCTGAAGCAGTTAGAGTCAAATGTGAGATGGCCCGACGTGAACGACAGGAGTCATTAAGTGTGTATGACAGTGTTATTTCTGCCCCATTCGAGCACAGCCAATAATAAACACACGGTACACAACCGCACTCAAACACACACAAACAGGGGCTTGAATTACAGCAGACTTTAAACAACCGCATCCCTAATCACAAACAAATGATCTGAGGGCAGGCACCACATCTTACCCCCCCCACCACTCACCCACCCACCCCCAGGGCTCAGAGCCAGAGTCTAGGCTTTGGAGGAGATGGGGGGGGGGGTTGTTTGGGGAGGGTGTTGGCTTTAATAAAAGTAATTGCCTCGGAGACTGGGAGGCGGTAAACCCACCTGCATTCACTTTGCCCACCTGTTTATTTCCAGGCAGCATTTAAAGCTAGCAGTGGTCTGTACTATGAGCGGACATCATGGCGGAGTTGACATGAGGAGAAAGTTTAGCTCATTCTGTGATCACGGTTGAAAGGGAGGTGAAGGATGCGGGTTTCTTCGGGGGGAAATCCCTCGAAACCCGACGGTGGATTTTCCACCGCCCCGAGAGCTATTCACCGTGTCTGTGGCTACAGGCTACGGTCTCTCCCTGACATGAGGAACAGATGTCACTTCAGGTGTAAGTTCAGGTATTTCAGGTATGTAGCGACAGACCCAGCGGGGTGACTTACTGAGAGAGAAAAGGCCTATTATGTCTACACGAGATATTAAGCACAAAGTGGAAACACACACATGACCGTATGGACCCCCCCTGCTCTGTTATTAACACGAGGCTTACCTTCGTAAAGTGTCCCAGCGCTCAGCAGAGCCAGCAGGAGGAGAGCAGCCATCCTCTGTGAAGAAGAGTGTGCCGGTGTGTGTGGAGGAGTCTGATGAAGAAGCTGAAGTCCGTGTGAGCGGCTCGAAAACAGCCCGCAGATATGTCACCGTGCCGGGGGAGAGAGGAGTGGGAAGTCCGAAACACGCCAAAGTCCGACTGAGAGTGAAGCGGCGCAGGTGAAACACTGAGAGCTGAAGGCGGCTACAGCAGGAGGAGGAGAGGAGGAGGAGGAGGGAGGAGGAGGAGACGGAAGCTCTCCGGGGCTTTTTGGCCGTGTCGCCTTGAGGTGCTGTGGGAAATATGGACACTCCCAGATACCACGTTAAGGTTAGCGACCAGAGCGCGAGGGCGTAGAGTAACCTGGTTTGGCTGGTGCGGAAGTATGGGGCAAGAGGCGTTCACGAAACAGTGAGAGGCATGGAAAATACGCCACCGTAACTTTTACCTACAGGCAGCTCACAGACGAGAGTAGATGAGCAGACTGACTCCCAGCAGCGCTCTGGTGACAGAGTGGACCCTTAGCTGATTATTGACTAAATATTAAAGGCTGAGGTAAAGGTGAGCCAACGCAGAACAACTTTAATCTAACATTAGCGCATATGTTAGCCTCTTCTCAAACGCTATGGCAGCATTTCAAATAAATGATACAAAAACACTCAGGCTGATACTGATACATTCAGTATATTTTAAACAAATTCGACGTCGAGCCTGTTGTGTACGTTCCCTTCAACAGACCCAGTGTTCTGGAACTCGGCGGACCTCCAAGCAGCCCGAGCATCACAACTATGACGCAATTGGTTTGCTCACCCACTTGACGCGTCTGAAAACTCACGGAAAAAGTTTACGAGGGGCACTCGAAGGCAGCATTCTTTCCGCCTTTTTCGCTCCACCTTGAAGCCAGCGTTTTCAATAACCCACCAAATATCTATTATTAAAAAAAAATACCCCCTGGGCAATTCATTTCCACAAACTGAGTAGGGGACGCACTGAAGCTGTCCACCCGGGGTTTCCTTCAAATGCCCCTCCTATAACAGTGATAATGATGTTAGTGTTAGTAATGCCTGTCATACCACATGACCGAAATATAGCCTAGAGTTTCGTCAGTGCTCATGAGATTAGATAAACCTTTGCCTTGAACAGAGCTATCTTCTCTATCTTGGAGGGAAAACAAACAGACAATGCAGGCTGTAATGAAAAATAGGTTATTAATGATATATAAAATATATTTCATGCATTATGAGCTAAACAAGCTTGTTATAGGAATGTTATGACAGAAAGAAAAGAATAAGAAAAATAAATATTAGGTATGAAAGTGAGTATTACTGAATGCAAGGTGTGATTTCAGTCATTACCAAACTCAGTGCTTCATTCTATTGCACTGTGAACCCCTTTGTAACTGAAAGCAGTCTGTTTCACTGAAAGTAAAAACTGAAAGTAGAGATGTGAAAGTGAAAGTGATGCTGTGTGGATTTATTATCAGGATCATAAAAATATCCCCTGACTAATACTGTCGGCTACAAGGAGGCAAAGTCATTATGGAGCCTCCTCATGGACTCATATTTACCTGGGAGCTGATAAAATGCTGTTCTGTACCTTACACATTTACTGTATATTTGATTTTCTGGTAAAGCTCACAGTCAGTAAATTTATTATGAGTGCATTGCACCTGACTAAGTCTTAGCCTATTGATATTCAATATAATTTATTTTCTACGTTCTTCTCCACAGTATGGAAATAATGTGATACTTTACTGATTTTTTATTTTCCTTGCCTGTTTACACAGAGAGTCCATGGGTTAGTTTTAGATGTGCACCCCTGGAGTAGGTGCGCATTCAGTGCTCGCTCAAGGACAATTCAGCAGAATGGGTTTTCACTGGCAGAATGCTCAAACCGAAGATATTCAGTTAAAGAATGGCTTTGAAACGAAAAGGCAACAGCATTTGTAAGGTCGTCTGCCCACAAGTGGAACGTTGGGTCAGTTTTGCAAATAGCATTTGTATAAAGCAATTCAGCAGGCTGATAACAGGACTTGACAGAACTTTTGTCAGTGGCATCTGGAGACATCATAATGAACATTTGAAAGAATGTGAAATCAACTCAACTAAAAAAGACAGGCCACACTACATAGTTTATACAAAATTCAGGAGCAAACATTCCTGCAGGCTGTTCTCTATACCTGCCAATGATGCACACTCTACAGCTCACACTGCAGTATGTTGAAATCCTACAGCATTTTTTGTGGTATTTGAAATCAATAGCCAAATGATGTGCCCCCAGTTGGCTCTAATGCTCTGAAGCTGTGGCCAGGACAGACGAGTCTGGAACAGAAAACCTTGTTTTGTGGGACGAGGCTGTCAGTAAGTCAAGTTTTTGTCAACAAATCTTATGAAAAGACAAAATGAACAACTGACACCATCTTGTCAGTGGCTCTCAGCCTAAAGCCACTGGTCCCAACTGAAGAGATAGAAGGGCCCACAGACACATACAGTTAGGCTCTCTAAACTAACTGATGTGTATTCTGTGAAGTATTTTCAGATGTTTCCACTCCCTGGCTGGTCAGACTTGAATACTGTATCTCAATAACACTAAACACTCAACACTTGTTATATTCATATTGTATGCATATGTTTATGAATATTTCTAGATAGAGGCAAATCCCCAAAGCTTGAGAAAACATTATAACTATATGGAGGTGTTGTGTGAGTGTAGACTAGTGTTGCACAGGGGCTGATGGATGTCTCACTCTTGCAGTTGGGTTTAGTTTTTAGTTTTTGTTCTTCTCCTCAAGGCTAAACAATTTCTGCAGTTCAACAGCAGTGCTCCAAGTTGAGATTGAGCACAGTCGAACAGATAAAGCATGGCAACCAAATGCTGAACCTCTTCTAAATGTGATTTTAGCGTAAGGACTTCTCCTTGGTAGATGCTTTTGTTCACTTGCAAAAACACTCTCCTTTCCACTGGTGCTGCATGTGCTACATACTTGCCTGAAGTCACGCTCCATGTCTTGTCTTTGCAACCTACAGCTTTTAAGCTAGGCAGCAAGAGCAAATGGGAGCCACACACAGATGCAGCAACTGCCTCAGTTCAGGGGTCGGATCCATAGTCGGATCCTCCAAAGAGATCAGCCAGCAAAGGTCGGTCCATCAGACCATGTGGAGGCTCAACACTCAAGTGTCGAGGCCAAGTGTGTCTCTGCACCAAATGAGACAGGAATGGTCTTACAAGACACTGAGATCAACTCATTTAGCTTGTGTGCTGTCAGTGTCTGAAGCACTGCAAGGTTTGTTTTGTCCACCCCATGCTCTGCACAGGAGCAGTTGGAATGGGAAAGAATTTCTACCTATTATAGTCCTTTTTCACAGCAGACATTCTGATTCGTCATGGTAGCAAAAGCACCAGGGTAACTAATAACATTAATGATGCCTCAGCTCTGTTTGAGTGTACCAGTAAGCCATGACAGTGAGCCAGCAAGAACAATTCCAGCACCCAAAACTGTTGGAGACACAGTGGGAGGTATAAAATGCTGTTCATGGTGATCGAGATCAGGATGGTGTGTTGTCACGGGATCAGAAAAAACATTTGAGAGAATCAGCAGGTAGGCTAATTGAAAAAGGTAGCAACAATGAGCCTGGCACTAATTTACCACCCACTGTATGTACAGGAGAGCTAATGAGCTAACAAGGAGCAGCTGAGCAGAAAGGCAGGTGGTCGATAGTGGATGGAAACCCACTGGGGACATCTAGTGGACAGGTGAGGCATGACAGGCGCTGGGAAACCGCACAAGACACTAAGGGTGCCTTTTATCTCTCGTCTTCCTCTCTCTCCTTAGACAGATATTTAGTAAATTGAAATGTCCATAATGATGGCACACCCGATCAATTTCCATGTCAGCTGGGGGCAGATGAGGAGAGGATTGATGTGGAACAGAGACCATGCAGGGAAAGAGTTTGAGGCTGAACAGAGGTGGTTCAGGCGTCGCTCAGGGGACCACTGAGCCACTTCATGTGTGCATAATTCACATAGGGAAAGCTGGTGTGTTTACCTATCATCTGTTCCATACAGGTGCTGTATCTGGTGCAAACGGTCTAGGGCAGGTGGGTTTTTCACATATGGCACACATGAGATACAAATAGACACATTTAGCACATGGTTGTTTCTTAGTGTAGAGCTTGATGATTTTAGTCATTGCTGATGTAGTCTCACTGTTCTGACAATAAACTCTGCAAACAGAATATTATTATTATGCTGCACTTGCTCCAACTAGGATTAGAGCATTTTCTATAGTATTTTTCTATATTTGGGATTAGGCTTGTGTTCATTATGTCTTATAAAAATCTTATCATTTTTTGGTTTTTGTTTACTGCAGGACCCCCTAGAATCGCCTCCAGGCCCTGCTGCGAGGCTCTCCGCTGTACACAGTTTAGGCTTTAAAGTATAAACCAATGAAGCTGGTGAGCAATGATTTTCATTTTAAATCTCAACCCCCAGCAGAGTGCTTTAATTAAAAGCCTGAATTTCACATTCAGCACACATGGGGGGGGTATGTGTAATGAATATATTGTATTATAAACATAGTCATTGAGCAAATGGCAAATGAGGAATTATATAAACTGACACAAGCACAAATGAATGATTCAAGTGCCTCCTACTGGATTGTGTGAGGAATTACTGTACACGGTCCGACTGTGTGGACACAAAATTCATATATACTTTTGTCCAAATTAATGTAAGATTTAGTATTTGACTATTCCAAGTAATACCCTCTAATATTGACGATTACTGATCATTCTCTATTGCTATTTATGGGTATGTGTTTGCATGTATTTGTGTGTGTGTGAGAGAGAGAGTGAGAGAGATTGGTAGATAGAGAGAAGGAGAGAGGGAGGGAGAGAGAGAAAGAGAAAGGTGTATTCTACTTTGAAGCTCCACTGCTGCCCACTTCTGCTTGCTGCCAGGTTCAAAGTCCCAATGATTCTCTTGTCAGCCTTTCTTATACAACACTGCAACTTCTCTCCCTCTCTCTCTCAGTAACTGAGCATCTTGCTGATAGAGTTTCCCTTTGAATCCATGGTGCAGTTTTCAGCAGAACTCAAAAGGAAATTCCATCCTATTATTTTCAGGTAGAGTCAAACAAAGCTTGTCACGCAGATGAAAGTCAACGGCAAATACTGTGAAAATACAAGCACCTGGTTGGCTGAAGTCAGCAAGCCAGCTTCAAAACACAGCAACAAGAGTCAAATTGGCAGGGATGGAAGGTAACTACATATTTAAGACTGCTGTAGCCTATATTTTAAAGGCAGGCTGCATTCTATGAGCAGAGTTGTCTTCCCTGAATTTATCTAATACACAAGCACGTTTGGCCTCACAACATGCCAGAAGAAATGTTTGTCATGGCTCTCCTGACTAACTTAACCAGTGAGAAAAACACAACAGTCAGCCATTTTTATTTATTTATTTTTTCATATGAATTTGAGGACACTACAGTGAACATGTCTTATTGGGGGGTCTACATTAATATATGGATTCATCATGTGTCTTCTGGGGAGTGTAGCTCTAACCCATATCCTGCCGTTACACATGTTGTTAGCTCAAACATGTTCCCTGTAGTGATGCATGATCTATAGCTCACTACATGTTGGCCTTTCTTATACTCAGGTGTACATAAACTCCAGGTTATTGACTTGTTTTTAAAAATCTGTATTGTGTATCCCTAACATCCTGACTTTTTAATAAATGATCCAAACTCTGTTTCACAAAGTACATATCCACACTGGATTGGAATATGTTCCCTAGACTGAATTTGATGTTTGCTGTTCATATACCTGCCAGCAAGGGTCTTTCAGACTGCACTATATGCAGCAAAACACTATGTGAAGAGTTTGTGAGTTTCTGGTGATAAAAGCCAAAGAAACACACCAAAATAGTCCTTTTATTGTGATATATAGTGAAGAAATAAAGCTGAATAAGGCAAATCCGACTGCTTTGACTTGTTGAAGATATAAATAACATAAAATAACATACAGGAGGTTAGGTAGAATGTCCTAGACAGGGTTTGTAGTCCGATTGAGCAAATTGTTAGCAACCACCTTTTTAACGACACGTAAAGCTTCAAAATTAGTATTTAGTCACATGTTTTATGTCGTAGAACAAAACCTGAGACTTGCATAAGCTTTTGTTAACCACAGACCTAATTTGAGGTATTTTACCAAAATCCCATTCAAAAAACATACTGACTTTTAGGCGAGGGAACCAGAAGTGCTAAAAGTGCTAATGGACTTCCGAGTTTACTGGCAGGCTCTATATTTGTCCCTTACAGAAAAAACAAGAATTTCATGCAATAATCAGAGAATAATAAAACTAGCACCTGCCAAGTGCCAATGGTGGCTAGAATTTGAGTTTGGTGTATAAAACAAAACTAGGCGCCCACTAATGGCTGGTGCCTAATTCTGAACCTGAATCTTGTTTCTATTTCTGCATGTGCGGCTTCGACTGAGTCTTCAACCAGACCCTTCTTTCTGTGCGAAGTCAACGTGATGTTAGATTATACGTGTGTGCGTACATCACTTCCTTCCAGAAGAGCACGAATCCCAATAGGTAGGTTCACAAGGAAAGAGAAGACATGTTGCACTTTGATCGCAGTCGAGTAAGTATCTAGGTATCCATGGGCAAGATAGCTGTCTTGCCGTCGGTGTGTGCCTGAGATACAGGTGGCAGAAGGGGAAGTTGGGAAACCAAGTGGAGCAACTACAGATCTTTCCCCTCTATCTCTCTATGTGCTGTATTACTCATGGATAAGGCAAAGCCTCTCCACACTAAGGTCACAGACTTACCCTTGTGTCAGCTGTAACTCTACTGTAGAACCAGCAGACCGGACTAAACTATTACAATGATGATCACCTGATCACTGATCACTTGTTTACTGCTCTGGAAACCATGCGGTGACCGGTTTGAATCATCATCTCTGTGTTAAAGACTCTAGGACATGGATCATTTTGCATTTCGTGATACCCCACCCCACAGATGAAGAGGAAAACCATTACAGATTTCTAGCTTTAAAACTACACCAAGCAACTTTGTCGTGAAAGTTTGAAGGACCTCACCACCTAAAAATCTCAGTCACTGCTGTTCAGGAGACAGAACTCTATCTTGGGCAATTTTGTATTTTGCCAGAGGATTTCTCATCAGTGACATTTGAATTTCAGTGGGGTGTGTAGCACAGTGTCTCAGCTAAAGTTGATGGGGTTTTCTGCAGCATCACTTGGTGATTCAGTGCAATGATAAGATGAATGTATTTTACTTCAAACTATGCCCCATTTCAGCCAAGCAAGTGAACAAAATGTATTATAGGATCTATTCGTTTTGTTATCTTTGCAAAGTGGAGCGAATGTGACACAAATTGCCACATATCCATTTAGAAGACATTTTAAATGTATCATCAGGGTTTAGTCTTCCATGTGAGTTTGGTGATCTATATCTAATCATGTCTAGCATATAAGCGATATAATACCATTTCATGATTTTCAATGCAAGACCTTAAAAGGCAGGGTTAGGGAGAGGTATAGTGATCACATTCAGCCTGTTGATATGTCCTCTTGGTTCCTACTGTCTCTTAGCCCTCTCAGACTTCAGCGCAGAAGGCAGTTATGTATTCTACCTCCACTTTCACAACAGACATATTGAACATTGGCAAAACCTTTTGAAATTGTTTCTGTATCTGCATTAGTTAAGTGGACATATAATTCTCCATTTATATTTCTGCATACGATTGCTGTAAATCCAAACCCAACTCCCGTCCTGGCCCACATACTCAGGCCATGTTTGAGTGCTCTTGTGCAGGTGAAACAAGGAGTTTACAATGTCTACTCAAGACTCCATCTTGCCAGACTTCAAGTTATGTGCCAATCAGCTTCCTATGAGGACTTACCAGCAGCTGCGGGTGTGGTTTAGGTGTGATGACAGCGGTAACAAAAATGGCAGCTCCTAAAGATGCAAGAAGAGCAAGGAATGACAGTGAAAGCTCCTCTCCATGGAAAAGATGTTTCCACTCTTCTCCCAAGTTGCCTGCGATAGACAGTGATAGTCCACAGGTTCACTTTTGAACGGTGTCTGCTTTTTTCCAAACAGTTTCCAAGGATGACTTCTTAGATAGTTCTGTATAAGAAACCATCTGGCACATCAGGGTAATAAACATTCTGGGCACCAAATCAAGTCATCCAAACGTTTCTCTGCAGCAGCTTTAAAGTGGAGTGCTGCTGCAGTATCCTTATTCCATAAAGCAGAGGTGTGGTGGTAACTTTTCATGAGGGCTGCATTGAAGTAATACTTTTGACATAGTGGTATTCAGTTTCAGTCCCTCCATCCCAAAAAAGTAACAGGTGGTAGAGTTTACTCATTGTATGTGATGTTTTTGTATGAATGCGTCTTCGTTTAAAGGTCAAGTTAAAGAAAGAAAATAAGAAAGAGACAGGGTCAGGTGTCAGTGACAAGTGAACCTCCATTGTGGTCTGCTGTAAAACCAGATACATCTTCTATACAAATATGCCTCAAATAGTTGGTATTGAACTGGGTCATGGATAAACGCAGATGAATGAGAGCAGATATTTGTTCTCCAGTTTGTAACATCATCCATAGTTGCTTCTTTTACACATTGTTACACAAACAAGTTACACATTGTTTTTTAAGGGCTCAGTTCTGTATGGAGATCACTGGATGTTTGTGTGTTTAATGAGGTTGGACTTAAAACCCACATTCATTCATTTCAGTGTCAGTTAACACATTTTAAACCCTAAACCTGCGTACATACAGAAGTATACATACACACATGCAAGTACACACACACACTTGGAAATGGGTAACAAAAACTGAAGTATCAAAATTAACATCAAAACAAAAGAAGAGAAAAGGAGACACATTGATATATACATTTTTATTTTCTGTTTTGTACACACCCACAATTGCATTCTTCTACTTACTTTGCAAGCTGTAAACCATAATTCTAATAGAAAAAAAACTAAGCTATCAAACATGATCAAGATTAGGATATGAGACCAATTATGTAAAGTAACAGTAATTGTTCAGACATATTATGTTATGTTGCTATTCAAATGTCAAAAGTGAATTAGTCTAATGCAAAAACCTAATCAATAATGAAAAATAATGACCAGTGGCTTTACACTCTGCACATTCTTCAGTGTCAAACAACAGTGTGAACTGACAACATCATCACCTATTTAGCTTTGCCTTCATAAAAGTCACTAAACTTTTATGAACATGATACTGTATATTAAGCACAATATGAATTACATCTTAATAGTTTTGTATGAGCACATTTGTGTCTGCTGATGAAGTATCTTCAAAGCTTCTCGATCCTTTTGCTACCTTCACAACAAACCGCAGTCCCCTTTTTTATGCTTCTCAAAGCCAAAGTGCATGAGTAACACGTAAGCTTTTTATCATATACTGCAGCATTTCTACTAGAACCAGCAAAGCATCTCTTGTGAAGTTTTTACTCTTCACTTTGCATTTCAAACTAGTTTATACACTACATGTCTAGTATACCACTAAACCACTCTACATGAGAAAGAAACACAGGAGTAACATAACATCACACTCTACATCACAGGTCTTCTGGGGAAGGCTCCAACAGTTCAGCTTGTGCAGAGCGGTGTCTGCTCTCCTCTAAAAGTGTCTGAGCCTTCTGTAGAACACAGCTGCCGCAGCGAGGACCACAACCACGGCCAGAGTGAGGACACCCACTGCTATCCCGAGACCCATCCTGGAGTCGGAGTCAGAGGCGCTGCTGGACACAGCTGCTCACGACACAAACCCCAGAGCAAATGAGTTCATCACACCTCCAATCACATACCGTGGCATTATGTGTATACACTCACACTAAAATGGGCTATTGGAATTAAACAATATCGTACCTTCCTCCTTCGATGCCAGTGCTAAACAGATGAAAGGAGAAAATACATTATTATTTGAAAAGAGCACAGTCATGGAAAAATTGCTGCTTGGAAACCCAATTAGAGATGTTATAAAACAAGCTTAAGTCCACAGAAATAACTGTATAGTTACCATGTAATATTACACTGTATATTTCCTTGTTGTTACACAGTATTTGCTGAATAAAGAAATCTGAATGAACACAGAAACTCAGTGGGCTTTGCATGACTGTTGGTCCAAACTGCATGCATTGCACTGCACATCTCTATAGTTATTCATTTGTGGGTTTATGATAATGAGTTATTGTGATGCAGTCATAACAGGCTGAGTGAGATATCTCCAGTCAACTGAATATCATAACATGATAAATAATCAGTGCTAAATGTCCAGTGTTACCAAACAGTCATACTCACAATTGTCATTTTTGGTGACTATGGGAACTGCTGAAGAAAGGGTGGTTGCTTCTGAAATACCAGTGGAATCCACATCCCTTTTTCTCCTGTTGCTGCATTGCTACAGATGAAGGAAGAAAGAATGTAACTGAAAACTGAATAATTTCCAGCATTAAGAGGAGAAATGGGCTGAGCATGTTTTTGTATAACTGATTCTTCACTGACCTTAAAGTCATTGCAGGTGCTGACTTCACAGAGTCTGGTGATACAGTGCAGGTAGTAGGTGGACACCGTCTGGTTCTGCTGTTCAACGAACCTGAAGGCCGGGAAGGAGAAGCGGGCGTGGTGACTGTCCCCGTTCTCATGCATGGTGGTCATCTGGTCTTGAGAGCACCTGTTTGATATCAGGAAAAACCCATTGTTAGTTTAACGTGGCCTTTGACCTTCTCTTCAGAACGAGATTTTGACGACTTACGAGACAAACAGGTTGAAGAACGTGGAGTTGGTGGGATAAGGTGAGATAGAAGCATAGCATCGGTCCATGAGGACATGGTACCTGGTGGGAGAAGAGCAATAAGCCTCAGAGGTGGTGCTCAAATACTTGAATACTACCATCCACTCAATCTGTGTTCCATTTGTGTCTGGGGTGGAGGCCTTTGAGACACCAAAGCCTCAGGAATGTGTTGAAATCAGCTGACGACTCAGCAGCTAGATGCTTACTGATTAGTCAGGTTGGCTGCTTGGACCTGAACATAGACGGTGGTCCTCAGCTCTAAGCCCTGTGATGGTATGATCAGAGGAGTGGTGTAGTTGATATCCTGTCAACAGAAATGTAGACTAGGTTAGCTGTAAACACTGGTTATGATCCACATTTTACACAGTTCAACTGGGAAGCCTGTTTGCCCTTTGGGCTGAATCTGGTTTATATGGTGTGTGATGTTGCATGTTTGCTGTATTTTAAAGAACAATGGATTTGATTTGAAATAAATTGAGCTACATTTAGATTAAACTAAATCCCAGAATCAAAATTTTTGAATTAGTCAGGAAATTTAATCTATAGGATTCATCTACATGGGAATGCTTTGTCTATTTTCTTTGTTCTACAAACTGATTTTCTATGAACATTTTACCAAAATCATGATCATAGTAACCTGAACCAAAGTGGCTCCCATAGATTAGACTATTTCATGAACTGTAGATTTCTTTCTCTAACCTCAACCAGTGTTTTTGTTACCTAGATCTAACTGCAGAATGGAGGATCACCCTGTAAAGTGGTGTCACAGTACTGCAGATGGTTCATAAATGTAGTGTTTCATTAACTCAAAGAAACATGGTGCAGGTGTGAAAAATAGTCGTGCTGGGTGCAACTCAGGTTTCAACTGACTGACACATCTCTGTCTCAACTTACCCTGTAGAGTTCCATACTCAAAGTACTGATGAAGCTGCCATTGTTGTCCCTCACTGCAATGGAAGATGCTGACCTAAATGAGACAAGGGGTTATGTCAGAAACAGGGAGGAGTTGGCTGGATGAAGCATGTCTGACTGAATCCTATGTGCTGCTGAACACCAGGATTGGATTTCCACCAATTGTTAAGTGACCAAAGTGACACCCAAATGGATAGTTTGGTTTTTGCGGAAGTTTTGCCCAAAGCAAAACACTTTCATACAGTTTGGCTCATTCATTACTTATGTCAAAGTGTTCTCTCAAAAGCAGAAATTACGACTTCTATAAAGCTAAAATTTTAATTTGTTGCACATTTGAAACATTTGATTGCTTCTTCATAAATTAAAAAAGTGACTTCTAAGAAATTATGTATTTCTCTGCTGTTGCTGTACATGTGTACATGTAAACAAAAAAAGAATTTAGTTAGAATCTAATTTCTTTGCTGATAGTGAAACAGGCAACTGAAACTGTGGATTGTGTATTTCCCTATAGGAGCTGCATCTTTATCATGCAGACAACCAAGGATTGAGTGACTGGCACTGTTTAATGTGATGCGCATCTGTACAAAATCAAACTAGTCCTTTACAAAGCTGATACATCAGAAAGTTCACAGATACTTCTCCATGTAACAACATGTTCAGTGTGCACAGTAAAAATATTTGAAGGGATTCTTACACTTCCACCTGGGTGTTGTTGATGAAATATTCCAGAGGATACGCACAGGAATAATAATATTTGAGTTCAGCATTATAGGTGACTACCCCCGTGGTTGGATCATGTGAGCGCACCACACCACTGACGTTAACCGTCTGGATGTTGGAGAAGTCGGCAAAGATCCCTGTTCCCGCTGCACTGGTGGTCTGGAGGCAACATTTACGATAAAGTCAAGCACAGAGGAAAAAAAAGAGAGGCGCTTTGAGAAGACAATTTCACCGCACCTCCGACCTCTACTAACCAGGAAGGTGCTGCCACAAGCATTAGTCATGTTGAGAGGGAAGGTGAACCTGACAACAGGCGGTGTGACCGATTCATCCAAGGTCCCTTTGCACTCCGGCTTGTCAAATATGTGGTTAAGGATGAGCAGAGACTCGTTGTAGCCAGTATAGACGACAGGGCAGAGTTGTATAGCCAGGCCGATCGAGGTTGTGCCACACTCAACTGAGATGTCTGTGTATTCTATGAGAGAGGCAAAGGTACATCATTTAGCTCTTTCTGCCATCGTCACTTGAAATCTGCAAAACTGCATTTCTTTAGACATAACATAAGAACATAAATGCCTATTCAGTAAACAATCAGGAAGAGCTGCAGCAAGCATAACATACCTGGACGTCGCAATTCATTTTGGCATGCTAACTGATGGCTTTTGGCCACCATGGATGCCAAGAATAGAAGGCTAAGAAGGCTCATGTTTTCCCTCTTTGGTGTGCCCATATCTGTAATATTCAAACAAATATCAGCACAACAAATATGATTCATCTGAACAACTTGATGTTTCTTATTTGACACTCACCTTCACTGCAGCAGTGACGTTGTCCCCTTTCCCGTCTTGTCCTCTGCTTTGATCAGTGCAGTATGATGTGTTAAGTGGAATGGGGGTAGATTCTTATATAGCTATGACTCTTTCTTAGGATTGGACAGAAACAAGGTCAATGTAGGGTGGTGTGTCCACCTTAACTTATTTTATGGGAACAGTTTTTGTACAGGGAGTTCCATGGACCATACCTTAAGGGTAATAAGTGAAACCCTACACAGTGAGTCTTTATGAAGGACAATGGCCTGGATCCCTTTCTTTAACATACAGGGTACTATGGGTTGCCAAGATGAGACTTCATGAAGTAAGTGTCAAATCCCCAGGGATTGTACAGAATACCTGAATGCCCTTTTTAGGTGAAAGTCTATGTCTCAACAATAACAGCAATATCCTTTATCAGGGGCCACAGATGATCCTGTGGGATAGTTTCCCATCCCACAGGACCCTGCAGGTACTGCAGTTGGGTGCTGTGTTTATTCTAATGGGAGGAATCGTTGCGATCTACAGATTAGGTCAGCAATATCATTCATGGCCAAGTGAGACACAGAAATCACTTAATACTAAACACATACTGCAGCAGGTGGGTTTATTAACGTAAAGAAAACTAATGTTGGAATGAAAAAACACTTCTTGTTGCTCAGTGTCATCAGTACACCTGAGAGGCCAAATGTAGAGACTGGGGCTTTGTTTGACTTGTCAGGGAGGATGTCCTCCATTGTTTGCTTTTCCGAGCAGCCGTTCTATCTAAACAGGGCCTCAACCAAGGGCTCTGCTCCAACTGCTGTAGTGTATATCTCTGGAAACTAATGAACTCAGTGTTGCAGAAGCTGTTGAATCCTACATCTAGGACAGATAGTAGAGGCAGCTCTCCCTCTGAACATGGAGAAAAATCCACACATATAGATCAGTTCTGGTTTTGCCTTCTGAACATGAAGAAAACATTCTGCAGGGTGACATGCCTTGGCCGTCACCTTACTCAGAAAGGCTCAAGCTGGCATTGGATTCAGTCAGCTACACCAAACAGGGGAGACAATCGTGCTGCTGTATTTGTGGATCTTGCTGATGCATTCATCCTTGCACAATGAGTCTGCAGCATCAGGAATCTTGTTAGAGCATATTTCCAAGATCAGATGTGTTTCACAACACTGGATTTGACTGCAGCCTGGCAACATCTTCAGAGGGGAATTAAAGCAGGGTGCACAATTTCCCCTCTATTGTTACATTGGCATTGGAGGTGTGGTGACTGCTCCGCTACCTGTGTGATAGTGGGAGGGGCAGAGGGGAGGGAGGGCTGCATTTCATAATGTACTGTAATACAGTACATGAATACTGTAGTGGTTTAATTTGTATTTTGAGCTGCATTAAGAACTGCATTTAGTTTGACATGTATAGTGAAATAATTCACTACAGTCACCTGCTCAGCAGTCGTAAATAAGATATCTCTATAAACACATTTATGATGAAGACTGTTCAAATTCAACATAATGAAGGTGACATTGTCCTAAAACACTGTAAAAATCTAAAACTGATAATCCAAACGTTGGTAAATAATGTGATGCATGAAAAACAAAGTGTCCCTCCATATACTGAACCTGGAAGTCCACTCAAGTGTTATCAAAACTGTGCATCTTCTGTAATGGTGGAATTTAAGTGAGGTGGAATGAGCTTTTCGACGAAATAAAAAGTGAACAGTGTGTCAGTGTCTGTGCTCCAGGCGCAGAGGAGTGAAACCTGCATACAGTGGGTGTACACAAGATGGCTTCAGGGTTCTATTGACAGTGGTGGTGGACAAAATCCAACGAGTGGATTATTGTATGATCCAAGGTTCTTCATGTGAGTTATGGGCTGCAGAAAAATCATCTCTAACCCTGAGGGAGAACTGTCATTCAGATTATTTCTCAGGACTCCGGTGCCACGTGAAGTGCCGAGCTGTTGCTATTCATATCCACTCCTTTGCTTGACCTTTTAAGTTCACTCTGTGCAGCTCTGAAGCTGTCTAAACCTTGTAAGAAAACGCTTCACGGTTTTGCATAACTAATCAACACAGCTTATGATCTTTTCAGGGAGCAAATTCACATGACTACTTATGGTAAACCACTTGCATTCCTAACATCCCAAAGTGCTGTGTGCACTGTGCACTGAAGAAAAACACAGATACCAAAGGTTATGTTCCGACTGTTCACATGAGAAACTTTTCTGTCCACAGTATTCACATCATTTTGCCAAATAAGTTGACGATTACATCCCTGATGAGTCTGTTAACCACAGGGCAGTGAGGGAGAACAGGAGACAGTGTTACATGTCCTTAATTAGATGTTTTATTAAAATCATCGTAACACATGACACAATTTTGTATTGTATTGCAGATTCTGTACAGCCAGCCATCAAAAACTTGCAAACTGCTTTTAATTCTTTTTGGTGGCATAGCCATCGGTGTGTGAATGTATGTGAATAATTCTGATGAGCACGTGGCACTTTGTACAGTAGCCTCGGCCACCAGTGTATGAATGTGTGAAAGGGGTGAATGTGAGTGTAAAGTGCTTTGAGTGGTCTCAAAGACTAGAAAGTCAGTCCATTCCATTCCATTGCTTTCAAGAAGAGTACTAATTGAAGCTGTGTTTATGTCAGTAATGCACTATGGAGATATAATCTATAGACATGCTGATGCTTCAACTTTGACGCATCTGGACTCGGTCTGTCATTCAGCCCTCAGATTTATGACTGGTGCTAAATGTGATACTCACCAGTGTGTTCTTTATGAAAAAGTTGGTTGGCCCTCTCTTGAGGAAAGGTGTAAGAGGACTGGCTTTTATATATTTTCAAGGCCCTTCTAGGCAGACTACCACTGTATATTTTAAATTTATTGGAGTGGAACTTACATGACCCGTTCATCTGATCTGCTGCTACTCAAAGTTCCTCGAGTCTGTACAAGTATTGGTAAGACTGCCTTTTTTATGATGCCCCTAGCACATGGAACACACTCCAACACATCCCTCACAGAGTTGAGGATCTTAAATAACTGTGTTTCTAACTAATTGTTTTAGATGACGCTCCTCCTTGTCAAATGTATATAGGCTATTTTCAGTGTTTTTATTGTGCTTGTCAGCTCACCGACATTGAAAATGAGTGAACCTCAATGTCTTTCGAGAATAAATAAAGTTTTATAACATTATAAACAAAATTCAAATACAACTATCTTTTATCAAGTGATTTTGACGTTTTTTGTGCTATTTTGATTTGAAATGACTCCATTCAGTCAGTAGAAGTTACTTATAACAAACGGACTGCACATATATATATACAGTTGTGCTCAAAAGTTTACATACCCCGGCAGAATTTTTGCTTTCTTGGCCTTTTTTTCAGAGAA
>JBCAUF010000028.1:22039799-22050477 GCA_038406115.1 Haemulon aurolineatum
ACACACACACACACACACACACACACACACACACACAGGTGTATACAGAAATAAAAATTAGTTATAAGATATTTTGTTTTGTAGATAGCAGTCTAAAATCATCATGTTAAATTTTGCTAAAATCTCTTCAGTGTCATTATGTGTTATGAACATGGAGCCGGTCTGAGGAGAACTTTACGTTAAAAAGATAATCACATGTAAATTCCATTCAGTCATTTGGGGGAAAAAAAGTGAAGAGAATCATTGTCAGTTTCTTTGGTTCCTCACCGGGGAAACGGCTGTGAAAGTTGGCATCACAGTTGTATCCATTGAATTGAGCTCCAACTGATACGGCCTTACAAAACAGTAAAAGAATCAAAAGTATATGTTCCATTTCAGCACCTGAAACAGAGCGAGAATTTACATTTAACGTGAGAAATCCATCTCATGCATTCCATCCGTCACTTCAAAAACAGATTCTCTAAAGGTGGGGAAAACAGAAAGTGAAATCCATCATGAATTTAATTATTTTCCCTGACAAAGGCTCCAGATATTCTGTGCTTATGTCAGTGGGGAGGATTTTCCCGTAAGACTGCAGTTATCTCTGAACAGTTTTGACTTCACAGGAACATCTTTCATACGCCTGCCAAACTGAATCAAACTCGACAAATGTCACATTGAATTATCTCTGAACACCTGCGGCTTTGGCATCAAAGTTATAAGAAATGATGCTGGATAATGTGCTGATAACTACGGTCATTTCATAAAGTATAATGGCTTATCTCTGTGCGCTCATCTCATTGTCCTGTGAAAACCTCTTATCACATAATCGTTGTCAGTCACAGATACAGAGTCTCCGTCCCGAGGAAAGCACTAAATTAAAGGAGTAATTGCACCAAATTTGTAGTTAGCGTCTCTATCTCTGGCAGCAGATCCTGTTCTTCCTGACAGTGCGAGGTAAAAAGGCAGAGCGCTGCTCTACGAGAGGTAGAGCCACTCACCCGGGTTCCTGGAAGCCAGAGAGTCAGCGGTTCTCCATAAGCTTGGGACAGACGATGGAATGGTCTGCACAGCATCCCTACCCGTCAACTAGAAACAGGACTCAGGAGCAGGGGGGGAAAAAGGGATCCTACACATAAGAGATTCATTATTTGAACATGTCAACAAAAAAGGGCTGTCCAGAGTGAACATGGGAAAGTCCATCAAATCTGAATGTGTTATACAAATCCTTTCACGTTCGCAGAAACATGAGCAGCTTTTGAAGTTTCCCACTCATATCCTTTCTGCCCAATCTGGCTGTGTCACCACTCACAAATGGTTTGACGCCGCATGAGGTCCAGCAGCAGTGGGGGGGAGAATTATCTTTTCATCGCTCCAGTGGCCCTGGCCTGCTGACTGAGCCGTTCCTTTCTCCCTAGGCGGGTCGGGGAGTGCAGAGCCAACCACGCGGGCCCTTGGCCCCGGGAATCCACACTTTTCATGCTTTGTGTGCAGCAGTCCTCAGTCAGCACAGCAGCAGGCAATCTGCTCGGAGGGGCTGCGAGCTGCTGCCGGCCTCCTACCTGACCCCCAAACTTTGATTCCTGGTTACAGGGCACATAAAGAGAGCAAAGAGAAAGAGAGCAAAGTTCTTGCAGTTTCAAGGGATTAGCCGGTCCTCTCTGTCCCGTCCTCCATATGGACAGCAGTATATGTGACGGGCTAGCCCCACTGTGAAGCACACAGAGGACACACGGGGATCCTGTGAATGTGGAATCTGAGATGGATAGGACATTGCAGTGGCAGTTTCGAGCAAATGTCTCACTTTAGGTCTACTCGAAAATAAAAGTGACATTTGCCTGGTTTCTCCCTGTTGTTCTCTCTGACTGTTTGAAAACCACCCACATCTGTTTTTTTTTCTCTCAACGGAGAGCTGTCACCACAGAGATCATCTCACACTGGTTTCAGTGAAGGTTTGCCTCTGTGGAAGCCTCTCAACAATCTGTCCTGCACTGCATCGTCATTTTTCCTAATGAATCATACCTTGTCTTGAAAACAACTAAAAGTATTTGTCATTGCATTTGCACTTTGCCTGAATCCATCACAGTACCGTTAATTTAGTGTAATCTGCCTTTACCTTGTTTGTCTCAGCAGATCGTCTTTGGTGTCCGTCAGTTCTTCAAAGCTTCAGCAGTTAATATGATTTTATATCAAATCCTTTGTCGAAGGGTGATCAGGCAACATTTGTTATCCCTCGGTTTACCATGGTCCATCTCGGTGAGGCTGACAGCGCAAACTACTGGACTGCAGGGACACTCTAGTCCCATTCCTTCTCTGCTCTGATATTCTCATGAAGGGCTGTCTGTTGAGCACTGAGAGCTGGGGAATGGCAACGTCTTATTTCTTCAGACTTTGCTAATCCAGATAAATTGCTATTACAAGAATCTTGGCCAAAAACTGGACATCACCTCACTGAAGACTGATAGCCATCTAGAGTGCTCTGGTACCTCAATTATCCAGAACCCATTTCATCACTCTATAGGCTAAGCCTGACAGTCAGATCCAGTTGGTCTTATCAGTTGAAGAGCATCTCACTCCATAGAACATGACCACCAGGCAGGCTAAAGACACCATTTTGGAACTTTTCATCACCTTGTACAAACAGACAGATTGACAATGTCGAACCACATCACTCAGGTCTACTTATGGTTGCACTTTGTAGAGTGTGTGAATGCATAGCTTCTCATTGGCCGTTTAGGATGTGTTAATGACTGGTCATGTTATAGGATATAATGGATCCATGGAAATTGTACATTCTATTGACGAAAGCATCAAACT
The DNA here is from genome assembly GCA_038406115.1 of Haemulon aurolineatum. NCBI lineage: Eukaryota > Metazoa > Chordata > Actinopteri > Lutjaniformes > Haemulidae > Haemulon > Haemulon aurolineatum. The sequence continues at coordinate 22,042,596 of JBCAUF010000028.1, forward strand.
AATGTATGGAGGCTACTGACAACTTGTTGACAGCTCGAGCTAGCTAAGATCTGGTGTTATCAGTGCTGAGCTTCTACCAGAGTCTGAACAAAACAGCTGTCATTATTCTCCCAACAACAACACCTGACAATAACATGACCTGGAATTTTACACTCTGCACCAGGAACACAGCAAACATAGAGACTCTCTATAGGAACATTATTTTCAGTGTGTGTAAATGCCAGTGGCATTTTCTGTACTTGGTCCATTTCATCTCCAACACTGACGGAGTAACATTGTTGTCTTTCAAATACAGAATCATTGAGAGCTCCATCTAGTCACGGCAGAGGGAGTTTTTCTTTTCTCTCATTTTTGTCTACTTTGTTTACCCCTTATGAGAGCAGCTGCCCCACTGGGATCTTTATGTTGTCATGGTCAATGATGATATAGCATAACAAACTGAAGCTATCAGTTGTGCAACAAAAAAATCGTAATTGTATGCAAACCTTTAAACAAATGTGAATAAAAAGTGTGAATTCCTGTCTTGTCACTTGATGTGTATAAATCCATTGTCAGTTTTAGTGCTCACTGAAATTATTCCTTCCTACATATATCGCAGCTTCGCAATAGGTCACACAACTAGACCAAGAGCTGTCCATGTGTTAGGAGACAAAAAATGTGAAGTCTCAGTGTGTAACTACTTCCTATCATTATTAACATTAACATCATTAACATTTAAATCAAGAGGTTGTTCATGCACACCCAATGTGTGCAGTGCACCACTGAAGATGACTTGAATTTAATGAACCAATGGATATATTTCTTTGGTATAACTGTATACTGTATGTGCCTCTATTGGGATTATATTTTCTACATTTTTCATGAGGCAGAAAGCAGATGTGACAAACACTGTGTTTCCTGGTCAGGCCTGTTTATTTGGATCCCCATTGTTTGCTACCATGGAAACAACTACTCTTTCTTAAGTCCATATTAAAATATACAAGTCAAACACACATCGAACCAAACATAAGGCATACAATCACACAAAACAAACATAAATGCAAATAAATGCTTTTATTGTTTCTTAAAAGCTATTTCATTTGATTCTTGAAACATTCGTAGAACATTATTTGTACAGTCTATTCCACTGAAATGTGGTTCTTCTACACATATGTCTTTTTATTGCACTGCTCATTGGTTGAGTAAGTATAATGTGACATTACCTGGTGTATTTGATAACTATAGACCCTTTCATAAAATGTTATCTTTGGATACAGATAATAAGGTTGTTTTAAAGCAATGCTGTTTCTAAGCAAAGTTAAAGGTCTAGTTGAACATTTGGGAGTGGAGGAAAGGCAACAAAATCTACTGCACAGCATGTCCCTTAAGTGAAAGAGATGGAGAGCAAAATCCACTCATTATCTGTGAATATGTTTAAGTCTAGATGAAGTTAATTTGAGGCTCAGAGTTGCACAAATTAAGTTGGGATCTTTCACAGTTAGTCTTTCAGTACAAAACTTGAGGTGAGATTGGGGAGCATCGTCTGCTATTTCAGTAAATATTTTATTGATGTGACTGTTCCAGGATAGCATGCCCATCAAGGGTGACCCCCAAAACGTATTGACTCACTCTGTGGATGTGTCCTTGATTTGGCTAGCTAATCTGAAATCAAATTCAATTAATTTCCCATGTGGTCTGTCCATAAAAGTTACCTATAGAGCTAATGCACTCATGGCTAGAGTGTTAGAAAATGAAATATGCACTGGAATTGCTATTGTACGCACCCATGATACAGTTTGTTCGCACATTTTGGTTAAATCATTAATTTAAAAAACAGAATTTATAAAGTGCTTTGACAGACAAAGCAAAAGCAGAATACTCAGGGGCATAAGTGTACAGAGAGCCAGCACACCAAACTAGACCAGAATAAATGTTTCCCATTGCTCAGCACTCAAAGCTGGTATGCTGGTTTTTACACTTATCTCATGCTCAGAAATGAACCAAAACATGGGAACAAACTTATCTTGTGTGTACACAATAGCATTTCAAGTTCTTGATTCGAGTTCTTTTCTCTCTCTCTCTATGGCCACTGTAAGTCTCCGTAATTTCACATTATGGAAGGACTTGTTATTCAGACGTAAATGTAATCTGTTGACTCACAATACAAATGTCTCACAATACAAGGTCCCTCTCCTGCCCTGTTCAGGACTCGTGCAAACAATTTGCTATTGAGGAGCTGCATTCATAGAACTCCTTCATGTCAGTGCAGAAGCTGGAGGATTTCTATATTTAGCAGTCTATCTGTGTTTGCATATGTTTTCCTGTCCTGCTCTCAGTGAGTGCATTTCTTAATTCATGGGCTGAAAGGTGTTTAATTCTGATTCTTTGTAAATTGCAATATAGCAGATACATTGATGCTCTAAACCCATTGACCAGAAGTTTAGCTGTCATTGTGATTTTCCCTTTGCACAATAACTGCTTTATCACATTCACAGAAAAACTGTCAAATTATCAATTTGCTACATTAAGAGGATTATGTAATGATTACTGTGCAAGGTTTGAAAACTATCTTGTTTCATAAGTTAAAAAAGCCTTGTTGTCATCACTAATCATTACAGTATGTTATATTGTAGCAAATGTCAAACATTTTATTCCAAATCCATCAAACTAAATGTCTGTCATTTTAAACGTACATATTATCTTGTGAAATAAGATAATTGATTTAGTTTGGTTGAGTTTAGTAAATTTTCTAAATATGGAAAACAGTTCAGCTCCATTAGATGATGAACTGTCTCTGTTTATACCTCTCTAAGCTCCTCTGTCTGTTTGTAATGCTTGAATCACTGGTCAACTCACATCACCGTACTCATGAAAATAGTGGTCATCCACAGCAGTCACAAAGTGTTATGGATGATATTGTAAATTCACCTGATAAAAGCAACATTGTGCCTATGACACTATTGATCAGAACATACTGTTGAATAAGTTTCTCTCTGTGGGTTTAATGATTCTTTTTATGGCTGGTTTTAATCAGATTTTTCTGGTAGTTCAGATTCAACCCCAGGGGCTGATGACGGTGTCCCACATGGATCAATATTAGGACCCTGCTATTTAGTTACTGTTTGCCATATGAAAGGGTCAAAGGTCATCACTGACATGTAGAAGCCATCGGCATTTTTTTTGTTTTCATAAATATGGCCTCACTACAAAAGGGAGATAATCAACATCCTTGGTTGAGTTCATAGCTTTTTACTGGAGATCTTGTCAATACAATTCAAAATCAAGTCGTATGGTGACTATAAGAGGGATTCAAAATTTGTGACAATTTCTCAGGCTTTGCTTTTTGTTGGTATATGGTTTCTGACAATAAATCACAGTCGTTTCAGATCATTTTTAGATAAATAAGTAGTGAAATATGTCAATTCATAATTGTGCACAATTATTTGAGTTCAATTTTCTGTGGAAACAAGTGGATTGATTCTACTGCAATTGTTCCTGATATAACATATACTGTTAATCATATTAAGATTTTTATCTATATTTATATATTGACTGTACCGGGATCTTGTAACAGTAGGTCTGTCATTACATATGACAATGACTTGAATCTTCACCTCTCCAGCTTTCTTTTCTGTTCTGTATATATTAGATCACTGAGCTCTATGAGGCGCAACATACAGCTCCAAATAAGTTTCAGGCACCTTCTGTTCAACAAATGAAGTTTCTGTATTCAAGATATTGTAGGTCAAATGTATCACTGACCTCAGTTTTGGTGGCAGTATACCATTTGAATAAGGTCACAGGAGACAGTCGCCCTATTTATATAACTGCTGTATTTGGTTCAAACTGTGATAAAACTAGTGATGATCTTTCTGAGCAGAAAAAGATCTGAGGAGCCTTTATCTGGAGTGAAATCAATCTAGACTAGGTGCCGTCACACTAAGTTCTCTTTACCACTTTGATTGGCACACAAATAATTTTGTGTCTTTGACAAAATGAAAGGGCAAGTCTTTCAGCTTTTGTTGGCTAAAATGTCATCACTTGGCACGCATACAAGTAGCCAAGTCTTTGCATCATTTCCAGTGTCCCTCAGAGAGTATCCCTGTATAAGCTTGTCCTCCCTGTTGACATAGCCATTATATACATGACAAATACATTCTTCCGAGGAGGATGCCTTCTCTGCCTGAGCAATATAGCTGATGCATGAAAGGCTCCAGGAAATCAGACATCACATGCTGAGTTTAACTCAAACACGGCCATTAGCTGAAATATGAATGAATACTTTTGTTATATATTTCTTATGTATCATATCTTTTAATCAATTTCATGGTGTAACACATTAAATACACTCACAAATGCATTAGTCAATGGTGGCTTGTGAAAGAGGCTTGTGGTAGTTTTATTCAATAATTGATATTCATCATGCAACAAAATCCACCTTTAGTAACCTTAATATTTCAGCTGATTTTTAAGTCAACTCGTATTCTATCAACTTATAAGTGAGCTAGGTGAACATGGCCAATGGGGGCCCACTAATCGCTGTTTTGCCTCAGGGCCGGTGTACAGTAGCAGGTTTATCTCCCTGGATTGTGCCTCCTTAGAGCTGAATGTCAGAGAAGTTTGTTATCGGCACTGAGCATCCGGAGATATCACCCTCACTCATTCTAAAATCTTCCCTGAAAAGATTCAAAGAACAGTTGCTTTTCAGCACACGTTTAGGCAAGGTTGTTTTGAATGTGCAGCTGAATGTCATATCTCATTTATCAGATAATGAACACAGTTAGTATGCAGGTGAAATGTTCTATTTTGTTTGACGTGATCATACTCATAGATGCCACAGCCTTGATGTCGCAACATTCCCAGCATGCCTGCAATGTCTTTGAGTTTCTAGGTGAGTTTCACCTGACTAAAACAAAACAGTAAATGTAACGTTCCCTGAATCAAAACCCAACAGAAGCTTCTCTCGACTGTAGATTCACTGATGTGTATCCATGTTCCACAATCACACAGAGAGAAGGCACAGCTATCTTTTTCTCCACCAGCAGCAGCCTCATAAAGCAGAATGTTTACAGAGAGGACCAGAGTGAAAGGTTTAGTGGCATCCAGTGGTGAGACAGTACAGTGCAACCATTTGAAAGCCCTCCCACACGTTCTCCCCTTCTAAGCGTACAGGAGAAATCACCGCAACAATTGGTGAGGCCCTCTCTGGAGCCAGTGTTGGTTTGCCTGTTCTTCCACTGTAGAAACCTGCTCTCTGTGACATAAAGGGCTCATTCTAAGGTAACAAAAGCATCATTCTTATTTTCAGGTGATTATACACTAATGGAAATATACTCATGAATATTATTTTCCATTTCTGTCAATAGATCTTCCTAAAGCCTGCTAAATCCTACACACTGGACCTTTAACCCCCATTCCCTCCAACACATTGACAGTAATGATACACCTCCCCCATCACACATGGACTATGCACAAACTCAGGAGCTGAGATAATACCCCCCAACCCCCCATATATAAATGAACCAGCATGTGACCGTGCTCATGACACAAGGCTGTGCTCTGTCTTTTATGTTGTGATGTTATTTATGTTGATGTTATTTTTATGTTGTTTGTATGACTGCTGGAGCATGTGATGCAAGACAAATCCCCATGTGAATGGACAATGAAGTCTTGTCTTATCTTATCCTCACACTCCCTCTCGCTCTCTCTCTGTCACACACACACACACACACACACACGCACACACACACACACGCGCACAGCTGCCCCTTGCCAAACTTTAGAAAGGTCCTTATAGATTCCCAAGGCTTCATGTTGACTTCTAGAGAGTTCATTACCCTGCAGACTTTTACATAGTTATTATCTACAAAAGTTTGCTGCCCATCTTTCCATTTTACTGAAGGTCCTATGCATTAACCAACATATGCAGATAATATGAAGTTAACTTCATTTTAAACAAGTAGCTACATGGTCCCTATTTGCTGCTTGTTTGAAGTCATTTGGGACAACGTGAAACACTGAGACAGAAAGAGGCAAAGTTAGTTCTCCTCAATGGGAATTAATTCATCACAAACGGCAGGAATGTTTTGAACGTCACAGAATGATCATGAGCTACAGTTTCAGAGTCATGTGCAATAACTGAGTGAGTGAGTGAGTGTTTGATCTTTGGTTAAGATCCATCAGATTTGTTTTTCACTAAATGATTTTGGACGACTAGGATCAAAAGACTAAATACTCGTGGACCGAGAGAGACTGGAGAACTGTGTGCCTTAAAGCCCCTAGACCCGACCCGTCAGCCTGATTTTTGCCAGCCCTTTGTTTAGAACAAAACCTACCATTGTGTCTTGCTGTAGATGACCCTGTCTGATGTACCTGTTCTGTGTGTATATTGATATGTTTGTGTTTTGTTTTTTTCACTGGAAAAAATCAATAAAAGAATGTTTAAAAAAAAAGACTAAATACTCACACACAAAATAATAGAATCATCTCTGAAAAGTGAATTGAAGAGCTCTTGAGACGGGATATGCAGTGCCATGTTTACAAATGCTGACCACTAGATGTCCTCAAAGTTATACCAAATGTAGGAGCAGTGGGGAAAGGAGGCATGTTCAAGTTCTGTCGGAAATATCATGACTAAATCTTGACTAAGCATGGCGCAGTCAACAAAGTGTTAACCTCTGTGGAGCAAAATGAGGAAGTTTTCTGCTGGATCTGTATTTCTGAGAAGTCATTATAGGAAGAGGGTGAGGCAGCTGAGTAAGTGACCAGAGTCATTCAGTCATTGTACTCTATAGCTCTTGAGTGGGTTCCACTTTTAGGCCTAAATTAGGTAACACAGGAACATCCTGTGTAGTTTCCAGATAACCAAAGTACTGCTAGAAAGAAGGCTGTTTTACACTTCCTCTATTTTTACTTTTTCAACTTCAGAAATATCGTGTGTATGGTATGAAGATGTGTTTCACTTCATATTTTCCATCGGCTCCCAAAATAGCACTGTACCACTTGACATGCAAAACAGGCCAAATGCAGCCCGCAGAGAGGCCTGCCTCTGTCACAGAATCTTGTTGGTAACTTTGCATGGGGTCAGGATGGAGAAACCTCACAAAGTAGGCACCTTTTCAAGGCAATATCCATTATTACTGCATCCTGCACAGCATGAAAGACTGAATATAAGTTCTGTTTTTTGCAAGGGCTCATCAAACCTGCAACAACAGCTTCTGTCCCTGACCAGGATCACACCTGTAGCCTGCCATGGCAATGAGAAAACAGAATCCCAATCATCAAGTAGGCCTACACTGTAATTTATAGAAAACTGTTTAGTTTAATGATCGTTTATGTCAAAGTGGTTCTGGAAATCTTGAGAAAAATGCAATGGACTATCAATTGCAAAACAACAACAAAACAACAAAAACCCAACAACAAGCATGATTAATAAAGCACGCTCACGTGGCAGCACAATGTCAGAATTTATATTCGATTTTCTGTCTTATTTGTCACTATAAAGGATCCATTGAAGCCCATCACCCATATTTTGTTGCAGGCACACGAGCCATAATATGAAAGATAGCCTCTCTCACAGGTGCAGGGCAGGTGCACCCTAGCAAACCCCATAGCAGCAGGTTATCCTGTGCACTTGTGGTGCATTATGCACAAAAGTTGTGAGAGGTCAGGGCTGGCCAGGAAATAGACCCGCCATTTTCCTTCAAAACCCTTGGTCCATTTAAACAATGATTTAAACCCAGCAGGGGGAGGCGCTGTGAAAATTTGGACGGAGTTCAGCGTGGGAACCAAAGAAAGCGAGAACGAGCCGTTATCAAGTTAGACACAGACAACGGCGATAATACCGGAAGTATCGTGCATTGACTCCAAAGTAAAGGTTCAAACTTAATTATCCCCAAATTCC
>JBCAUF010000028.1:22089553-22106713 GCA_038406115.1 Haemulon aurolineatum
GGGGCACAGGGGGCTGTTTGAGATTTTTTTGTTGGACAGGACACTATGACAGCGGAGAGGGTGAACCAGAGCAGTAAAGCTGCAGGTTCAGGAGAGAGGTTCATCCTGCAAACCAATCCTTTCACATCATGGCATCGTTCTCAGTACATTTTTATAGCAAATATGCTGATTATTTCTCCATAGCTTTTTCATCTTATACATTCTGTTTCTTCTGTTCTTTTCTCACATCATCATCAGTCTTTGAAAATCAGAATGTGAATAAACTGGCTTTATTCTTAATTGGTTGATCCAGGAAAATCTCTGCAGATCATCCTTTTAAAATGATGGCTTTATGGCGGGTTTGAACGGCTCTGGAGGCTGTTTAATTATGCACACTTCATCATTGCTTACAGCTCTTGCAAACATTTGTATATTTTTCCTTCCTTCTGAACTTCACTGAAGTCCCAAAGCAAACGTGGTTCTGTATCATGTTTGGACATCACTTGCCTGGTTCCAGCATGGCGCTGGTGGGGAAAACTATTTTCAGCAGTCACTGAATGTGTTTTTATGTCAAACCTGAGTTGAAATGGTAGAAAATGTTGAATGAATGTCACAATAAGGTCAAAAATAGAGAGAAACACAATAGTTAGACTTCTATATTTGAAAATCGAGAGTTCTGTCTTTTTCTGCAAAGTGATCTGACTTTTACTAGAGAGGGGCCAATGTCGATATGGATTTTTGGAAGTCAAAACATTCTGATATCGATATATACATGCGATCCCTCAAATTTGGCACTAACTAAAGGGACTCGTTGCTGAAGCTGCTAACTCCGCGACCTGACTCCAGATAAGCAGTTGACGATGGATGGAATACTTTCCATAAAGATATGTGATGGAGGCTGGATATTTTACAGTCTACAAATAACCTGAAATGTTTTTACTGACATCAGATCTGTGAAATAGTAAACTTGATTTGAAGTTTTTTGATCATAAATGACCCAAAGAACTTTGTTGCATTATATCCTGTACAACACATATCCTGATAGTGATACATTACATAGATTTATCTACTGTAGCCTATGACACATTCTAGATGCTGAAATCACACAACACTTCCACACAAAGATCATCTGGAAGTTGATATGTTTTGGATCAGACTTCAACATTTCTCAAAGCTAGTCGACTTTGTGGCAGTCTCTCTTCAGCATTTTACCAGAAACATGAATACAGTGGCATAATGCTGTTCACAAAGCTCTCATGTTCACAGAGCGGGCTCAGGAGATACAGTAGAACACAGCCAGACACCGGACCTCACAAGGACAGTGCAGTTACAGCAGAGATCAACATATTCAAATGTCTCAAAAACAAGAAAGGTCGAGCATGTCTGGCCTGAGCCTGTGAGGCAGAGCAGGGCAGGCTGTGACAGGCTGCACGGGGGTCAGACTGCAGACACTCTCTGTCGGCCCCTGCTGCTCAGTGTCAGCAGCTCCTCCCACCTGCAGCAGCTCACAATCCAGTGGCAGTCCAGATTCTACTCAGAGAGGAGCCACAGCGAGAGGTGAGCTGACTGCTTTCTAACTTTACTCTGTGAAAGGACTCGTTTCTGTCGATCACTGGTCCGTAGGTGTGCTGAGACCGAGAGCGTCAGTGTGGTTTAGAGGCATGCTGAGGGAAAGTTACAGCACTAAGGAGAAAAATCAGAGGAGCCAAAAGTTTCCGCTGTTTACATCACTGCACAACTGTGAATTCCTGTTATGATCCTGGCAACAAGAGATTTAAGATTATGAACTTCGTTTATGACAAAACTCCATCGATGAACTTGGTGTGTGCTGTTCCAACAGTTGGGATAGCCTTTTAGGTTTTAGTTCTTAAGTTTTCTATTTTCTGCCCTTCAGTGTGGTTACTTAACAGTTTATTATGAAATTCAAATCCATGTAATCCATCTGAATCCAGCTGAACTTGGATCCCGAGCCAGCCTTGTTGGGCTCCACTGGACAAAAACAAGCACATTGATATTATGACCCTCATAGTGTTTGAATGTGCAGAAAGTCATACAGTATTTCCTGAACATGATATGAATTGCTGCCTTCTTTCTCTATGATGATGGATATACAGTGCAACAACTGTAACAGTTAAAGCTCTTTAAGTGATGTAACTTCTTAAATTTCTTTATTTCAGCTTTGAAACCTGGTGCTGCAGAGACAAGGATGTAAAGGGAGGTGCCAGGTAGGAGCTAGTTCATTCATTTGTTTGATTTCAGGAGTCACCTACAGGCCAATACATCAATTTACACCACACATATTTGCAAAACAGTATAATGCAGCTTGTTCAGTCTTCAGTTTTCTCCAGGGAGTCTGACAGCAATGAGGAAATAAGTCAAATCACAGCCACAACAAGGAAATAAGCCTGCAATCCTCCAGCTGGACTTACCCTTTTCGTGGAGCAGGACATGCAACATTCTTTTTTGTAAAGAAAAAACTACACGATTTTTTTCTTTACGCTGGAATGTTATTCAGAGTTTTTATGGAGCCTTGTAGAATAAGATGTGATTACAACTTCCCTAACTTGGATCATGAATGAACAATGGGAGCCTGTGTGACCACAACTACTTCTGAAACAAAGGCACAATTACATAACTACCATTTCTCCATAGTGGCTGATTGACAATTAACAAACAGAACTGTTTTTAATTGAACACATTGAAGGATTTTTAAAGCTGATCAAATGAAACGTCTGGCAGGTTCCCACAGTAGTCAGCTCTCTGGATGTGAGTGATTGTTTGTACATGCAGGAATTCCTCCGAAAGATTTTATCTTCTCTTAAAGGCAAAGCAGCAGCTCTGCTGAGATACGCAACCTGACAACGTGAGCCCCATAAATAAATATGTATGTCATTGTTTTAATGTAATGATTTATCCTTCTTGACCAGATAGACATGTGTAGCTTAGTATTGATTCTAGATCGATTATAGATTCATATATAGGCTCTCTGACAGTGGTAGTGAGTGGGGGGAGAGAGAGTGAGATAAAGGAGTGTTTATGAGGAAACAGAGAGTCAGCGGTACATGTCAAGGCAAAGCTGATTGTTTTATCCAGCTGTTGAATATCAGGTCTCAGACTGATGTGCCTCAACATGTGACTCAAACACGTCACCATCTGATTCCATTTCACACTGACTTTTGTACTGAGCCAGCCACTGCCTCTCTGTGCCAGCCAACATACCAGCATCTCAACGCAACAGCTCGTATCATTAAGTCTCTTCATAATTAAGTTTGGGTATCATCAAAGAATGTTGACATGGTTGAGGCTTATTAAACTGCCTGCAAATAGGGATTTTCATTATTGTGTTGATTATTTTCTCAATAAGTCTTTTGGTCTATAGAACGTAAGAAAATAGGTTTCATCACAATTACAGTTGAGTCGTAGCTGACATATTTATTTTGCTCATTTTGTTGGAACAGCAGTCCAAAACCAAAGACAGACAAAGATCTGAAACATGTAATCACACAAGACTGAGAAAACAGGCAGATAATCACAGAAAAAATATGAATTCATTTTCAAAATTGTTACTGAAGAATGATCAATCAGTCCATTAATAATTTAGGCTCTACTGCCAACGATTGCACAGCCTGTTGGGGAATGTCACAGAAGAGAAACAGACCCAGTTCGAATCCTCTGTGAATCTTACATAGAATTCATGAATGCATTTTTATAACCACAAACTGCACAGTGACATCACAGTGACATCACAGTGACATCACAGTGACATCACAGTGACATGTTCTTCTGTCAAAAAGCACTGAGTTGCTGAAAGTGCCGGAGATGAACACCTTGTGTTCATTATTTGTAGATCACTGTTGTTCTTTGCTTTTCGATGCTTCATTTGGACTTAGGATTCAGAAAATATGACAATATTTGAAACCTGGTGCTGCAGAGACAGTGGAGATAAAGGTCTGTTCATCAGTTCAGTTGATGTCAATAGTCACAAAGGTGGGTAAGTCTTTTTCTCAAGGAAGTCTGAGGTCAAGTGTGCAGGAGGTCACCACAACAAGGAAAATAAATCTTCTATCCTTCTACTACTGTCCTGTCTGATGGGGAACGTTGAAAAAGGAACAGGCTCTTCTTCCTTTGTGAATCTCAGATAGAATATCTGAATTTTCTTTCAGATTCAAACTGCTCCACAGATGGCTGCAGAGAACAATCCCAGCTGAGGCAAAACATATCCAACACAAGCAGAGCTCCAGAGGTGTCAAGAGCCTTAATCACAGTCTCAGTGCAATCATTTTATACAATGGACTAATTGAGTAAACCACTGACACTGACAGAAGCTGCGGCAGCTTTGAGAAGAACCGCATGAAGCCACGGCACACAAAGTCAAAGCAGTGTAAAGCTGTGGACTGAACGAGTGGCAGCAGTCACCATGATCGACCTGAGTTTCCTGACAGAGGAGGAGCAGGAGACCATCCGGGCCGTGCTACAGAGAGATGCTGAGCTGAAGAAGGCCGAGGAGCAGCGTGTCCAGTGAGTTCTTTGTCCCAGTTGCTCCGGGTGACGGCACTAACTTGAATTCTCTCCAGGTTTGATCTGTCACAGACGAGACTGTGTGGAGCGTACCACCTACAAGCTCCAGGAGCAGCACAGCAGGGACTTATGGGGGTTTGCGGAGGGATTTTTGATGATAAATTTGATTTGCTTCAATATTTGTGGATGCTAAAATTGAAAAAAGAATGTTCTGAATAAGGAAGTAGCGACTGTACATTTGACACTTATGTCTCCACTCAGGAACCTACAGAGGACTGTCAGTGACAGGGGAAAGCTGAGATACATGACTGGAGAATGGTTCTACGAGACAAAGCAGCTTCGTCATCAGGACCGCATCCACGGCTCCGACATCATCAGGAACTCCATGAAACACACGCACAAACCGCTGACTATATGTGAGTCTGCTGCATCCAGCACTGCTTCTCTCTCTAACTGTAAAATGAGTCATGGTACCCTAAAGTGCAAGTTCAGCACGTCCACTCATCCAGGGTGCGATTGTAACTTCTTCTCCACATCATCTGTGTCAACTTGTTGACAATTTTTACTTACCCAAATTGAAGCATTCAGTAAGAAGATGAGTGTGTGTGAAATAGCTCCAGGCTCAGTCAGACTCACTGCACTCTCTTGAACCCAGCAAAATGAATCAAAAGGATACCAATCCTTTAAATCTCCTTTTACTCACGTCATTATGTTTCATGAAGCCGTCATAATCCTCAGCATCAACAAAGGGCACTCTCGACAGAAAAGTCAGGGCGAGGAACAGAACGGGGTTACAAAGACTTGTTAAATCATCAAACATGAATGAACCCGGGCTCTGCAGGGGCTCACCACACATACATTCACTTTGTGCTGAAAGTATACTTCCAACATGTCACTGAAATATATGCTTACCTCTGTTACTGTCAAACTTTACAATGCAGCAAATCATACATCTTAAACTACAATCGAGCTCATTTTCACAAAGGATTTGTGACCCTTCACTGAAAACCTCTGGACGAGCCTGCATGGCTGAAGATCAGATGATACACTTGATGAGCTATATGTGTTTGATTGCCTCTGTGATTACAATTGGCTTGTTTTGGCACAAATGTTGTGATGAATAAAACAGCATGTGTTGCAATGAATGGTTAACTTTAACAGCAGTTGTGTGTTGCATGCTGCAGTGGAGCTCTCCCAGATCCTTCCAGAGAAGCCCAGTTTTGTCAGCAGTGACAATAAAGAAGTGTTCGTTCCACCTGTGCTGCGTGGAGTCCTGCAGGAGCCTCATCCGCAGCTCAGCAACCAATGGTGAGCACAGGGAGCCAAAGCACTGGTTCTGGGTGGTTCAGCTGGGGTCACGCTACACTGGTTCTTCTGATGTTATCACCTGACTCTGAGGCCCCCCCTCCTCCACTCAGATTTTTATCATCTTCCAGCTGATTGTTTTAGGTTTCACATGCACAACTTTGCTTTTTGGTTCGTTGTCATGATCAGCACTGTGTTCAGCAGCAGCAGGCAGTCAAAGAGAACAGCAGGCAGGCGACTGGAAGCTGCAGCAGCCGGTGAACATGGCAGAGCACTTTACAGCTTCAGAGACAGATAATTATATTTTGTCATGGCCTAAAACCATGGACTTACATTCACCAGGTGACCAGATACAGGACTCCATGTGAGTGTTATTGTTAGGAACTGTTTGCTAACACATTTAGCAGTGTTGTGTTCAAAGCCTGCAGGTTTCTGCTGCAGGTTATGCAGTATGCAGAAAGAGTATTACGTTCATTTCCTTTTTTGGTAAGAACAAAGGTTCACGAAGGATGTTTGGGTTCATGTAGAAAATGTCTTATTGTCAGTAATCACATGTAAGGATCAAAACCAGATATAAATCTCATACATATCTGCTTTTATTTTGTCTGAGACATTTTTACATTTTCTAGTGAGCATTTGATCAAATGGACTGACTGATGGTGTGTGTCAGTAATGGAGCTCTGTGGCACATATCAGGCTCTGGATACATGACACATAATACCTGTTAGCAGGATACATTTATTGTTTTTTTGCTCTGCACATGAGATTTGTTGACAATAAGAGACATATAGAATATTACCAAATGTATCATTAAGACTGAAGTGTGAAATACCAGAGGGAGTGTAAATAGAAAGAATGCAATATATGGTATTTGTGCAGTGCCTTTTGTTGTAGCACTGGGTTGGTTCCCATAAAGGGGTATATTTAAAGAGAAGGCTTGCCTATTGCAGCTTTAAGTAATCTCAAAGGTATACAGAAATTTGACATTGTATAAACGAACACATGTCTGTGTTGTGAGCGCCATCACATGCTGCACATGTAGAGTAGATTATTTGGGTGTGATTTCCAGTGAGTTGAGCTGTGCACACAGTAAATGGGTACTTAGTAATTGGCCCCGTTGTTCACAATAATCTTCTTATGAGGTCAGGTCTCACATGCTCATGTTTTCCACTGCTTCTGAGTGAGTGATCACACTTAAATATCATATACACTTTCCTATGTTTTTAGCTGTAAAGACTTACCTGTCCGGTCTTAAAAGCATCTATAAGCAATTCTCATTATTTGTCCTGAAACATGTTCTATGAGCAGCTTTGTTGCAGCCTGCACAGTCACCTGCTGTGACAGACAGCATGTTTGTTTTGGCTCCCATAAAAGGAGTTCATCTAATTTTTCAAATTAATGTCTTTTGAAAGACACAGAAAGTTTGAAGTTGCTCATCCTATCTCCAGAAATGACATCTTGTAGTGTGTTTCTTCTAACAGGTACGAAGACCAGAACCCTTATGCAAAACCACAAGATACACCCAAACCACTTGTGCAATCACCCTCAAAGGTACAAACAAAATCGTTTAAAGTTGAATGTGTGAGTCCATGCTTCATTGTGGTGCAGGTGTTATATGTGTCAATCTTACTTTGTTGAAGCAAAGAAAAAATCCATTCAACTGTGAGGTGATTGTAAGTCACACTTTTGAAGAGAAGGACAGCCAGTTACTGGACAGGGCAGTGGATCGAACCCAAACACAGAATGAGGGTGAGTCTTTCTATGAAAACACTTTGTTATAAATGTGTGCTGTGGATGACTTCATCCATTGTGATCTAATGATATATCATGTGTTGTGTTTTGAATTGAGATGACTGCGTGATGGACAAATT
Organism: Haemulon aurolineatum; assembly: GCA_038406115.1. NCBI lineage: Eukaryota > Metazoa > Chordata > Actinopteri > Lutjaniformes > Haemulidae > Haemulon > Haemulon aurolineatum. The sequence goes on from JBCAUF010000028.1 coordinate 22,097,227, forward strand.
GTGAACACAGTTACATTACACAATGTAAGTCTGGCTCTAGCAATCGCTTTGACATCCAGGTGTATGGGTCCAGTGAACAGCATGTTGGCATGAGCAGTGGTTGCATGGCAGTGGAGAGCATGTACTGGCTTGTTGTTTCTAACAGTTTTTTCTTAATCTGATTTCATTCCATTTTGTTTTTGTTGCGATATATATTTAACAAAGAGGAAGCTTAAAATTTTAATCAAAGTTCTCCAGCAGAAGTCTTGCTGTATTTCTGGCAGTATTTAGAAGTGTGTTTGCTTCCAGTCACTGTGAAATCAGCCAGTGAGCTGAGACCACAGACTTTCTCAGGGGTTGTCAAAGGGAAAGGAAGTCCAAATACACGAGGCTGCCAGACTAGCCAGAGGATTACACAGAAATACATTCCAAAGCCTTAATCTGTACTGCATGACTGGTGCCTGCTGGAAATATTTCACAGGAGCCATGAAAACAATGTTTTTGTGGGAGATAATAAGCCATAAGAAGAAGCAACTAACACAAATTGTGGCAGTTTAGACAAGGCACAATAGTTCAGCTAGTTAACCAATGCTTCTCTGTACTGCACAGTGCCAGTGCTACATATGTTTATTAATCAAGATAGATGTTGTACACAGCAAACTCTTGTAAAATGTAGATCTTGAAAACAACAAACAAATATTCTGAAAATTGTCCTTGTCATTCTTTGGGGCAAGACATTACAGTTAGTCTTTCTTACGTATGTGCAAGGCACAGTATTTATTTCTCCAAATGGTGAATCTTTATTTTCAAATAAATAATAAATGGTTTTATATGTATAAACACTTGCCAAGACACCCAAAGACTCATACAGAACACAAAAAGAGTACTCGCCCCATAAAGAGTCTAGACTTCCCCACTAAACGGCCAACTTAAATGTATAAATGTATAAATGTATACAATGGTGAAAGAAGTATTTTATTGCAGTGGGTCAGGCCCCTTTGAATAGTCAGCAGATTAATCTTAGAGGTTGTGTGGTGATTGATGGGAGAGGGAAGATGAACAAAGTTGTTGAACTTAAAGCATATGAGCTGTTTAGAGCAGAAAGGTTTCTATGGTAGAACGGACAACAACTCATAGACATCTGAAACATGACAAGGAGCCCCAACTGGACAGACTTCCCACCACAGATGAAAGTCACTGTTGATGGTTAAAATGGTGTTCATTTGTTTTGTTTCTTTCAGAGAATTTACCATCATCTGTCAGCTGCATTTATTTTGATAGTGACCTTAAACAAGACCTTCATAATAGCCTGGTCACCCAGAATGCATCTGTTCCCATGCCCATGCCTGAAAATAGAGCAGCCAGCACCAGTTCTCAGGACTGTTTTGCTGAGGTAGACGGGCCAGGAGGTGGGCAGAATAACTCTGCTGCTCCTCGTGGCATCCTCAAGCACTTGTCCAGATCTAGCTCCACAGACTCCCTGTCCTCCCGTCTGGACCAGCCGAGTCCAGTTAGCCTGAATACTCCCACTGAGACCTGGATAGACAGGAAGCAGGTGAGGTTCAGCTCTACAGTCAGTCAAAGCAGCGTGGAGTGGCAGGATGGTAAGGAGCTGGGAGAGCACAGCTTGCTGGACGCTGACTCCATCGCTCCCTCTGAGGTGGACAGTTATATTGAAAGTATTGTCAGCGGCTGTGTCAGTGAGAGTCAAGTGGATTCTCAGGATGGTGAACTCAATGGCAGAGAAGAGATAGACCTCCAAGAGCAAGAAGCTGGCCAACCCCAGATCCTTGGTGGTAAGAGCTTTATTTAAAACCAATGAGTCAACTAAACAGCCAGTCACGACACAGTCAAAACTAACAATGATTTCAATATCTATACATTCATAGACATTTATAGCAAAAAGTAATGTTCACATTTATCCTGCTTGTGCTTGTCCTTGCATGTAGTGAAATATTATGTGTGTGTGTGTGTGTGTGTGTGTGTGTGTGTGTGTGTGTGTGTGTGTGTGTATGTTTGATTGCTTATGGTGGCTGGTAAGAACAGCAAAAAATATTATTGGGTTTTACTGCGCCCTGCTTTGGCCCTATGGGTAATCTGTCCCAGAGTTCTGATTTCCATTTCATTCATGTTTGTCTGCAATTTTTACATTACTGTCTGCTCCATTTCTTTATTGTATTTCTGTGAAATGAAGCGTGGTGTTACTAATCCCAAAATCTGTGAGTGAGGTTAAAGTGCAGCTCTAATAATCTGCTAATTTTATTTGGTCCACAGCTGGAACCCATGCTTTAATTAAGTAGCAGATGGGTAATGGAGTTGAGTGTGCAGATTATTTGTGTTTTTATATCTAAAATTAGGCCTATGTATTTGATGGCATAATTAACACTGAAAGTTCTGCAGCCATTTCATTTCAGTGTCCCCAGGTCACATCTGTTAAAATGTGCACTACTGTTTGCCACAGTGCCTTTTTTATTATACCACTGAGGGGCAGCAAAAATGCAAACTTCCAAATTATGCATGTATTATGACCTTTAAACTAAGTTAAGCTGAGTACCATACTTCATTACACAGTGATACAACAAGAAAAAGAAATAGAAACTCTAATTATGCTGTCAAGTGTTTCACAGATTATAAAGTACATGAGTGATCCAACAGGTGGTCTGTCTTTGCAGATGTCTCTGAATACTGTCATTTGGAGTTCCAAAACCCTGCAGTATCGCGACTCCTTTCTGTTGAGCAGGAGTCAGGTAAGCCTGATCACATGGAGACAGAGCTTGAGGAGGACTGTCACTCTCAGGCTAAGGTCTTAGACTGTCCAGCTGAACCTATCATTGACCCCCAAAAACTGCCTGAACAGAGCACCAACACTTCCGTCGATGCCACCTCAGATACCAAGCCATCAGCTAAAGGCAGCTCAAAGGGTTCATCTCATGCCATTTCACCAAAACCTAGGCAAAGACTGCTCGGACTTTTCAGAAGAGAGAAAGGTAAACCTGCTGAAGAACAGAGTACACAGAAAGAAGATGCAAAGGTATCTAAGCAGAAAGAACCAGGCAACACTCAGAACCTTTCCCAAGAAGCCAAACCCTCTGAGAGAGTGGAGGTCAGAACACTACAGCTTACAGCACTGCAGAACACCCCGTTCAAAGAAACAGTGACCTTGGTTAAAACAGACACTCAACAAGAGGCAACAGATGGTAGAGTTGTTCAGCTTCCAGAGGAACATCCCAATCTCAAAGCTTTCTGGGGGAGCGAAAACAGTGGTCCCAAAATAATATTTGCCAGAGAAGAAGCAAATCACAAAGACAACGCCAAGACAGGAATAGAAGCTTCACATAGCCCTCAGACTAACTCTGATGTGGAGAACAGAAACAACAATGTCTCACCTCAAGTGGAGATCACAGTTGAGAATACTGGTGGCATGTCCCAAAAAAAGATTTCATCACCACAGACTGACTGTAGTCTAATAATAGATTTATCTAAGGAGGATGGCACATATCGAGCAAATCCAGTCCTCATCTATGAAGAGACAGATGATTCCTTAACAGGTGCAGTAACAGAGTCACAGCTTTCAGAGCCACTCGAAAATGTCTACATTCCTGTACCATCCTCTGTAGATATCAAAACCCAAAAGCAAGAAGGGGATATTCCAGTTCCCCTTCCCAGGAAGACCAGTTCTAGTCATCAAGAGGACAAGCCAGCCAAGATCAGTGAGCTCAAGCATTTCTGGGAGAAGGAATACACAGGTCCCAGGGTAATCGCTGCAAGAGTCAAGGAAGCCTCAGACAGTCCAGTGCTCTCTGACAAAGTGACTGTCCCTCATTCTGAACTGGGAACATCCATAGATATCGAAGAGAAGTCTGAGGGAGAGACACAAACGTTTCCATACAAAGCCAAGTCAAAATCATTAAAAGTGACAGACAAGGGTTTCGTCGGTCAGAGTCCAGACAGATCACACCTAAGGAGATCTGGTAGCAGTGGGGATGTACAGTCAACATGTTACCAATACCAATCCAAGGCTGAAACAGAGGCTCAAAAGAGGCCTCTCAGTCCTAGTAAATCCCAAACTCCACGATCAAAAGACCAGGATGATGAGGTCAGGAGCAGTCCATCTAAGACCTGCCACCCAAGAGTCCTACCTAGAGAGTCCGGTAGCCCTACCAGGTCCAGACTGGAGGGCTCCCCCTTGAAAACCTTTCCAATAAACATTGACCCCCAAACTAAGGTCGCTGAAGAGCATCAGGGGAAGCCAACACCAGTGCCAAGACAGAGGAAGAGTCCCTCTCATGAAGCTAAGCACACAGACATGAAACCTAATGCAGATATGACCCCCGGCCCACCCCCTTTACATTCAGAGGACACAGGGACTTACTCTGAAAATGCGAATAGTTCAAGCTCCTCTACTCCACCACAAATCAAAGAAGCCTCAGAGAAGAAGCTGGGGACCTTTACTCGCCTGGCTAGATCTTTCATCCCTCAGGATTATCAGCACTACCTCGGGCCACAGGAGAAGGCCCATGTTCCTCCTTTTCACCAAGGGAAAGCTCCCTCTGCAGAGAGCGATGTGGAACACAGACCAGAAAATGCCCTCGGAGACTTTGTGGGGAACCAGAATGACAGCTCTTGGATTGCGCAAAATGAAGGTGGAAACTCCAGCCACAGCACAAGCACCAGGGCCTGGTCTCTGTCTCGGGCAAGTTCAGGCAGTGAGCTTTTGAGTTCTCTCTCCATTTACATTTCCTCAAGATAGTGATTGAGAAATGAAAACCACAATGATGTATTCTTTAAACGAATCACATCAAGGTAACACATTAATAATACAGTGAGTCTGATCTAGTATACTGGACCTGACAAATCCCCCAATTACAAAATTCTTGTGCTGCAATTCTTTGTACAATCCTCTGTGTTGTTTGACCTTAATTCATTTTTTTCTTTTGCATTTCCTCTCCAAGTGTATCCAATATACGTGCAGAGCAAATGTTTCAATGTTAGCTGCCCTTTAACAATAGAAACAATTGTATTTAGTTCTTAATTTAATGTAGTTTTTAGTTAACCAGCCCTACGTGATCAAAGAGCATCTAATTACTGCATTAGAAGCAGCTTATCTCTACTATAAGGATTCAAACTGCTGTCACCAACAATACTACTCCTGTTAATTCATCAAAATAAGATGAAACACTGCATGTACTGTGATCATGGCATTTTTTTCTAAACTGATTTACTGTAGGCTACTGAGCATTACACTTGTCTGAAATGTTTGACTCTGTTCATTGCATCTGATCCATTGTTGTGTAAATCCGAAATGGTCAAACATCTGCACTGAGTCTTTTCTCCAGAGCTGACTTTGTTTCATTTGTGGCAGGTCATGATGACACTTCTAGTCCCATCCTGTCAGCTCTGAAGAGATTATCTTCAAGGAGCATGTCTTCATCTAAAAGTCTGGAAAACCTTACTTCAAAAACAAGTAACAGAACTCTTTGCTCTGCAGAGACCGTATTCTAATACAGCAGATGGTGACCAAAAAGCTTTGTGTCTGTCTCATGGCCCTATTTCTTCTCAGGAGAGGAGAGGACCCCAACTAACTCCAGAGAACAAATGAATCAAAGTGTGGATGACGGTAAACATGTTGTCCTCTCCTTAAATCTGCATACTTATGAAATTCAGAAGAACTCATATATATTCAAAGTTATATATTTCTTCCAGTTTCTTCGCCTCCACCATCAGCCTCTAGTCTCTCCAACTCAAAGCAGATGAAATCCAGCGTGTCGGTGCCTGTTCTTCAGCAGGACGAGGTAAATCATTCTTAACTCAATCTTGTACACTCAACTCAGAACTAAAGTCTATGTGCCAGTGTTCAACATCTGCACTGCAGTTTGCGAACCAATACCAACTTAGTCACTCGCTCAACTTTACGTCTTACTCACAACATAGAGCAGTCATTTGTTTGCTCTTATGACAGATTTTTGTCATAAGACAGGTTTGTATTTTGAACTATCACCTGTGCTTTTCTGCTATCATTAGACAGACAGTGACAGCCCTTTTGAGACCAGCCTGGGCTGGAGAAGAAACACGGGCAGCTCCACGTCTAACATAAGTCTCTCCTCGGGAATGGCTTCCATGTCATCTGTATGTCCATGTGCTGCACACTAGATAATATTGTCATTGTTGGTTTTGGTCTTTTACTAAAATTTGTTGATCATATGAAACATAGGGAATATTATTAGACTGATCCCTCATTTAGCATTTAGGTTCTTATGGTAATCAAGTGTATATACAGTAATAGTATCGTATAATTTCACTGTAGTTGCCATAAATGTTGCTTAAACAAAAGACAATCACATTTTTGTTTTCCTACAAATGAATGTAATCATTTCCCCTTTACATGAGCAATGAGTTCAAACCAGAGAGGATGGTGTTTTCTCTCTCTTCTGTGTTATTTATTAATGAGCAGGTCAGCGGCAGCACCAGCAGCATTTACCCTGCAGACTTTAGTGATGTTGAAGTCCAGGGAAGCATCCAGTTTGCTGTGAACTACATCCAGAAGCTCGGAGAGTTCCACATCTTTGTGGTGCAGTGCAGCGATCTGGCCATGGCTGACACCAAGAAGAACCGCTCTGACCCGTAAGAGCTTGCCATAAACTGTATCAAAATGTTGAAGCAGAGAGATTTGAAGACTATTTGAGGAATATTTCACTTCATATGTTCTAGTTTAGGATTAAGAATGTAATTAACTCTTTTGTCTTTTCACAGTTATGTGAAATGTTATCTTCTTCCTGACAAAACAAAGTTGGGAAAGAGAAAAACAACTGTAAAAAAGAAGACTTTGAACCCCACCTACAATGAAATTCTCAGGGTAAATATGCCAAATCTTTTACAGATTTCTCATTGCAAATGTTCCATTTTTTACAAGCATCTATGTTGCCTTCTTCTCCATTCACAGTTTAAAATCTTAATGGAGGTGTTGAAAACTCAGAATCTGAACATCTCAGTGTGGCACAATGACACTTTTGGCCGAAACAGTTTCCTGGGCGAGGTGGACTTGGAGATGTCAGAGTGGGACTTCAGCAACACACAGATAAATGAATATGCATTAAAAGCCAGGGTAAAGCCTCCATTCCCATGCACGGTTTAAATGATAAAATAAGTGGCTTGATTGGATGTGTTTTCACCTTGGCTCAATCCTTTAGGTCTCACCACAAACCTCAGCATCGTCTCCATCGCGTCTGATGGACAGCAGAGGGCAGATGAGAGTCGCCCTGAGGTTCCTGCCGCAGACATCCCACAGTGAGCAGATGACGCCTCAGGTTTTATCAGCTCTCTCCTCTCAGGTTCATCACTTACTGTTGTCTCACTGCGTCCACAGGTAAGAGGACATCGAGGATGGAGACTGGTGAGGTGCAGATTTGGGTGAAAGACTGCAAGAATCTTCCTCCAGTCAGAGGAGTCATCATCGACCCATTTGTCAAATGGTTTGTTGTCCTGCAGACTGTCACATCACTGACTATGGAGACCCAAAGTAGTCAAAATTCAGTATATTTAAAATTTGATTACTTCACAATTTTCACAATATTTTGTCTACATTTATTCATGTGATTATCTATTTCATGATATATAATTTCTCTTTTTTTATTTGAATCCTTTGTGTGTCTGTGCTTGGCTTTGTTTTTGTCAGCTCTGTCCAAATGAATGAATGCATTTCATCTCCTTCCTTTCCACCTGCTGCAGCACCGTTCTTCCCGACACAAGCCGGAAAAGCCGACAGAAGACGCGGGTGGTGAAGAGGACGGCCAGCCCGATGTTCAACCACACCATGGTGTACGACGGCTTCCGACCAGAGGACCTCCGAGAGGCCTGTGTGGAGATCACAGTGTGGGATCACGACCGGCTGAACAATCACTACATCGGGGGTTTGAGGCTTGGGCTGGGGACAGGTGAGAGTTCACTCTTTTCAACACGGTGACACCTGCAGTCTGAATGCTGTTCATATATGGGTTTGAACTCAGTTCCACCTGGTATTTAAGTGCTGAGCCATGTAGATAAGAGGCAGTTCACGGTGTATTAACATTAAGAGCACCTATTGCATCAAAAGTTGCAATTAATTTTCGGAAACGTGAATGTTCGGAATTTTCGGAAAATGTTCAGACTCAGAAAGTAATCGTGGCAGTAATATCGTACAAGGCCCATGCGATGACTCGTTTCATGTGTGGCAAGTGTTTAACATGCCGACATTTCTGTGCAGGGAAGAGTTATGGGCTGGAGGTGTTTTGGATGGATTCAACGACAGATGAAGCAAACCTATGGCAGAGGATGTTACAGTCTGATGGTGAATGGGTGGAGGATGTTTTACCTCTGAGGATGCTGGTGATGGCCAAAAGCACGTTGAAGTGAGAGTATGTAAAATGTGTTGATAAATGGATAGAAGCACGCTGCATGTACATTGACATGGATCTACAATCTAAACAGCAGCCTTAATGAGTCATGTGTGCGTACAACTGATGGTCATGTCATGTGATAAATTAATACACAGGGTACTTTAGTTTGTATAGTCCAACCACATATTAAATTGGTCACCCTGAAAATTAAATTATTTATAAAAATGATACAAGATAGGGAAGATGGTACAATCATAGTTATAAAACTTGTTTTGATCTGAAGATATACATATTTGATCCAAGCACATACATATTATATATATGTATATAGCCCTGTTGTTCTGTAATATGATTACTGTATCAAGCAATTTCAATAAACGATTGTGATTGTGACTTATAATTTGATGTAAATATAATGTTTCCATCTGTGTTATTTCATTAATATTTAAAATAGACATTATATAGTTGAGTTATCATGAGCAGTCATCATATTCATAAATATTCACCTCAGAAGCAGTGATTAATTATCAGATTTCTTGGACTTTTCCATAACATTTTAGAGCCACATGTCTCGCCTGGGCATGCGCCTCTGCAATAACTGCCAATGAACGGCATTATTCATTAGGAGTAGTTATAGGAAGGTTCTTTACACAGACTTGGAGCCTTCTGGAAAGGCAACAATTAAGAGGGAGCTGGAAGCTCAAAGAATGTGTCCAAGGCTGGCTCAGTATTATCTTATGTGTTTTTACTTTGTTATCATTTGTTCCAAACAGTATTCATCTAGGCGTCTAGACGAATACTCTTTTCAGTCCAGCTGCATTAATATCAGACGATATATTTTTTTTTACTGATTGCCAAAGTCTGTTGCTGAACCACAAATGACAACAAGTTCTGAGAGGAATTTGCCCAAGCCCTACTACAACTCTGTGTCAAGTCCTAAAAACCTTGATTCAGATAAGAAGAAACTCAACAAAGAAACAAAAATGTTTTAATAGGAAAAGATCAATGGGAGACTGGAAGAAACCTCAGGAGGAGCAACTAGAGAGAGATCTCTGTTCAGGTCAGATGTGTGGACAAACAGAACCAACATTATAACATAATAATAATAATAATAATAATAATAATAATAATAATAA
>JBCAUF010000028.1:22115961-22130904 GCA_038406115.1 Haemulon aurolineatum
CCCCCCCCCCCCCCCCCCCCCCCCCCCCCCCCCCCCTACACCTACTGCGACGGTCAAATCTCGCTAGCTCTCTTGCTAGTTTTCCAACACTGCAGACTACAGCTTTAAACAACTGTTACTGTTACAGATGAGCCATACATTCTGTCAGAGTGCTTTCAAGGTGATTTCCCAACAGATTCTTTATTTTCAATCCTGAAAACGAGGATGTCATTATAATTGATTCACTGTAATTTGCAACATATTCGTTTCAGTGTGGGCCCCATTTAATAGATTTGTTTGAAATACGTTTGTTTCTGAAGCATGGCTTTACTCACACTCATACACCTCTATTCATGGACTCTCACTGGTGTACTAAACTGTACGGGAACTGTTAGGGCTGGGCAATAAAACAATAATTATATCTATCGCAATAGACACATGATCAATATGAATAGAAAATACGTTAGAACGTTCGATAATTTCACTGAACTCCGTTAGAAAAAAAAAAAACAGGCCGATTCAGAACCGCAAGGTATTCTGGGGGATGTAGGCAGAGGAAGGGCATTAGCCTCTTGACCTATCCAGTTCAGTCCCGGCCCAGCTAAGCAAGGTTGGTGGCATCAACAAACTCACTCGCTCTTTGGTAACCTAGCAGCAACCTGTTGAGTAACACGCACAGTAGCAGTTTCATGTTTCGCCATCGTGCCTCATCATAACTACTTGAACAAAAAGAACGGCATGGAGTGAAAGGAGAAAACTGTGGGCGAGAGGAAATTGTGGATAAAAGAGGAAAGGTCATGTCACCAGTTTGGCAGTATTTTGGATATTTTAAGTCCGACAAGAGTCAGACTGACGTCTGCAAACTATGCATTTTGTTTGATCAACCATTTATTTAACGTTTATATTTGCACCAGTACAGTATGTTGACAGTTTTTGACAGTTTTTCAAAGTTGTGTTGACCTCTTTTTAAAGGTTAGAGGTCATGTTTAAAACAAAAGTATTTAAATTCAACCTTTTTTTCCTCCTGATCATTATTTCAAGTAGATAAAAAAAAAAATCTCGACTGATATGAAACATTTGTATCGTGATAGATTTTTCAGCCCCAGGAACTGTCTTTGTCTTACTGTCCTGACTGAAAGTCTATATTGTTTTTACAGCACAGTCTTTGTCTGTTGCACTACTTATTAGGGCCCGAGCTGAGAGTCAACGACTCACGAGGGACCTATTGAAATTCGAATGGCGCGGGGACGCGAGGGCCCGTTCATGACTGCGCGCAGTCCTAGTTTTTATTCTATTTTTACAGATCTGTTTAGTTTATGTCTTTATGTTGCATATTTTATGTCTTGCACTGTCTAGTGCCTGTTTAACTGCTGCGACATAGGCTCCTGGGAAATGGCATTTCATCTTGAATGCAACCTTGTATACGGATGAGTGCAGACAAGTAATTTATTTATGTATTGGCAATAGATGATGTCATCATAACACGACAGCAGTAAAGAGCATAACCGCTGTCATGTGCCATCTGCACCCATGGTCTGCAGACTGTTAAATGAAAGTTTGAAGAAATAAAAATAGTCCATTTTTACATGAGACAGATTTTTCTGAGGCCGTTTAGTCTGATGACGTCCTAAAATGTACACCGTACCTGTGTGTTATCTGCTCTGATTGGATTTGTGTATTGGATTTATGGGGACTGTTGCAGCGCTAGTGTGATATCTTGTTCGTTGTTATATCGGTTCAAATACATAACATTCTGCTGGCCAGCGTTTTGTCGGCCTCTGTCAGCTCATGTTGCCTTGGTCAGTTGCACAGACTACAGTTGGCGAACAGTTACACTCTACGCATGTGTGAGAGGCAATTCCCCCCACACCTGCAGGGGGCGGTATGCTTTATTTGTCATGCAAAAAAGGGACACTGGAAGACCGACCTAGGACAGCGTTTGTTACTTGGAGCTTTGTGAGAAGATCCTCCCTGAGAGCACATATAGTAGTAGCTTTCTGTGCTACAGCCCTTTTATGTAGCCTGAGCATCCTTGCTGTTGTTATTGGTTTGGTTTCATCACGTCTGTTTTTCTTCTCGCGCACTGATTTGCTAGCCGAACAACCAATCAGGGCGATTTCTTTCATCGCGGCCTTTGCCGATGCAGATTCGGGCCCACATGCAGGACGTATCACCCCAACGAGAGCTGCCAACGGCCAACTAACAGCTTAGTGTGTACTGGCCTGAAAATACTGTTTTGGACTGTACCATTGGAAAGAGGGCGAGACCGCATTCTGACTTTGATTGGATGTCCGAGCAATTTCAATGTTCTGTTCAGGGTTTAAAGGTCTCAGGAGCCATGCCTAAGGCATAGAACAATTTTAAATCAATATGATTAATTCAGTACATTGTACATATTTCCTCAATAACAATTTTTCAGGATTGTAGATTTTCTTGCTTTAACTCCTTTTGATACCAAATACATTCAGTTGAACTCCTGAGTTGTACTCAGGCTTGAATTACTCAACCATTCATATTAAATATCTTTAAGTTTGTATTCAACATATTTTTTTCAGCGAATGTAGAAAATGATTGACCAATTTTCCAGTCATGGAAAACGTATGGAAAATGAGAAAAAAGGTCAAATGTTCTAGAAACGGTTAAGTTATCCTGGTAAATTAATTACCAATGCCTGCTACTACTCTACTCTTTACTGTTTCATATAAAAACAGTCCCTAATATTTGGCATTTTCACGTAGAATATCAATTGAAATGGACAAATTTCTTTTTCTGTTTGTTTGCATGAGCAGCAAATTGGCAGTGCATATTTTGGCACTAAATACTTAGCAGTGGGTTGACCTCATAGTGAAGCATATTTTCTCAAAGCTGTGCTGTAAAGCTGTGTTCTTGGTAATGCTAACTGTTCTATGTCCTACCTACGTGCAGTGCATTTTAGGAAATTGGATATTTTATAGTAGCATGCATTTGATTATTTTGTGTTGTGTACCTTTGAATGGCTGGGCTGGTCGTCATTGAATGGTTATACCTTGTGTTTCTAGTCCCAATCTCAATCCCATGACGCAGTGCTTCAGAAAATATATGTAAATTCAATCCATTAGCCATGTACTTAAGCATGATGACTATGAGTCAAACTGCCCTGACTTCACTACCCCCCGGCAGAAGAACCGAATATCTAGTGTGCATCACAGTCTACAGTACCTGGAACAAGCTCCAATTGCATGTGCTCACCTGGATGAATTGGAGGCTCAGGTGGGGTTCATAAGGTCCTGATTTCATAACTGCTGTCTGCCAATATGCCCCACAAAGATGTTTAATGAGCTCTATATGTCACTGTCTGATGAACAAAGGCTGGTCAGTCCTTTGAATAGGTCTCTCTGCTCCGCTGTCTGACACAGATCCTTTCCTGGGAGGCTTCATTTTCTTTAATCTACTCTCAGTCTTAATTGGATCTTTCCCAGGCAGACTGATGACACCAGCGGGACTTAACATCGGGCCACAGTAATGGGTTGGAAAAAATGACAGTCTATGTTCAGTACTGGTACTTGTATGCTACTTGTATAATGTTTGGTGTCTCCTTTTTGCATTGTATTTGTGATGAATTTGTATATTTTATGATATTTTGAGAAACTTAAGAATTTTTTTGACCTGTCATTTGTACATGAAAAATAGTCAGACGCCTCCTCTTCCTCCTCTTTCTCCCTGTTGGTCATCATTTGTGACATATGATGTCTTATTGCAGTCTGGACTGATAATGCTCATAGTCAGCTCATGGGGCACCAGAGGAGATAAAAAACACACCAGGTTCAATAAAATGCAGCATGACCTGCTGCCAGTCACCAGAATTTGATATCCCTACATGGGTCGAGAAGAGCTGATGATGCAGGATGACATTACTGAAGCTGTTAAATAAACGAGTCATTGTCAGTCTGTATGACTTCATGTTTTCATGCTGTAGGGTTGTTTGTAAAATGCTAGTGTGATCTCAAGTCAGATCTGAACTTAACGTCAACAACATATATATATTTTTCCTCGGCCCGAACCAAATGGACTGAATTACATGTGTAAAAGTAACCTTACATTCCTTTGTTACACCAGTATGGATTGACCTCCTGAACACACATTTTTGTCATTTTTGATATTTTTGATTTCAATAATGATGATGTGACAAGAAGAATAACACTTCACTTCTCAGTCTACCCTCTGCTACTGAGTATTTCTATTGTTATGGCTATCTAGAACCATTGGTACTAAATGACTAACATACTGTACACTTTGGGCCCTATTTAAACAATCTGTAGTGCAAGCTCTAAAGTGTACAGTGAAAGTGCATTCAGGGTGTGTCCAACAAGAGGTTGTACTTAGCTATTTTCTTATGTCATGGGGTCTCGTGGAACGAAAGAAACACCCACACCTCCGCACAACCCTGCCTGAAGGGGCCACATTGCTGGATTTTGTGTGAATCCATCCGAAGCGCTTCATGCCGTCACTGTGGAAACTCTGCTTCATGTGCAGAGACAGCAATGTAACTAAGTTTTTACAGAACCCTAACCCTAACCCTGGACTCAACAGTGACAACACTCATTATCTAGAAGCGCAACTAAAGGGAGACAATATGATCAATGAATCAAACTAATGTTGAGCAAACAGAACACAAACTTGCGGGAAAGGGATGTTTTCAGCCACACTGCCTGCAGTAATCCACACCTGGTTTGTTTTACATACGGAGCACTTTATGCTAAAGTGCTGAAGGTGAACTTGTGTTATCCTGCAATGCTGGGGAAAAAAAGGTAACACACCGTCATTTATATGGACATGGTTTGGTTCTCTTGGATCTCAAATACCAACCCAAGGACCACACTGTTATCATAGTATGTTTCAAGGCAAGCTAACAGAACAGGACACACAAAGTGGCATTATTTTCAAACTATACAATATGTCATGATATGCATCACTATTGATCAATATTATTATGTTATAGTCCATTATACATGATTTAGAAGATATAAATCTCCTGAGTTGCTTAATTGGCATGTTTCCCATGTGATTCAATATCACTCATACTGTTCCAAGCCATGTCAAAGGTTGCGGGTGTCAGTGGTAGGTTTAAAGGGTTTCATGTGTACTTAATGGATTAAAGGACCTCTCCAGAGCTTAAGATCCGATAGATCATCTGTTTGAACAGTTGTTACAGTTAGGGAACATTAAAATCATTTGCTGTTGTTTTTATATATATATATAATATATATATGTGTGTGTGTATATATATATATATATGTGTATATATATATATAGCTATAGATATTCCTCATTCTGTCAACGGAGGCTTAACAGCAGCACATATGTGAGTCTTAGCTTAATGATATCGTTTTTACACTGCCTTGACTTCTGTCTAGAGCATTATTTCAAAGTATCTATTTTCAGTCAATCAGTGGCCCTGACAGAAGCAGTGATTGCTGCTGATATTTAGAGTCAGAGAATAATCACAGCTCAGTAAGAATTGATGTAGAGAAGCGTGCCATCTTGTGGTGAAAGGGAGACTTGATGACTGATGTTATGATCAGATAAATCCTGTCCCACCAACACTTACTGTGGTATTTCTGTACATCCACTTCATCCACTTCCTATAAGCGCTTATCCTTTGACGGGTCACCGGAGGCTTGAGCTGATCCCAGCCGACAATTGACAGGAGGCAGGGCTGCACATCTTAGACAGGTTTCCAGTTCATTACAGGGCTAAACATGCTATATGAAACACTTAGTCATCCTGTTCATGTATGCTTACAATGGCTGTTGCCTCACTTGTGTATGATGAAAATGAAATACCTATTGCTGTTTAAATGTATTTTCACGTGTAGTCAGATATTCATGATTTATTTGTTGATTGCTTGATAGATGTCAGAAATTTTAATTGGACTGAAACAAGATCAAAAGAACTTCAATGAAGCAAATAAAATCCGCCAGTTAAAACAATACAAAAATAACATTGAACCAAATATCCAACAGTGAGCTAACATTATAAAAAACTCTTTGAGAAGTGATTTAAAAGATACAGTCCACTTTAAAGGACTGTCCACCTTAAGTGGCAGGTGGCATCCGTCTACACACTGCACTGCTACATTCACAGATAAAACAATTAACTTCATACTCACCCACATACTCTCTCTCTTGATCACACACTCAACATTATGCACACAACCTACGATTTATTCTTTAAACGAGACCTGCAGTGCACTGCAGAAAACCCTGATCTTGTCTTTTACTGTTTGTTCAAAGCTGAGCAGCTGTTTTATTGCAGCAGCGAAAGCTGTGAGATAGTTTTCTGGCCAAACTCTGAATACCATGAATTACAATAATGAGGTTGAATAAAAACATGGCCTGCCTCAGATCAGGCCAAGAGAGAAAAAACCTGATTTTTGAGATCGCAAGTAATAGTCCGAGAGCTTTGTAACTCAATTAGCAATTTGAGTGGCACTGAAGTTAGAACCAAATTTTCTTCTGAATGTATGTGAGGTGAATAGCAGAGCTAGAACTAAAGCAGTATACAGCATCAGACTGCCAAACATATATACAGCATGTGTTCCCAGCAGAAGAATAGGGGCAACAATAATCCAAGTTGGAAAGGTTAACCTAAACATTAGAATCACTGAGGACTGAAAGAGGGACACATGTTTTTAGGATTTTAATTTTGGGTGCTGTCATCAAAATTTTCTCTTATCTCACACTGTGATGTACAGTATTTGAATATTGTTATCTCTGCCCTAAAAGGTTTGAGCTTCTGTGCGCAACGGAAACATCACCCTAAGTACAGATGTGCAGCACTTTTAGCAGGGTTTGGAGCTCCAATAGGGGGAGCCAGAGGGCTAGGTTTACTGTTGTTTATCGCCAGCTTCACTGCTCCACATCCTGGTATTGTCAGTGTGACCGAATAAAAGCTCACAATCTAATTTATCTGAGCTCAGTCACACAGAGTTGTCCTGATGTGCAGTCGAAAGATCTAGAGTCTGTAGCTTTGAGTGGCGTACTCAGTGATGAAACCACAGTAAAGAGGTTTAATCATGATAGTGCGAGGCAGACATGGCGTTTACCTGTGTACAGCTCTAAGTTGTATAATTTGAATAGTCTATATTATGTAATGCTTGACATTGATGGTGTGGTGTACTGCATGATCGTCATACCAAGAAATAATGCAGATCTCTGTATTTTATTATAGCACACTGTCAGCTAAGTTATTCCTCCCACACTTGTGAGGTCATTAAAGCACCCACACACTGAGCTGACCCTGCTGCGCTTTACCACAGCCTTGTGGCTGACCTCACAGGAAATTGCAGCCACACACGCATAAGAGCCATATGTTAGTGTTTTCAGACCCACGTGACGCTTGGGGCAGTGTGCAGAAATTACCATGAAGCTGGGGTTATGATTAATCAATTACTGTGTTATCCTAATACGGTTCTACTGCTGCATCTTGTTTGGACCCAATGGTCAGGGCTACTCTCCATCAGTGCTGCTATCTGTGTGTATCTGCAGTGTATTCTTCATCAGCCAGTGTGTGCGAGTGATGTAAAAGCCAGTGTGTGTTTAAAATGAGGCTGTGCACAACAAAGCATGCACTAGAACTAGAGCAGTGATACCACATATCTGTGTCAGCATGTACTTTATTTGGCAGATAAATGGTAAAGAATTTCAGTGTTTTCTAAACTACATCTAACTAAAATCTGCCACTCACATCATATCTTTGTCACAATTTTCTCTGTGTGTGTTATTCTTTATGGAAAACCATCAATACATTTATGAACTCACAAATATTGATATTAACTGCAAAAATCTTGTATTTTACTGTAAATGCTTATAGCATGTGTCAAGATTTAGCTTTCAGCTACCGGCAAGAACAGTAAAATATCTGTGTGACATTAATGCAGTCATTAAACAAGAGCGCAGTTTTTACAAACATTTGTAACATTCAAAGATATTATGATTAATATTACCAACAGTAGTGTTGGAGCTGATACAGGCTAAAAGAAATTATGTACAATTATGCTGTTGAGTGAGAAATCAAAGTTCAGTCATTATCCTCCATTCTCATTATGCACACTGTGCTAATAACAGTGAACTCATACAGTATCAGGGATTTTCAGGCACAATGATCCCAGTAATATAACACAATTGACAAAAATTGTATTTCATCACTGGCTTTTTGATTAAATAATAATGGTATCAGCTGATGTGTTTTTCCTGTATTGTCAGCCACTCAGTGTTCGTCTTAGATCCAGTCTTTCTATTTGTTTCTAGTTGTTTTTATTAATGTCACTCAGCATTAAGGGTCTGATTTTCTTTCTTCTTTGGCTCTTTAATGTGTGTGTGTTGCTTTCTTTCTGAATTTGGAGAGTGAGTTTTGATTGGAACGCAGAGTAAAAGAAGGGATCCAGACACTTAAAGCCTCCAGGCTCAGATCGCTTGGCCTCAGAGGCAGATGTCACTCAGTGTCACTGAGTGTCTGCAGAGCAGTGGTAGTTTTTCAGCCTGCAGGCAGACCCACAAGCTGTTAAGGAATTTTCTGCTTTGTCACTTTGGTTGTGTTTTCCACATGAGTTGTGTGGTCCTATATTGCATGCGTCATTTACTGTTGATTTGAGTATCTTTTTTTTAAATTTTGCTAGGTGATCTCTTTGAAATCTCTTTGTTTGTAATGAGTCTCCCAGTGTTGTTTGAGAGTTTATCAGTTTATATAAAAACTAAAAAACAAAACAAAAAAAGTGCTGCAGTTTCTCAAGTGCTGATGTCATTTGGAAAAGTGCACCCAGTATTGTTTCCATGGAGATGCCATGAGCATGGTGGGTATGACTTAAGGAAAGTTCAGATATATTCACTCCACCCCACCATCCTTTAGCAGAAACCAAGGCTGAATTTATATTTCAAATAAATAAATAGGGTGAATCAGAGCTTAAAGTGTCCTTCAGCTTGCTGTCATTAATGTGATATTCCTCTCACTGTTCCCTCAAATTGGAGTTAAATCCAAGTGGAGTTATCCACCCACTCTGCGCTGTTCCTCTGCTAATTTCTGATTTTCCTCCAACAGTTTTGTCTCCAGTGTTGATGCTGCTTCTGTATGAGTGAAGCAAAAAGGACATGAACCCTAGACTCAGAGGTGTTAGTGAGAGGTGGAACCCAGTCACCACCTCTCATTTCCCCATCCATTGTTCTGCACTTATGAATTGCTCTGTTTCTGTTATGCTATAGTTTTCATTTCACTGTATTCAGAAATGATATGTGAAAATGTGATAATGCTTTGTTTAACTCACAGTCTCTCTGCCAACAGCACATCTAACTGTATTTCTGGCTGTACAAAACACTCACTTTCAATGAATAACAACAGTAACTTGACATTACTGTTGTTAGTGATAAAGTCTGAATCTAACGCTACAATAATGATTTAAATTGTCATCATCTACAATTAGTTATTTAAAAAAAACTTAAATCAATCATTTCAGCTCTAAAATGCCCAAAACAATAAGACGTGGTCATCATTGTAGTTAGACTTTACTATAATGTCTTGTTTATCGTGTCCAAAAAGACAGCAATATTCAAATTATGTTCTTGTTGAAATCCTGGATTTGAATGTTACAAAAGTGCATTCCTGCATGAATTCTTCTCATTCTAACACCACCAATCTAACTGTGTGATGTTATTTTACTTGAGGGAGCTGAGAGCCAGAGGAGCGAGCAGTGATGTATTACCAATAATTGGTAGCCTGTGTGTGTTGGGAGATAGAAGGATTAGCTGGCACCTTAGTCACTGTGGAGGAGGGCTAGCTGTAGGGAGGGGATGCAGCTGGAATAATCTCCCCAAAGAGGCACAGCTACACAGGAGCCATCACTGTGAGCCCCAGCCCACTCCACCCACCCGTTACGTAAGCATGAAGAAAGCACATCAGTATTGTGACACTGTGTATGTGTAGCCACTGTAAAAATGCTTTGTTTAAGTAGGATTTTGTGCTTGTTAAAGGAATCTACCATGTTGCATGTGGAACATATGTGTCAAACAGAATGCAGATCTCCTCAGATTCACTGCAGGGTTGCCTAGGAAACCCAAAGTGGGCGAGAGCAGCATGCAAACAGTTGCTGTCAAGTACTTGAAAGCCAAAAGAGATATGACCAGAGAAAACCAAACTGCCTTCAAATGACAATGGCAGAAATGGCATTTTGTCATGCACTGCAAAACGCGTGTTAAAGGTTTCACACGCAACATTCGCGACCGTTAGATGTCGCACCAGCATCAGCATGAGCATCAGCATCTCAGACCAAAACAAATGCCCGTGTTGGCCACACCTCTCCCCTGACCAGAAACGGCCACTACTTATCGCTCTTCTCAAAGCCACCAGACTCCATTCACAAAAATTCAAATAGTCATTTTACCTTGCAGATCACCGTAAAGCACACTTCATTCAAACTAGACAGAAGCAACCATCAGGTCTGGGCAATAAAACAATAGTAATATGTTTTGACAATAGACACTTTATCAGTACCAATAAGAAAATGTTTTGGTTGAAAGTTTGATAGCTTTACTTAAATTCATTAAGTACCAACTGCAATGGAAGCATATGATGAATACACCCTGGCTCATAAACAGCCTACCATATCCACTGATAATGAATGCTACAGGTGACACGCATGTGTTTTAAAACTGTACCATCGACATGTGACACGACAGCAGAAACAGTGTGGAGAAAATAAGTGCAGATGCTGAAGAAATATGAAATAGTACAGTTTGGCACAGCGCTAACAGAAAGTGTGGAGGTTTGGTCTGGATATGCAACATAGTGTGGCAGTGTCTTGGTTTAGGGTGAAAGAAAGCCAGTTCATTGACTGGACTTGGCTGCAGTACTTTGGTAACCACTTACACTCAGCGATTGGCGAGTAGTGTTGGTGTTTGGCACTTTCATAATCATCCACAGACAGTTTCTTGGGTTGTGTTAGTAGCAATAATAACTTGAATATGTTCAGAGTCTATTTGAAAAATACGCAAACACACAGAGAAGTCCATGCACTCTGCATTATAAAACCCCAATTTCTAGTGGAAAATTCAAAATGAAGTGGTTAAATTCAGCCTTTTTTCCCCTGGTCTTTCCCCTGGAAAAAGTAATTTAAAATGATCATCAGTTATCGATATGGACTGATGTTGAACGTTTTACCTTGATTTTTCAGCTACATCACCAAGTCCTACTCACCAAGCCCGTCCACTGTTCCAACAATCACCATGTTAGGTCTGGTTGAAATAAACCCTTACTTCAATGAGTGAGTGCCTTTTGCCAGGGAACTGAGGGGCAAACTCAGGGACTCACTCTCAAAAGTGCACAGTAAAGGGGCAATGTGAGCTTTTCTTAAAATTTTGTCAATATGTTTCTCATTTTAAAATAGACATAACAAACTGAATGTGTTTTCACCTGGACCTCCTGCCATGTCATGCACAACCTCCCTTTTAAGGCCCAATGAGCTGTTGTGGCCTGTTTATCGATAGTTTTCTCATTGCAGTAATCTGAACCTCATTTTGTTTTTGAAGGAAAACATGATTCAGCATTGCAATGCAATATGATTCAAAATTGTTCGTATATTTCACAAATACATTTTTTAAAATTGTTTGACAGTTGTCTTATAGACACTTCTAGATAAACACTTTGTATTAGAGGTGTACATAGAGGGAAAAATTGAATGCATAAAATGAAGCATACTGGACAATTTCTATTCCCAGTGCATGCGAAGCCCACTTCAGGTATAATCTGAATCAAAATATTTTTGTGCCTTACACAGACTCAGTCTTCTTAGTTTCCTGAGCATGTTTGAAGTAGACCTTAGGCTTAAACAATGTTAAACATCACTTGAATTATTTGATTACTTAATAAACTCAGTCTCACCCTAATGGTCCAGTGAATAGTTTGTGTATAAATAGTAATAACACACTCCTCAGTTGAGTAGTATTGCATGTCTGTGCTGAAGAGCAGAATGCATGTCATCACAATACATGTGGCCCGGTTGACAAAAATACTCACCAGATTGGGATTTTGTCATTGTATTTTCTGATAAAGCCTATGGATTAACAGTTAATGCCAAGGGCTTAACAGATCCTTCCACTGTCAAAGTATAATTACATGATTTAACATTTTAGCCAGCACAATTTATTCTTTTATATAACTTGCTGAATTTCCGATCTGTATTCACCTATTTTACCTGCATTCGAATTGTACCTACTGCAAACTGTTAAAATAGGACTGTAGTGCCAGTACATGCCAGTTTTTAACTGACAAGCCTTCACACAGCGTGTTTGAATTAGAGAAATGGTATTGTGAACAGTGTAGCACTTGACCTCACTTGATGGCTGTTGGCAAAACCGAATGCTCAGAGCTTGTTGTAAATGAGCTCTAATGCTGTCTTTGTGATGAAAGAGGAGGAGGACAGGTGCAGGCATCAAGTGTCATAACAAAACACCTGCACACAGGCCTTATCCAAAGTTGAATTTCGTTGATTATAACTTAATCACCACTGAAATCAACCAAGATTACATCTGAAAATATCCAACCACCCATCTACCAGCAAAGAAATTAGATAATAAAGTCCTTCTTTCTCCTAATGGCAGTTTTTCAGAGTCATGGGGGAAAAAAACAATATCTCCCTCTGGAAGATATCCAGTCATTTGTTGGTTCTCTCATAAATGAGTTTTTGCTGCTTTCTTCTGCTTTCTATCATTTTAAAAGGAATGTAAGACTGTTGGTCAGACAAAACAAGCAAGCTGATGAAATCACTTTGGGCTTTGAGAACTTGTGCTGTGTGCTGTGACTTTTTGTCTTATCTTTAAATAAAGCAATCAATCTGTTAATTAAAAACAACAGATTCATTGATAATGGGAATATTTTTATTTATTTGATTTATATTTCATGTTGAGAAATATAAATTGTAGCTCTATATGTTAGTGAGCTCTACTGAAAACAAATAGTACCATGGTGTTGCCTCTACATTTTTGATTTTCTATTCATTGTCATAGGAATACACTATTTAACCTCAGTGTTAAATGTTTTGGATTCACCCACTGCCAAAATAGTTGCTCTAAATACCTCCCAGTGGCTTGAGAAGGGAATCACCCTCACCAGCGGAGACTCCCAGCCAGGACACACTGTGTTCGACACATGCACACCCTGCACAAGACATACAGTTAAAGGTTTTCTCTGCTAGGCTCTTGATGCCTTTTACACGCAAGCCATGTGCCATGTGACATCTGCCGTCCCTTAAAGCAGCTCAGCGGCACAAAGAGTGAATGGATCGTTCCTGATCTGGGAGGCACTAACTCTGCATCGAGGTCTTAATGCCTGACACCAAACATGATGAAAACACTACACGGGTGTAACAAACAGTTTATGTAGATAGATGGAACGAGGCGCAGGATTGGATGACTGGCTGTTGATGAGCTGTTGAAGCACTTTTTCTGTTGCTGAGAGAAGAGAGGAAAGAGTTTTGTTCATTAAGGAGAGAGTTGCTGGCTGTGTTAAGCACATTACCCAGAGGAGAGCTGAATTAGAAATCAGCTATGCTGGGTGTAAGGTCATTGTCTGTATTGAAGAGAACAGGCGGCCTCTATGTCTGAGGATTAGGCTCGCTGTTGGTTTGCCACCAGGCATCTGGTCCTCTCACAGCACACTGATTCACAGGATAGCAGCACTGCAACATGACCGGAGAGAGCAGGGAGGTTTTACTGCACTGTGAGTTACACTTACCACCTTTCTGCCGCTGTATTTCTAAGCTGAAGCTATGCTTTTTGTTCCATGGAGCTCTCTTTATGAATAGCTGTTGAAGGGTTTGGAGTGCACTGCAGTAAAGAGAGAGTAGCACTGGAAACCAACTAAGTTAAGCTGATGGATATTCGTTTAGACTTGTTGTTAAGTCATATGTATTTGAATTCCTTAAGATGAAACAAAAGTCAGGACATAATCTATGTACTTTTGTTCAGACGAGCTAAACTGAAAAACTTGAGCATCATGTGTCATTACAAAGTTTATGTATAACTTGTATAACACTATATTTTCATCCTGTCATGATAAGCAAATGAGTGACAGCTAGCAACTGGTTTTGTACCATGTAGACTCTTATATACTCCATACACTCACCCTACTGCACAACAGCCATTCAAGAGCTTTTGGGGATTTGCATAAATTTAGCTGTATTCATTTGCATCCATAAAAGCCTGTTTTCATTTGAATTACAAAAAGATAGAACTGTGTTTTGTTTGTCTTACAAAAACTACATCAATATTTATTATTGATTTAATTTTTCCCTCTGTTTCTAAAAACAGAATGCAAAGAATCATGCTTACGATGGGGACAGAAGCATGATCCTATATCTGGTGGTGAATACTAATAGTTTGTTTTTTATGAAGATCTATTTAAATGTAAATGTGTCTTTTATGTGCAGAGCCAAGGGATTGGGCTGGCTTGGCAGATCACTTGTTATGGGTCTAGTCCTTTGGTAAAACATGGGGAGCCATTGAAAAAATGTGTCTGCACTTCTAAAACAATAGCATTTGAACTGAATGCCAAACAAAGAGCTCACTTGAGTCATACAATGCAGATGCTTTGTGGTAGATGTTGTAATGATGCACCAACAGATGCAGAGTCCATTGCTTCAGAAGATTCTAATGCAGTGAGGCTGATAAAGCAGTGATTCATGTGGACACTGAGTCAAAGTAGACCATGTGGAAATGTTTGCACCAATATTGTCACTAGTCTTGGCATAGAAGTTTTCCTTCCTGAACACAGTGAGGAGGCTTTGTGTTCACCTGAAGACCTTTTGCAACCAGCATTTACAATGTGTTGATATTTCAGCATATTTTTTCCCAAACAAGATGGCATATACACTGTGTTCCAAATTATTATGCAAATTATATTTTTCTCAGATTTTCCTAAATAATCGGTGCAAATGAGTCA
>JBCAUF010000028.1:22204968-22221173 GCA_038406115.1 Haemulon aurolineatum
AAACCATATACTTACTCTTAATGTGTGTGTCTTTATCTCATGACTTTGTCCATGTCTCTCTCTCTCTCTCTCTCTCTCTCTCTCCCCTCTCAGCAGTACCACTACCAGGAGGACGACTCGCCGCCTCTTGACCAGGGCTTCCCGCGGCTCACCAACGAGGTGCGCGCCCCCGAGCTGGTGCACGTGTCGGAGAAGAATCTGTCCGAGATCGAGAATGTGCACGGCTACGTGTCCCACTCCCACATCTCTCCTCTCAAGGTTAGCACGCCGACCTCTCTCCCCCGTCATTCCGAGCCTTTTTGCACCTGGCACAGAAACCATGAACCCTCCAACCGTCATCCCGACTCAGCAGCATGGACGGCCGCCAACATGGCCTCTCTCTCCGTCTCTGTCACTCCTCCGTTTGTCTTTGTAGCTTAAATATGACCGCAGACTGCTCACTGTTTTTTAGAGATTATGTCATATGGACTCATACTATTATGTGTTTTCGCAAATAAAATGGGAGTACGAAACAACAACCTGTAGTGTTTGTACCCTGACTGCTGATTGGATAAAAAGGAGAATCAGGAGGAAAGACACAGCATCCGGACAAATTCTCCAACACAAATCACCATCTTTGTCTTTTTAGCACAAAGTAAGAGTCGGAGTTGACAGTAGATTAAAGTTGAATTCAGGCCTTTCTGATGCAACAGTATGTGAATCCTGCTCGTGTCAGATCTGAACCCTCCAAAGTTTTTTGGTTTTTCTCTTTCCTCTGTTGCCGTGTGCTTCCCTGAGCTTCAGAAGCACAATTTGCGAAAATAATCTGATTGTCAGTTTCTAGTTTTTGTGTCTCATTACAAGAGGAAGTGATAACATAATGTCTTCACACCCCTCCTCCTCTGTGCCGTCACCATTCCTCGCACACATTTCCCACCGCATCGCCTCGTTTCACCGAGTGCCGGCCAGTGTGTGTCCCAAAGCTGCACTCCGGCCTCTAACATCTCAGTGCCTCTGTGCCCACGGCTCCATGCAGAGTCCAAGACTGGAGCTGCGTTACCAGGTCTGACGTACACACTGTGAGCTGGAACATTCATCAGTTCCCCCTTGGGGGATTAATGAAGTAATTCTTGTTCGTATTCGAAACTGCATTATTATTGATCAATAATCTAGTGAACCAAGTGTCAGAGATGGGATGGCAGTGGAGCTGGTCGATGGAGCTGGTTGTGCAGTGTCAGGTTTGAGTCAGCAGAGGGCAGTGTTGTAAATGAACAGAAGTTTGCTTGTGTCAGGAGTTGATTTCAGGGGCAGTTTGAAAGAGTTGGCAGAGTATTCATAGTTTCGGTGAGTGGAGAATGAATTGCCGGCATATTTGCTGTGTTTTGGTGCACAGGAGAACTGGCAGAACATTGAGCAGCACTCGCCGAATGATTTGAGTAGCTCCGCTCTGATTCCAATTGCAGAAATGTTCATTTGATAAATGCAAGGTTTATGGATCTAATATTCTTTGCCTGTGCAGTTTTACCTTATTTAACATTACATTTAATGATGGTTTTAAATGGACATGATATGGAGAGTGGAGGAATGCCATAAAATCAGTGGAGAGATGGGCACGCATTTGTTTTATTGGAAGAGAAAGACATCATTTGATATGGATCTGATCAGACGTAGCAAAACAAATGCTGTTGAAAGAAGTGTCTCTGCTCATAGAAACACTTTCTACAGTCTATTTAATGACTGCGTGTGAAGAAGTGATCCTCTGGTGTAACTGTATCAAAAGACTTGAGGGTAGATCGATGATAGATCGTCCAAGATGTTGTTTTTCGTTTGATTGACTCCCTTCTGCTGCCACAGTGCGTCTCAAAATTGGCTCAAAATGGTTGTTAGGTGTGATCATAATTGAAATCTGAAACAGGTCGGCCTTTTTTTTGGCTTTGATTTGATGAGGACCTTTGTAACGACCCACTGCACCTCCACAGGAACAGGGCCGATCGCCGTGTCGTGAGTGTCGCCGTTGGACGATGATGTCAGTGCTTTTGTCTTTGAATACATAAGAGCAGATCCCATAATCCTCCTCATTGTTT
Source organism: Haemulon aurolineatum (assembly GCA_038406115.1). Lineage (NCBI taxonomy): Eukaryota > Metazoa > Chordata > Actinopteri > Lutjaniformes > Haemulidae > Haemulon > Haemulon aurolineatum. Next base: position 22,207,032 of record JBCAUF010000028.1, read on the forward strand.
CCTTTTTGACATGTGGGAAATGAAACGCTGTCTCCATCTGCTGTCCGGAGCCCTGCGCGCTTTAGCCCCGCATGCACCCTCCTCCTGCGTCGTGTCATGAAGTGAGATCTGCTGGTGTAATCCAGCAGACTGTCGGTGACCTCTGACCCGCTGTCATCCTTTGTAAAAATGTGGCTGATGAAGCTGCAGAGGCATGCCAAATGTCTCACCGATGATCGTCATAGTAATGTCTCAAAGTTAATGAGGTTATTGTTTATGCAAATGTGACACGCAGCAGCAACCTTTGGCTCTGGCTGTATTGTTTTTACAAGAAAGCGGTATAGCATATAGGCGTCTGCACCCTGGCAGATCACAGGGCTGATGTTCAGAAATGTGGCTGATGTGAGTGTGGACAGTCAGCTGATGCAGGTTTATGTTTACGTGTAGTGTCTTTGCCGTGGGCATCAGCTCGTGTCTCGGCGGCGATCCTTGCTGAGTTGTAGTTAAGTGTGATGTCCGTCTGCGGTGGGAGTATGAGAGGCTCTTCCTCATTGACAGACACGATGCAGGAAGCCAGACTGATCCACGCCCCCTCATCCTCATCCAGTCTTAACCCCTTTGAACACCCCCCCCCCTCCCCTTCCCCCCTTCCTTCAACACATGTGATAGGGTGACCATCACTAATGCTTTTTTATCCTGATGCATTGGGCTCCCTTCTCTCTCTCTCTCTCTCTCCCTCTCTCTTCCTCTCTCTCTCTCTCTGTTTACCCAAGCATACTGGCTAGTGATCTTGTCTTTCGTTTCTTACCTGCAGCCTGCACTGGTTACCCGTTTTGATCTTGCATACCCGGGTGTGACCACAGCAAACTACATGGCAAGTTTTATTTCATTTTATTTTGATTTTACCTCTAGGGAGTCTCCACCCCTTGTATTTTGATTGATTGATTTATTTAGAATGACTTCAAACTCTTCCCTTATTTATTTCTGGGTCCTTGTATCCAGAGGATTGATGTCTCCTCGGTGCTGCATGCACTTTGTTTTGGTGTCGTCGTCTCCAACCCATTGCCTGACGAAGCAGCCTTTCCTTTTCTTGTTGGGTCGCTGCCCTTTTCCTTGTCATGCCCACACTCTGTTCAAATAATCCCATGCGTGTTTGTGACCCATTTGCTTGCCAGCGAATCCCATGTTGCTTGTTGTGGTGTTACTGTGATCTGGTGTTAATCTGTCTCTGTTGATAATCATGTATTGTATGTTGAAGAGCTCACTGTGTCCGGCTCATGTGTTTGGGATCCCTTTGTCTCCTGACTGAACCACACCAATGTCATATTGAAGCATATATACAATAATGTTCACAGGTCAAGATACTGTCACAGCATGCTGTACCGTGTCCTGTGTTTATCGCCCCAGATGTGATTCTTGAATGGATTCAACTTTATCATGAAGAATAAATGATGGTATTGTTTAAGAGGGTGAGATGCAGGGTTGAAATGAGTTCAGGCTCTGCATAATGAATCTGATGCTTTCATTTTGTCGAGGAATCTCAAGGTCAGCCATGAACTGTCAGCCTTCAGCACTCAAAGAAAAGTGAGGCCCATCAATAGTTTTATGAGAGGCTGTGTTTAATAAAGGACAGCGGTCATCAGCAGAGGGAGGTGTGTGTGTGTGACCGAAGACCCTCTGACAGGTGAAAATACAAAAAACCTTGGCAGTCAATGGCATTGACACCCCTCTTGTGTTAGTGTTGGTGTCTAATTCTTGTGAAAGTGAGCGAGCCAAGGGAAACTGCCCATCAGATACACCCGTCTGTACGAAGTGAAATATCTTTGATGAAGAAGAAATCTCTTTTCTTTTTTCAAGTTTATCCTCTCCTCAGGACGTGCACGCTTAATTAAATGCTCCATAACCCAGATTTATTCAAGCACAGCTGATGAGACACCGTGAGATTTACTGTCCAATTTTTACCAGAACTTTACAGGAGAAACTTTGGAGCGGAGCCTTCAGAGGACAAATCTGTGAGCCGGGAAGTTTGTGTTCCTTAAGTAAGGCTCATCACTTCCAAACAAACATGTGGAAGAAAACAAAATGATGGCTTTAAGATGGTTTTGACCCAGTTATAATGTCCTCCTCCACAGAAAAGAGTCGCTTACTTGTTTCGGTTCTGTGTCACTTTAAATTGAATACTTTATTTGTTTTTGGAGCTACTTTAGTAATTCGGATGCAGATGAATCATTATTGTTGACATTTTATCAAGCAAAGAATGAATTAAATAACTGAAAGATAAATCAATACCACAATGTTGGGATGATAATGAGGTAGTTGCACTTCCACTCTGCTGTTTTGCCCTCAACATTTTCACACATATACATCTGCTCAGATAACTATTGACTTTCTGCGGGCGTAATTTCCTGGTGGGTTGGTTCCCTCGTGGTGCAGAGGTGGACCTGACTTGATCCTTAATGTGAATACGGGAAAGGCAGAGCGTGTAAGGGAGCCGGGAACAGGCCCTGGACCGCAAATCCTGTGCTCAACCTATTTGTTTCCTCTCAGCCTTGGGAGATTTGAATGAGAAATTGCTTTAATACAGCCGGTGTAATTGTAAAGGCAGCAGTGAGGCAAGAATTATGGTTTGTCTATGACCAGAGGAGGTGTAACCCCTCCCTCGCTGGCCAAATCAAGCACCACGGATTGGAGAGTGCGACTCAGGGAAGACATTATTGATTTGAGGCGCTGCAATGTTTTATCGATCGCCGGCCTCTTTCCATGGTAATATCAGCATGTACACGTGCATTTTTTTGCAGCAATTACTTCCCTGTCAATCAGGCCGGTTGACGTTTGGATAAATAAATAGCACTTTAATGAAGGCTGGAGTGGCCATCAGCGGCTCGTGGTCGGTGATGATGGGTCCCAGAGGTCTGAGCGGTGCACTCACGTAGTACAAACTTTCATCTCAGTGGGCAAAGGTTGGCTTTTTCTCCTCCGCTCCCTGTTGTTGTTATTGCCCCTCTGTCTTCCTATACGCACAATGGGAGGCTCTTATTACCTTGCAAAAACTCTCAGAGTGGTTCAAAGTGGCTTTTCAAGCCGCTGTGGGAAGGTGTTGACGTGGATAACAACAGTGGCACCAACAGTGTAACGATGAGGATATGAGAATCACTTTGTACTCTGTGCACTGTACTGTACACTGTGCCATTTTGTGGACAGTTGATAAAGCCAAAGACTTCTTTAAGGACATCACATGTTTTTTAGGTCATTTGTTTCTCTACACAAGGCAAGTCATTCTTATTTTATTTGCTTAATGTGATTAATGGTACTATATAGCAGTGTCAATGTTAGTAGTTTATTTTCGGTTCATTGCAAACCCAACTCAGGCTGCAGATAAGATGCATTTGAACAAAACACATTATAAATGAGACCTTTAAAAATGAGGTAGGGCCACATGGGGCATCTGTGCATTCAACATTAGTGCAAGTGCAATAAACAAATATCCGGTTTAAAGGGATTCTACACTAACTCATCCTGACACGCTGTGCTTGGAGTGAAGCATATACAGTTCAGTGGCTTTTGATGACAGGGTGCTTTATTTTGTTGTCAGAGTGACAATGAGTGTATACCCTCCCAGCTGAGGCTGAGTGGAAAAGGAGCCTTCTAGGTGGTGAATGTGTTTATTGGGCGAGGGCACAACAAATTGATAAGTGACTAGTGTCCTTGAAACTGGCTGAATATTACAAGGACACAATGTTGTGACAGTAAGGCAACAGCTCCATCACTCTGAGGGCTATTTCATACCATTTCATTGGATTTCAGCTCTGAGAATATATAGATGACATTTTATATGAGTGGGACAGATTGCGCCTCATCTTTCTGCTTCTTGTGGCATTGAAACATGGTTCTTGGCACAGAGTCAGTAGGAAAGGCTGCAGTGCAGGTTGAATATTTGGAAATGCCTTTGTTAGTTCTGTTTTCCTCTTTTTTATTGAATTCAAGTTTGTATAAAAGAGTTCACCTCATCACAGAAGTGCAGATCCAGACCTTAATTCAAATATTTGCCCTGAGCCCATCGCTGCTCTGAAATGTAGGCCCATGGCGGCACACAGTGCAGTGGAACAGCACCGTAACAACAAGGATGCAGCAGCCATGGTGAAGGCATGCTTGTGGGCAGAAGGAAAATGGCTTCCTGCCTCTTTCTTCCTCCTCTGTCAGATTCAATGTGGGGACATTTTGGGGAGTTTTCTTGCTTTTCCTTTAAGGAGTGCAGAAATAACTCTTACTCAACATCACATGTATTTTCTCTGTTGATACTGACCTCATATTGAGTTGAGGACCTCGTCCACCTTAGTTTGGATTTGCTTGCATAATAATTGATAGATAATTGCATTCAAAAGTGAGGACTGACTTGTAAGCATGATGATGTGGTCTATTTAATCTGACCAAACAAGGTATTTTGACCAATCAAATGTTGACAGTTTCCAAGGAACTGTGGCCAAAGTTGAGGTTGGAAAAATGGGTGTACTGTACAAAGCATGTGGCTTCCACATTGGACACATCTGAAAACTAAACATGAGTCCTTTGGTTTCAAATGTAGGATTGTCTCATTATAACCAATACCATGCGAACCGGGTGAACTTTGCAGATCCTATTACATCGTATTTTTGATAGTCTCATAAATTGTTTGTAAACGAAGCAGTTTCAGTTATAGCGTCTTAATATTCAGGGTCAGTGCACTTTCTATTCAAACAAAGAACAACTTCAAAACTTGGTCATAAAATGAGATATTGAGAGACCCAAATATTATCTGAGAAGGGCAAGATTTGGATGACGAAGCTTCACGAATACTAAATTATCATCTCATCATCAATGTCACACAGCAAACCATTCATCATAGTAAATGCATGAATATTCATCATAGAGTTGATAAAACAGCACTACTCAGTCTCTTTAATCATGCCAGAGGAACAGTCTAGACTCTGAGTCCTCAAAGAGATTCTTTAAATGTCTACCCTTCTCCTGTAGAGAGACTGTTATCAAAGTGCCCACCACTCCTCCTCGTCCAGTCTCTGACGTCACATGCACACGATGTCACAGAGGTAACCTGAGATGAGCACTCAGAGGTTTTAGGGGGCTAAGTAAAGTGAAACATAGTGCACATAGACTTCACCATTTATCGTCCACCGACACACCTCTTCTGGGTTCTCTCCTGTTATCAGAGTGCAAGCCACTTGCAAATGAAGCCCCCTCCCAAAGGGCAAACGTTCACGTAGCAGTGTAGCAGCCGTCTTGTAAAGGACAAAGATGAACATGAGAAGTGCTGACAAAACTCCCCTAAAATGCTTGAATTTTACAGTGCAAACCTTGGCAAAAACTCTGGACTGAAGACAGCTGCAGGAACACAGGTCAACTCCTCAAACACAAACCCGCTTTAGCTCAAAATAGCTACTCTGAAAGCAGCACTATAGTATTATAGTAGAGTTGTAGGCAGTATTCATAATGCTTTAATTCTGTCGGACGAGGTGTTGGTTGGTGTGCATGGACGCGGACAGTCGATGTAGTATCTTGGCTCCTTTCGCACGCATTAACAGATGGCCTCTGTAATTGCGCATGTGTGGTCCATGACCCTCTGTGGGCGTTCAGAATGCCTCTATCTTTGAGCAGACAGTGAGGAAAAGAACGGGAGTGAGGAAACACACGGAGTCAGAATGTCACGCAAAGTGTGAATGACCTCTCCTGCTGATAGTCTGTTCACAAGGAGTTCCCATCAAACCGAGATTGAACATAATGACGCGCTGCAAATAACCCCACAGACCCATCTCGCCATCCATGTGAAAGATTCGGTGTTCGCTGTCTACACTCAGACACACTATGGGATCCTCCGAAATTGATTTGCTCTTAGTGGGTTTTCTGTAAGAGGTCAATTTTGTGCACTTTAGCCATTTTCCCTTAAAATAGTTTTTTCTTCTTTGCTGGTGGAAAAAAAAACGCCTGTGAACATGAATTAAAGGTGGTGGCAACACTCACAGAATGAAATACTAAGACAACCATTGAACAGTTCATTTAAGAGTGTCGTAAGAGAACATCTTGGAAAGAAATAGGACAGCATTTAAAAGAGGTCAGCTCTTAAACAGAGGAAAAGAAAATGGAAAGCCATTAAACAGAAACAGCCATTAGTACTTGCAGAGTGCTGTCGTAGCTTCCCGAATCATGAGATGGAGCCTGAAGCCGAAGGCTGGGACTAAGCATCATGTGGGACATGCAGGAAGTGTGCTGACCCTTTTTATTCATTTAGACTTTCAAAGAAGACATGTCTTTTTGTTTAAATAACTGCAGTTTTACTCTTTTGACAGTGAAATATGGCCTCAAAATAATTGCCAGTGACCTCAATGAATATTTAATGCCCTAAAAAGTAGCATTTTTCACGTTTATGTTGGGAGGATGACAATGTAAATGTATTTATTTCCACTCACAACAGTCAGGTAACAGCTGCTCATTGTGACAACAGCAGCTTGAAAATGAGGTCTCTCTAATTTTAATGTTGAACAGTCAAAATCCAGCCTGTGTTTTCACTGGTTAAAGCATCTTATGCAAATTACAGGAATACATTTTGTTAAATCGTCATGAGGTTGCTCATTAGATGTGAGGAGTGTGTGCCTCTGCTGAATTCTAAATTGGCCTTCTTGTGCAGCAAAAAAAAGCACTTAATGGTAAATTATTAGTCGGTACACCCTGCATGTTTTTGCTTTTTATATGAAGTTGAATAGGATATCTTTAGGTCATTTTAATGGCATCAAAGCAAAATGGCCATATTTTATCATAGAACTGTTCCAAATGTTTAGATGTTGTGTTAGCATACTGACAACATGTGCCATAATTTAAGTTTGACTATTCATTGATTTTCTGGGAAGACGTTTTCATTATTTTCAACTAATAATCATCCTAATTCACGCATGTATGATAATGCCGACTACATTTGGATCATGGATGAGTTTTTCTGATTCATCAGGTGAAAATAGTTCCATAATATCTGCTGTGACTCAGTCACTCAGGTGACATCACCTCAGGCTAGTTTTGAAGAGTACAGTTCCGTAAGAGAAGGGCTGTGTTTCAAACTGGGATAGTGGAGTTTGAAAGTCGCGCATGTTGCATGATGGGTAGTGTACTAGAGACATTATACAGAAGAGAGAATTTGAAAACCAAAAAGTCTCCAAGCCAAAGATGGCGGTTGTATGACATGCCATATTCCCCCCAAAAAACCTGATGAACAGGTCCAGCCAATCAAGTGGCTGCACAAGATGGCGGCCGTGCTGATACGTTAGCTCCAATGGGCAGCATCAGTCTATGAGGCGTCTACGCACATTATGTCTATGTTCACGATGGCACGATGATTTGGCTGCAGGAAGAAGCAGTTACAGACAGACTATGAATGAACATGAAGGAGGATGACATCATGCTAATGCAGAGGTTTACTAGGGCTATTTACTCCAACACTACACTCGCAGATTGTTGTTCAAGTGCTCCAGCGTGATGAACCAACGGAGTCGTGTCACAACACTCTGGACTGAGCTATAAAAGAAGAGGGTCTCACCAAGCCGTGCACATGTGCAAAAGAAGTGGAGAGATAGAATTGGACAAAGAAATGTGTTTCAAACCAGATTCTGGGGCAAAGTGACCAAACCGTTCAAGTGATTTTTATCAGATTCATCCCTGTGACCAAGTGAAGTTCTGGCTCTGCCTCCATGCAGTTAGTCCAAAATAGCTGGGTAGCTGGGGGTGGTGCCAAGATGGCTGCCGAGTTACAAGACTTGCCTCGAAGGACTAGAAGAACTTGAGGGTTTTGGAGCTTGACCCATCTCATATCTTGCTACATCAGCTTTTAAAATCTCTTTTTAAAATTCATCCATCACAAGCTGTTGAAGTGCAATACTGAGTGCATTTAGAAGTAAAGAAAAGTCATTTTCATGATTAATTGGCAAGTATCCAGGGCAGATATTATTAATATAAGTGTGACCATGGGGGCTTGTGTTGTGAGGATTAGAGGGGAAATGTCCTGAGCAGTCGCTTCAGTATAAACTTCTTTGCACATGTTCATTCATTGCACCTTGTTTTTCTGTCTGCCAAACTGACTCTCTAAAGGTCTTTGGCTGTACTTCCTCAGTTGCAGACACTAGCTACAGTAATAACACAGTAAAAAGTGTTAAGTTTAACAAAAAAGTCATTTTAAAAATGTTCCAAATGTTTTGCCTACTTGAATAATGTCATCGTAGTAGAAGTACAACAAGACTATTTTTGTGTGACGTGACAGTAATGGGGGATCACTGTGTTCAAGGCCCTTCACATTTGATCTCTGTGGTCTGTGTGATTTTGCAGATCGTTTGATAGATTGATAGATTCTTTATTGTCACATACATAACCCAACCCTGACGAGCAGTGGTCGTCACTGTGGGCCCCCGGGGACCAAAGGTACAGACAGGAGAGTCAACCTAAGATACTTGTTTCAATGGTTGAGGAAACCAGAGCCCGCCGAGGAAATCAGCACAAGAACATTGAGAACATACAAACTCCACACAGAAAGGCTCAGGGGGGATCAGATGCTTCTAGCTGTGAGGCAACAGTGCTGACCCAGGGGGCCTGTGGTGTTAACACTCAACACTGAGTGCTTTTTCATTGTCTTGTTATGATTCTTATAACTAGCAAGTGCCTACAGTGAGTAGACTAATGCTAAACAGCCGCATGATTGACTGACATTCAAGGCAGCACTCAGAGACACAGAGGCAGGATCCATGTCGAAATACAATAAATTCGATACAAGAAACAAACAAACAAAGCGGTCTGATGTTTCTAAAATAGTCTCAAAGTGTGGTATTCACGGTGAAGAAGATCTCTTACACTGACCACCAGGCAGGCGCCGGCGTGCTGGTTACCAGGGAAACAGAGTGCTCACAGACTCAGGCCCTGTTCTCAGTGAAATTGGAAGTTTTCAGATCAACTCTAACAGCACTAAAAGCTGTTTTCACTGCTCCAATAATGTCAGCTAACAGTTTACACTGTGGCAGATATGATTTGTTTCCCCACACACTCTGTGAGTGATACATTTCATCGCAGTCGGTTACCGTGACTACTAAATATTATGAGCCGTAATAATGATCGTGAATAAATGCTGCTATCTCCACGTTTACATGCACTGCGTAGGCCGACACGCATTAATCATGTTGAAGGACATCTGGCGTTACTCACTGGCTGTTATGATCCACTCCAACCTCCTGATGGTGCTGACACTAATCCAAGCAGGTGAGCACCTTCACTTGCAGATAAATCGAGACCGAGACTATAAGTAATACAAAAGACTAAAGGCTGAATTCATGGTGCACTTTACAGCTGGGGCTGCTACAGCTATAACGGGTTACTGTTAAGGAGCTCATGATCATCAGCCCCATAATGACCCCCTCTTAAAGCATCTTGAACACGCAAGGTACTACATCATCAGATAGACATTTGACAAAGACTAAAGACTGAGGATTACCAGGCAGAGCAGGGTCTGGTTTTATGAAGCGGATGTATACGTTTGATAACATAATATGAAGATGGCAAAAGAGGAAACTTGGTTCATACACTTAGCTTATATATCAGACTATGTTGCGACTCACACATTTGGGTTAGCTCAGCTCTTATCATGGCCCTTGTGCGCTCAGCTCAGATGGCCTTTTCCCGTACTGATGAGTCTATTTCTTCTTGCAAGCAAGTGGATGAGAGCACATTTGCTTTGATATTATTTTGTTGTTATGAGAGAATATTGATAGAAATCTTGCTGAAAAAAAGACCAAGGGCAAAACTCACAGCAGATACATCATCTCTGAACAGCTCATGATTACCAAGAAAAAAACCAAACAAAAAACCACAATAGAATCATGGAGAGACAGTGCTTACGGACAGAACACAGAAAAACCGAATGAAGGATACTCAGGTTTATCTACATGCAAAGGCATCAGCACCAGGTCCTCCAGACATTTCATGATCCAGTGTCCAGCTGCTTGGTTTATGATTTATGCATGGAAAGGAACAAGAGCACCATGCTGATCATCTCAGTGAAAACTTGCTGTGTACTTGGTGTCTAGACGAGTACTGTATGTGAATATGGAATGTGTTGATACAAACATGTAAATACAGTTAGCATGGCTAAAATGACGAATAGCATCTGTATAATAGTTTTAAAATGTGCTGAAATGACTGAGAAATAAACAACAACGTGCTGACAGTTACCTTCAGTGTTTTGCTGCTCTCATGACCATATCTCAAGACCCTCTGTTGGTTTTCCTTCCAGACCCTTTTTGAAAACATCCGTCAAAGTTTGGATAATGACTGTTGTGTGAACTAACACTGTAGTATGATCCCTTGATTCTGTGTAGTAGAATAAAAATATGCATTTGGTAGTTATTGACCTGTGTGTCTATCTGCATTTCTGCGTGCTTCACTGTGCATCGGCCTATGACACATCACCCAGCAGGTCAAGGTCAATGGCTGGGTTCAATATGTCAATCTCCGTCATAGGATGTGTCAGTGTTCGCGCTCTACGTCTCTCCATGTGCTCTGCGTATGTTTTGCAATTAGCTCTTCAGTTTAATTACACTGGGAACGCAGTATGAGTATAATCAAGTCTCTTCGGATTGAAATATTGAATACTTAATAAATGTGTCCATTTATCTGATGCTCATAAGCAGACAGTGGCTGTCTGAATGCTTGATTGTTGCCGTAAAATCAGATTAAGGACAACCTGTTGCACGGTGGTGCTGTCTGTTCCAGTACACTGTGTAATCTTCCTCGCAGTGATTAAATTCACATTTATTCTGCCCTTTGTTCGGGCTACAGGATTTTAGAAAACACGGCCATCGTATCGTGGTTTGCTCTCCCACTTCTTACGGAGAGTGTTGCTGCTGTGTTTCAAGGGCCATGACACAGGTTGGGCAAATCGGATTTACGAGAGAATAATAGTTAATGCAAAACAAACAAAGATCAAGTGTTGATGTCTGTTGATGCTCTTGCTTTGGTGTCACAAATGTCGCTGCGTTGTTGTCATGAAAGAATAAGGCAGCGTAGCGGTGTGGAGGCACAGCGCTAACACAGCTCTCTGCTGGTGTCAGTAACAGAGGCTCAGCTGGAAGCTTTGCCTTTACTCAGATAAACAGGTAGATTGTTCCATTATTCTAGCTTTCGGGGGAGATTATGAATGACTGTGCCGTGCTGTGGGAGAGTCGAGATGAGTCTCTGTTATGGGTATGAATGCACCGTCTCCTACCTGTTTTCAAGAGTTATCTCTCACTGAATATTTCAGCTGCAGGATTTCCAAGAAGAGAAGAAGACAAAAATATGAACGTTTTTATAATGTGATCTGAGGGTCAGCTTTACGATCATTAGAAATGCGTCCTTTGCTGAACATGGTACTTAGAATTACAGTTGTCAAAGTAGAGATGCAGATACTAGGGGTGGGTATTGCCAAGGACCTCACGATACGATACGTATCACGATACTTAAGTCACGATACTTAAGTCACGATACGATACGTATCACGATATTGCAATATCCAAATTTTGCAATAAATTGCCATATGCTACAAAAAATTTAAAATGCATTATGCATCATCATGCATGACTCAAAGCAATGCAATTTATATTGCGGTATAGACACCTTGCAGTGCGGAAGTGAGGAAGTAGAACTGGATTTAAAATTAAAAAAAAAGATTTATTGTTTGGGAAAAAATATTGATATTAAAACGTTCAATATCGATATTGAATCTGGAGACAAACTATCACGATATATTGCCATATCGATATTTTTGCCCACCCCTAGCAGATACTACTGTGTAATCATTTGCATTGTGAATAGCAGCTCTTGTAGATACACTTCATAGCCTTCTATCTGCATTGTTTTACTCTCCTGCCTGTGGTTGCTTTTGATTCATAGACATGCATAGATAGCTAAAATCCAGATGCTATATAAAATGATCACATCTCAGTTCTCAGCGCTTCATGAAAACAGTATCTCACCGTAACGTTCCCCACCGTGTGCTCCCGTGCAAATATCAGCCTGTTGTTTTTGGAGAATAAGTGAATGCAAATGCAGGCGGCTGACCTCCTTTGCAAGGCCAAGGGTAGCTTGACGGGATTGACCTCATCCCCGCTGAGCTCTCCTCCCCACCACGCAGACCTCGTGCTCGCACACACACAAGCTCCTTTCACGCACACACACACCGGGCAGAAAGTTGTGTTTCCTCCTGCACACAAATATAACTTGAGTGCGACCCTGGGGACACCAGGACCCTTCGCTCCAGATGGCCAAGGCTCCTCCAGCCCCGCCTGACAGCCTATCACAGTCCTCCGCAGTTAGCGAGGATCCAGCCACCCTGGACTAACCAACCTTGACACGCCACACTCTCAGTGGCAGACTCATAAAAATACAGCATTGTACCAGAAGGAATACACAAGTTCCTCTTCATATTCAGGGATCCCAGCATGTTATGTATTCCCTTTACTGCTACACACACTGATATGTTCATTTCTTTCACAGTAAGAATGGACTTATTCTTAAGAACAGTTCTCTGATTTGGCAGAGAGGCTAAAATAAATGTTCTACTCTCCAAACCTGTAGAAGAGTTGAGCATATAGACCAACCTACTCCTGTTGTTGGACCTTATGAACTGAGCATCATCTGTGAAACAAGGAAAACATTTGCCCGTGGTTTTGAATGACCAATAAGATGCATCCGAGCACCAAATCAGCCCTCAAAGTGAGGTTTGAGATGCGTCATAAATAATCAATGAAGCAGAAGGAACGTAATCACTAATGCTGCCTAAAATGTTCGGGGAAATGTCAAATGTAACAACCCACAGCAGGTTCTAAAGGAATCAGCACCATTTTAGATTTTAATAATTAGGCACAATCTCCTGATTGAAAGCTGACCTTAGATCAGCCGACGTATATACCGATGTCTGAAATTACCATTCATCAAAAGATCATTTGCATTTTTTGTCCTCTTTACCACCAGGTGCTGCCTGAATGCCATCTTTTTAGATAAATCTGTGAATCTTATCAAAAAAACTGATTACCTACTCCCCCCATGACAACTTTTCTACTGTAGTTAGTAATATCTAAAGGACTGCTGTGATATGTGGAGAGGCGCACTAACGGCACAAGACGTATAATTATGTAGCTCTGATACCGTTTGTTCTTTCAAAACACAAAATGGTCGAATGTTCCCACAGCCAGCACTGGTTCAGTGTATCACAGCCAAGTGCGAGGTGCATTATAATTGAATCTAGGCCTTGCTTTTGTAATGCTGTTGTCCTGGGAGCTCACCCTCACAATAACGTGTATCATGTTGCCGGTCGAGAGAAGCTGAGATGTGCCGAGCTGCAATCACCGGTCATCCTGACCCGTCTTTCTCAACAGTTTATCCTGCCCCTTCAGCTCGAGGAGTGAAAGATATGCAAAAGACGTGTTACTGTAAGACGTTATCGATCGCTGCCATCTGCGCTGATTGCAAACAGAGAGCTCTGTTATAGGACAAAGCGGCGCAGGATGAGCCAGGCTGAGACAAACACAGCCACGTCATCCTCCCCATCCTGTAGTTTATCATTGTTCAGCTGCGTGGTGTCATCTTTCCTGGTAATTAGCCCGCGGCGCTCCGTCTCTTTGGTGATAGAGGGGCAGCCGTGTTATTATAGGAGGTTGGTCCGGAATACGCTGTCAACACACGCGCCCTAATGTGGGAGGAAATGGGCCTCGTCCCGGGCTCCCCTCCTAGCTCCGGTGCAGGAGGATTTGAATGCGAGGCAAGTCGAGCAATTGATCAGAGAGGTTTGAACCGGAGCCCAGAAGTAAAATGACGCAGAACGTCTGGGTTCAGGGCTGATGGATTGGAGGGAGAAAGGGGAAGGAGATGCATGGGACAGGAGTTTTAATATGGCTCATTATGAAGCGTGATGTCAGCGTCTGGCATGTTCATGAAACATATCATAACTCGGGATGTTTACAGCTCTCTCCAGGTCTGTTGTATTCCACTACTACAGTCTAAGACGCCGTCTGTTTCTCTCTAATCGTATTGCCTAGTTCATCATATCACCCACTCCCAAAGCCTTGAGCTTGATTTCTAATTGCACATTAAAGGGTTACTGCGTAGCTT
>JBCAUF010000028.1:22275403-22285791 GCA_038406115.1 Haemulon aurolineatum
GTCACACACTGTGACGTCAAACAATGCCAACAAGAGATAACTTGCAGTTTTCCTCGGTTTTCCTGTCCACACATGACTGCTGAAACTGGACTTTTCAAAAAAGTTCACCCTGGACTCCGGTTTCAGGAGCCCACAGCTGCAGTGACGTGGATGAAAGGCCAAACTGTGCACCAATGTTCGTGTGGACTAGGCCTCATATTCAGATTCTTCTATGACGGCTGCACATGGTGTTACATCTGCCAGAGAAGAAGGAGTTCAAGCACTCCAAATCCAAGACCTGACGTGGTCGCAGTTAAAGGCTGATGAATAAAAGAGAGATGTACCGCAGCCCCCGCAGACCAGCTGTGCACTCCTCTTCCACGTTCTTCTAAATGGCACCTGGGGGTCTCTCCAAGGTCACCGCGTTTCGGTGTGATCTGGACCGACTGGCCGCCTCGGCTCAGCTCAGCTCAGCTCGCCTTGGCTCGGCTCGTCGCCGTATGAATGATTCAACGAGAGAAACGAAGCCAACTGTCCAGACCTCTCAGGCTTCTGCATTATTGAGACTCAGCACACACACACACACAGGAGAGCAGCTGCTTTAAGACACTGGCTTCTAGAGACCAGTTCGGTACGAGCTCTGACCTTTGACATGACTCGAGCTTCAGGCCCTCGGTGCTCACCTGCCTCAGCGTGCCGTCGTGGCTCTGTGCAGATGAAGTGACCTCGTTTGGTTCGGTGTCCTGACACGTTCGCTCCAATACTTTGTTTGATAGCATTGCTGCATTGAAGTGTGATTGGTGACAGCCCCCTGGCCTAAAGGGCAGCTCATATCAGCAGACACAGTGGAGGGTAAACCCCGCCCAGAGCTCTGTGCTGCAGGCTCTGTGGGTGCCATCTATTTCCTGAGACGCTCGGCTGTCGAGAAGGACTGTGTGCTGTTATTGTGATGATAGCACACTGCTTCAGGTCTACATCTCCTTGTTGAGGCATAGTCAGCCGGAGGAGACTGAGCTGGTGAAGATGTTTTCATGTTTCAACAGACGCAAACACACAACAACATACACAATAGACACACACAGAGGGAGAGAGAGCAGGAAATAAATGAGCAAGGGAGAAGTGTATAGGTGGCAGTGTGCTCAAGGCAGGCCAAACAGTGACATCACGAGTCATGCAACACTGTGTGTGTGTGTGTGTGTGTGTGTGTGTGTGTGTGTGTGTGTGTGTGTGTACACCAGTCCGTGTGCATGCAAATGAGCAAGTGTGTTGGCAAGACTTGCAATATATCCATCTACTCTAATCTTGTCTGCAACAGTGGTATGACTACCAGCCTCGCATCAGCAGACAACACACACACACACACACACACACACACACACACATTTTGCATATATGACTCCTCTCCAAACTGACACACACACACACACACACACACACACTGTATGCTCCAGTTAGCACACTTGATTCCACATCAGGTCACAAGCAGCAGACACGCACACACACACTGAGTGGTCACTGAACGTTTAGCACTGATGTGAATTAGCAGTGTGTGTGCAGCAGATTAGCAGTGCCCCCCCCCCCCATGCAGGCACACTGTGTGTGAGCTGTGTGTGATGTGACAGGCGGTCACCTCAGTACCGTTTCCTCTTCTTCCTTCTATGTAGCATGCCTCCAGGTGTGTCTTTGTTCAGTTCATGTGTGCAACAAGTGTGAGTGTAAACAGCAGAGTTTGTATGATGAGATATCATTCATCAGTGGTTGGTTATCAAAAGTTTACTCTTTCCATCCTATTAGAAATCCCTCGCTAGATGACGGGGAGGGTCACAGGTTTGATTCCCAGCACTTCCAGTTGAGGTGAGATATTTAGTGTGGTCAGTCGCCCGCTGCATGCTCCTGCATGTTTTTGCTTTTTTTGTCATCATGTTTTTTGTTTAGTTTTTGTTTTGCAAGGAATCATTGGAAAAAGAAATGACATCATGAGCCTTTTTTTATTTTGGATAAATGTTTCTGAAGTCTTGTTGAATGTTTCTGCTGAAATCTTTCTCCTCAGAAAGAGAAAGATCATCAAAGATACTGTATATGAACAAGGACCCTCAGTTGTCACGCATGCTTGTGTTGCACAGAATGCTGCAGATTATTCCCTGTCCAATACAGTAGGTTTTAGGTACAGCTCCACTTCTTCTTGAATTTAAGCCAGTTCCTTTATTTCCTGTCTTATATTATTGGACAAACTGATTAATCCAGGTGTGTCTGACATCAGCCACAACAATGGTTTGACACGCCTGGATAAATCAGTTTGTCCAATAATGTATGACAGGAAATAAAGGAACTGGTTTAAATTCAGGACATAGTGGAGCTGGGCATGAGGCCCATTGAGTTGACAAGTTTCAAAGCTTGTTCTTAAACATAGGTTGTTCTGTCTGGTACGCATGAAGACACCTAAAAACAAGAATACAACATATGAGGAGAAATTACAGCAGACACACACCTTCTCCTCCAAATAAAGAGATGAATGGATAAGTCATATAACACATCCTCACTCAGTCCAGCACACTCAGGGATGCTGCTGCTGCTCTCTTACTTGGCATGCTATGACCGTTAGCTTGTGGCGGCTAATGTTAGCAAATTTTCAATATAAATGACTGACTAACTGACATTGCCCAGTCAGTTCACTGACTTTATGACTCTTGACGACTTGTGCTAGCATGACAATTCATTTTAGCATTTATCATTATCTTTTAGTTGTCTCAGGGTTTATCTTAAATACAAACCTGGTTGGAACGTAATCAATTAACAATATCACATGATGTTCAGAGATCTTTCATTTTAATAACATTAATGCATTTCCTTAATACTGATATACATATACAGTATATTTATGTTCATATCATATGTACATAAAGAAATTAGTCTAATGAAAAACCATCTCAGTTCGTCATATCAGTTGTTGATTAATCAATGCTGGGAAAGGAATTAACAATTGTAATTATTGATAAATCATCAAAAATGTTAAACAGTTGTAGGTTCCAGCTTCTCGTATTTTCCTCTGTTCTCAGTTTTTTTCTCAATGCAGTGAATAGCTTTGGGTTCTAGACTGATGGTCATCTCTTTAGGATCAGTCCATAATGGAGATAATTGTCAGTAAGTGGTAGCATGCACATTCTGTGCCCTGGATGTTCAATAAGTGGAGTGGAATATGACAGGAAATGGTTTAGCTCAGTGTCTTTTCTTCTAAGGATGTGAAGCATGCCATCTGTCTGACGTCTGTGCTCTGTCCATCAAGAACACACACCGTGCACACCATACAGCAGACCCTCCACCTGCTCTCTGCCACACTTCATACAGCTTTATCTGTTTCTCCTGTCATTCATCTGTGTGCCTCCATCATCTTTGTTTATCGCAGACCCCCCCCCCCCAACCCCCACCTCTGTCTCTGGGCACTAACCTCTCTGCTCTTGTCTCTCACTCCACTGTAGGCCTCCTGAGCCAGTTTACAGCACTGTGAACAAACTATGTGACAAAGCTCCCTCCCCCCGACACTATTCCCCAGTGGAGTGCGACAAAAGCCTCCTCCACTCCGCCCCCCTCCCAAACTATCACTTAAGCCTGTTCCCTGACTCGGACATCACCAGGTACTTTCCACCACCACCACCACCACCACTCTGTGTCCCATCCCACTATGTGAATGGCATGCCATGTTACCCTGTCGTCCTGTGTAACCACCTGGTTTCCTCCTCTACATTCGGTTGCTTGCTCTCTCCTTTGAGGCCCCGGCAACCTCATCTTGGTGTTGTTTTCTCGAACTAGCATGCCTTTCTCCCTGCCCTCCATTTCCTTGTGTCTCTTCAGGGCTCTGATTTAGCCGGAGCCTCCTATCCTTATCTGCCACCAACACATTGCTCTTTTATCCAGCGCTGGAAGAAGCACTCAGATCTTTTACTTATAGTAAGTCAAAGTAGCAATACCACAACAAAAGTATTGATACCAACATATGTCTACCTGAAGAACCAGAAGTGCTCATTACAAAGAAGAGTCCATTCAGAGGAATGTTTATTGGATTGTTGGATCACAGAGAGGCAAAGTCACGCCCCCTCCAATATGCCCCATGGCCTTGGGCGTGGTCAGCCCCAACAAAACGGAGCCAAAGGTTTATTTAGACAGAATCAGCGGTGCGCTGAATATCCTGTTATTTACACAATCCATCTTGCTGCTGATTGGATAACACCTCTGACATACCCAGAAACCGTGGCAGAACAGAGCACACCCACAGACCAAACAGGCCCTTTATTTCACCCAAAATAAGCATGTTAGTCAGCGGTGAGAGAGCGATAATGTTCTGATCCCTTCTGATTTGTGCAGTGATTTATGCATATGATGTTTCTCAGTTTAAAGGACAATTTCCAGGTAAAGAAAGCCATAGTTTGTCACAGATATAGATGAAAAAATGATTTGTCTTTCACCATTGACCATCGGACATATTTTTTGGGGGGGGTCCACAGTAAGGAGCATGACTTTGCCTCTCTATGATTATTATCATTGATGCAGTAATGTGGACATTCCTTTCATATACAGCTGCATTGCTGTAATACTAACATTACTGTAAGACTGCAGTACAGTAGACTACCTGTGGAAACAGGAACAATAGCACCAGCAGCAGCTCTAACATTATTTATGTTCATTCATTAAATAACAATCATCACATATGTGTCTAATATGAATCATGAAAAAATCATCATTTTTTATTTCCCATTTCAAATGCATCTTGGCTTTTTTATTTGTCTTACACAGCTGCAATCAGTGCTGCTGATTTTACAGCATCATCCTGAACCTTCAAAGTATTTTGTGCATTTCTAGCTGTTTCTTATCTCTTTCCTGTTCTTTAAGTCAGTGAGACATTTCTATGCACCGTTAGATCTATGATTGGTGTTGGAGCAACAGTCATAAGACTTCAGGTGTTCTTCTTTGAGAACCAATCTGTGATCGGTGGAGCTCAGATGTGAATGAGGGAGGTCAAGACCAGAAGAAGGTTTTGGATTGGTCTGGTCCTAAATGTGACACTGCAGAGGCTGCTGCATGCTGCTGAGGTGACAAGTGAGCTTGCTTGTTGTAGTTAGCGTTTTTACTAACCTAATTCTGTCAAGCTTGACCTCTAGCCTCCCACCAGACAAACCTAACCACATACTGTACCACCCCTCTGTGTTTACACATATATTCACAGAAACCTTTTTTATTTAGAGCCAAATAATGCTGCTATGTTTTACATAGTATAACATAGAACTGAACACATCAGTTAATGAATATGTGTGTGTGCATGTGGCTGCCCGTCATATCCAAACACACATTATTGCTCTGCATGTGTGACTGACACTAAACATGCTTTATACTGGTGAGCTTTCAACCCTTCAAACTAACTTTGGCTCATGCATTTCTGGGTTTCTGCTGTTACCGTGGCAGCACAGTTCCTTCACAGATTCATTTCAGTCTCGAGTGAACAGAGTAAAAATGAGTTATAAGTGCATTTTTCCTATGACTGATCCAATATACAGTGAATCACCTCTCTGGGACCGTGGGCAGCCAGAGGTGCCCCGAGGGTTCGTGAAATAAGGAGCCTGTATTGACAGCTTTAAGATCGACTCATTCAGCAGCCCAGCTGAGCTTGAAATGAACTGCTGTGTTAAATGAGATGAGCAAGATGTCTTCTTTTGATAATAGAGTTTTGTAATGCCAGATAATCCATCCTTTTAGAGACAGTATTTGTTTTCCCAGTGTGCCTCTGTCACTGTTCCTCTCTGATATGAGACACTGATGGGAGTTTGATGAGCTCATCCTGATTCTCATGTGAGTTTAAATCACATGGTAGACCATTTCACCCATCTGGTCTTAATGTGAATTAGATTTTTAAAATGACAAAACACTGTGGCTACATACAGCACTCTTTATTGATGTCAGGCGCCTTTAGGCGAACTGCAGTCTGTTTCTCACGAACAGTCTGTGTCGTTGCAGAACAAACTGATTTAATTCAGGACGGTGCCCTCATTTTAGTTCAGTTGTCCAAATCTACCCAAAGGATCATTGCCCAGTCTGCACCTGGCTCTACCTCTGATGCACACGCTGGGCTTCAGACATCAGGTGTCCGTCCAGCTCCGGCACAGGGATGTTCCTCAGACCATGAAAGCACCAGGAACAAGCCGAAGTAGAACCATCAAAGTTAACTGTTGTTTTTCAAATCTAGTTAACTTATTGTCTCCTATTATTCATGTTTATGATGATCCATGATTAATCATGCATTTACCCTAGGGGGTTGATTAAGTGTCAGCTATAATGACACAACAGTAACAAACCACTGAATGCTTGTTTTCCACTGAATGATCCTAGACTGTGATAGGGTTTATTCACAGACATTGTGATGTAGTGCATATGAAGAAGAAACAGTCCTCCCCTCATTAAGTCTCTCCTGCTCTTTGGATTAATGGTTCTTTATCTGCCCCACTGCAGCTTTTTGCAAACTCTTATCTATTTATAACTTCGACTAAATGTCAATTCATTCTGTAGGGCATCAAAACTGCAAGACGTTGTTGTCATGAAGCTCACAGGGCTGCAAAGACGGTTGATAATGGCAGAGGGAATATTGAAATCAGGGTATCTGTGCTCTGTTAGAAATGCCTGGATGTATGCAAATCAGCTTGTTGTTGGGGATGATTTTGTTCTGCCTGTTCTCAAGGTTAGAATTCATAGAGAGGGTGCTGTCACCAACGATATGTTAGAGTGTAGCATGTGACATCATGTGTTTTTACATGACTGAATTGTCTTCAGCTGACATGTGGTCCTGAAGGAGTGGGCGGACACCAGTGGACACATAGCTGGTACCTCTGAAGAACAAGAGAAAAGTGTGCAATGATGCAGCTCTGTTCTTCACGTACCTGCAGCTGACTCATTCACCAGCAGATGGCAGTGTGCTGCTTGTATTCATAATGACATTCCTGTGCCCAGTTGTCCCCTGGAAGGGTCACGTGTTGCTGCTTTTAGCTATATCAGACGTCACTTGATAATAAATGTGGTGCGCAAAGAACAAAATGTGAAATTGTTTGATTTCACTGTTGTTTCGTTTGCGAGATCTTATTCCTGTTTGATCATCAGTCTGTAGGTTTTGCTACTGCCATTGTCTCTCTATGGACACTGAAGGTACAACAATAACAGTCAAACAACAAAAATGTTCATGTGTGACGATTTGAACCAAATCTTGTTAAAGTGACAGTTTGTGGCCTCGAGTGTGTCTCTGTTCGAGTCTGTACCCTGAAAATGCTCCACAGGGAGTTGGCTGCAGTTTGTACACATCCCATGCATGTACCCTGGGGTGTGTGTGTGTGGGACAGTGACAGAGAGCAAGAGAGAGAGAAAGCAAGCCAGGGTGTGTGTTAGCATGTGACGAGCTTCCTTTTCCGTCAGAACAGAATTTGGGACAAGTGATCCTAAGTAGAGCACCATCCCCCTGTGGAGCTCCAGCAGTCTTTCAGCTCCGTAGCCCGAGCAGAGCATCACTGAGGCTTTTGTCTCCGCGCCGTGCGTTCGTCGTCCACCTCTCCCCCTTTCCTCCGTCGCCCGATCTGAAGATGCTGAAACCCACCGACTCCCCCGAGCTCATGTACTATCTAAACTGTCTGTACAGGGAACCCAGGAAGGTCGTGCTCCACAAAGGCTCCACGGGCCTGGGCTTCAACATCGTGGGCGGAGAGGACGGCGAGGGCATCTTTGTCTCCTTCATCCTGGCAGGAGGGCCCGCCGACCTGAGTGGAGAGCTGAGGCGAGGCGACCAGATCTTATCGGTGAGTGAGCCACCTCAGCCTGATGTCATAGATACAAGACACACACCCATGTTGGAGGAGCGCTTTGTCCTGTGTGTGGAAAATGAGCGTAACCTTTAGTAACTGAAAATACCAGCTCCTTATGTAAAAAATAAGCTGCTTACCTTACATGATAATAGTCTTCATAACAGAGAAAACGCCCACAGCTGATTGGACGAAGGCTGGGTGGCTTGGTTTCAACAAGATTCCTCTACTTTTAAAATGGTCGACTCGTGCTAAACCTGTGTGGTCGGAGCTTATTAATAGAGAGTGTAATAGTCCCACTGGCCTAGATTTATTTTCAGGGCCAAACACGGACAGCCTGCTCCTTTCGGAATTCTGCAGCATTTCTCCACAGAGAGGTGTAGCAGGTCTGTGGACCTCAGCAGCACGTCACATCACACGTTTTTGTCCACAGCTCCAGAAGTTTCTTTATATTCCTGTTTCCCATTCAGAGCCGTTTTCATGTTGTATCCTTTAGCTTTAAACATCGCTTTGAAATGATTCGTTCATTAACAATCAGTTTCAACAGGAAATTAATAAGCTGATCAGCTTTAATGAATGCTTAATCAGTAGTGAAGATTAGCTGATTTTGTCTAAAGCTAATCGTTAATTAAATGAATGAGATATATTTATGTTTTGAACTGTTGGTTGGACAAAACAAGCTGTTTCAAAATCAAAAAATGAATTCATGATTCAGTTGATAATGAAATGAATAACGATGATGAAAAAGACGTTTAGCTGCATCCCTAAAATGAAGTAACCAACCACAGGAGAGGTCCTCCACTCTGTATGGGTGAGACGTGACCGTACGCAGAAGCTGGAACAGACTCCATCCACTGAGTAAACACATGTGCAACAGTCAGCGTATGCTTTTGTGCATTCAAATGAGAAAAGACACCTAAACGATAAAGAGCTGTTGTGTAAGTAACTGCACACAGATTCAGACAGCCAAAATGAGTAATAAAGCCCAGATTGTGTTAACCTGTCCACAGACAACAAGAACACTTTGAGGTCATCACAACTTTGAGCTTGAAATGACTTTTCGTTGTTTTGCTGCACACTCGCTACTTGAGAGCAGTGTGACGGTTCCCACACAGAGGAAACATGAATGTATGTATGATGACTTACTGAGATGATGAGCAGACCGCACAGTTGTCCTGTAGCTCAGAGGAAGTGATTGTTCTGCCTCATTAGAGTTAATTGTAACAGTTTGCCTCCCACACTAATGCCACACTGTGCAGCAGATTACGCTGTCTCATTTCATTGTGCTGTTATGGCATTGTGGAGCCTGTTGTTAAATCAACATGGCACTGTCTGCCTGTTAATTGGCGTCCAATCAGCTCCTCCGTCTACCTTGATGAAAGCAGGCAGTTAATATTCCAACAGCGGCGTGCTTTTTGAGATCTAACAATAACTTCCTCTGTACCTCCCCGCACACTGACCATTTCTACACACACTCTGTACTCTTCTTCCACTCAAACCTGAGGCGTCTGGTCTGTTGCCACTGTCAGAGAGGCCTGAACAGCTGCCCTAACGCACCAACTGTGCAGGCAGACGTGAGTCAAAGAGAAAAGTGTGTTAATCCTCCTGAGTGAAGGAACACAGAAACAGAGCCATGCCTGGATTTCCCTCTTTGACACCAGCGTCTTAATGGGACTTCAATGGAGCCCGCCCTTCTTCACGTTGTGTGGAGGCTGCTGTGGTTTCAGCAGTGTGAGAAAGATGAAAGATGAATACATAGATACGCTCAATAAATACGCTCAATAAATATCAAATAGGATTGAACAAAATGAAATGAATGAAGCAGAAACTCTGCAGACAGCGTCCTGTGAATCGTCCTTGTTGTTAAAACAGGTGAACGGCATCGACCTGCGAGGAGCGACACATGAACAGGCAGCAGCAGCACTCAAAGGAGCCGGGCAGGTGGTCACCATCATTGCCCAGTACAGACCAGAAGGTGAGTCAGCACAAGACGCCAAAGTTACTGTCCAAGCACAGGAGCCCTGTGGCAGAAACGTCCACACACACACACACACACACACAGGACCGTGCTCTCCCCCTCCCTTTGACTGAGCCAGGTGACTTCATACATCAGTACCAAACACCCACAGGTGTTGGGGGGGTTTCTGTACAACTTCCAGCTGAACGTGGGGAACAGTGCAAGGCCGCTTCTCATCTCATGCTCGGTTTGACCGTTTCTTTGTTCCTTCATCACGACGCTCATGACTGCCAACACTGAATGGACTCTTTTGCACTCGAGTTAAGGTGACAGTGAACAGTAAGAGGTCACCTTCAGAATAAGAGCTCCATCAGCTGTTCTGCTGTTCAACTCCAGTTCTGCTGTAGCGATGCTAATGTAGGGGAAGTAGTTTTATGTGTAGAGTTAGTGAAGCCGATCAGTGAATCAGAGGTTATGCAGTATGATGCTTCACTATCTTTAAAGTCTATTTAAAGGCAAATCAATGATAGCCTGTATTTTTCTAGCTAGCCGCTAGCTACACTCTTAGAAATAAGGGTTCTTCTACAGGGACTGAGGTTCTACCTGGAACCATTTGCTTCTGAAAA
>JBCAUF010000028.1:22293428-22311206 GCA_038406115.1 Haemulon aurolineatum
CCCACCCCCCCCTCCCCCCCCACCCCCCACTGCACATGCACTTTTGAAACCCCCCTGACTTTACCTTTTGTCCCCGTGCTCCCAGGTCATGACCCTTCAAACAGTGTCCTCTCTTCTTCCTCTTTAAAAATGTGCTAAACATGAAGTGCTCTTTTGAAGTGTGCTGTTTTTTAAGAGGAACTCATACACAAACAGTTACTCGTGTATTGTAGCTCAGTCTAGTGGGTGTTTTTTTGCTTTGCTGGGTTTTGTCGGCGTGCTGTCATCACACTCAGCACTCCAGGAACTTTGTAAAGTCTTCGAGTACAAATGCTGAAGAGAGATTGAGTCCTCACGCCATTAGAAAACCAGAAGCTTCCTCCTTAATGCGTCTCTTAGCTCCAGATGTATGATCTACTGTAAGTGGTTATGCATGATCACACGAGGGAGGGAGAGCAGCAAACACACACTGCTTTAAAAACGCGTCTCCTGTTCGCTTGCACTCGTCTCCACCCCTGCACTGCCTATAAGCAGCCACAGGAGAGAGAGAGAGAGAGAGAGAGAGAGAGAGGTGTTTCCCTCTCTCTACTTAGTGCTGCACTCGGCAGAGAACAGGACCGTGTGTAGAGGACAGACAGGGAGAAGGAGCACGAGTGGAGCACGATATAAGACAGAGCTGACAGCAGTAGAGGACATAACATCAGAGTGAACATGCAGACAGGTATGTGTGACCTATTCTGGAGGAACATGGACAAACAGGACAGGAGAGGATTATGTCTTTACAATGAGATTGTGGTTTTGTAGTTTGTTGTTGTTGTGGTTCATTATCCAGCAGGCAGGGAGTCAGCGTCCTCCACTCACATGTTCTGTACCGTGGACGCTCTTTAGTGGACTGACTCACAGGGTGAGCATGAGGCACATCAGGCTCAGTTAAAGCATGGAGGAGTTGATGGAAGTGTGTGAGATTCAGCTGGAAGACAGATTTTCTTTGACAACTCCAAAATATTATCAGACGATATTAAGTATTTGTAGCTACATATATTTATATTCATACACATTTAAATATATCTATTTCTATATCTCTTTGATCTTTTCTTGCTTTTATTTCATGAATCCAGGTTGTGCAGTCAGCGTTGGGTTATGTCATGACAGAACGTGTCACGTCTCTTTGCTGGTTGATCTCCTCTATGTGACAGATTAGCCAGCCTTGCCTCAAGTTGTCAGGGTTTTTTTTTTTCCACCCTCGTAGTAACTGCACTGTCAGGAGGAGCCGGCTCGTCAACAAAGTGACGGCTGCTCGCATCCTGACACCCTCTTTTTGCTTCGCCAGGAGCAGCTCGGTTCACGGCCGCAGACGTCACCGAGCGCAAAGCCTGCTGGGTCATACGAAGTGCATCACACTCAGCAAAGGAAATGAATGTTGTGGAGGTCGCAGGTGCTGTAGGCTTGAACTGTTTTAGTGCAGTATACGGAGGAAAAAGAGAAAATGACATGTCACCAACTTAGAAAAAACTCAGGCTACTGTAGGCGTCCATGTTCTTAAAGAATGGGAGCGTGTGTCCAATGAAAGTTACATAAGGTGCCACATTTTGAGAGCAAACGTTTCTTTATCATCCTCCTCAACAACCCAAATGAATCGTTTTTCACTTCAGAGGGAGCACTCTCAGTTCTAGCAGCATCATTAGGCTGACCTTCTCTTTTTCCCAGGATGCACTGGAGCCTGGATGCAGACCTGGCTGTCAGTCTTGATTCACTCCAGTCTTGTCTTGCAGAGTACGGGCGTTTTGAGGCCAAAATCCATGACCTGCGGGAGCAGATGATGAACCACAGCATGAGCTCTGGGTCAGGGTCCCTGCGAACCAATCAGAAGCGGTCGCTCTACGTGAGGTTGGTCTTTTTTGGATTTTACCCTAGTTATGGATGCTCAAGCTGAGTCCAGATGAAATCCATCCATGGCTAATAAAATGATAAATATATAACAATAATGATATTAATACCATCTTGTCAAAGAGGTTAGGTTTTAGTATTTTGTATATCTGACTGTGATGAATAATCCAACATGTTATTTGTTGCTGAGGCAGGGTGTGGACTGAATTGGCATAAAGACTGAACACACACGTACATGTTAGTGTAAAAGCAGGTTTGAGATCAGTTACTGAAACACAGGAACATTTCTTATTATAGCAATCCCCATGGACCAACAGTCACTCTTCTCTGTGACCTGGTAACGCTGTGCTTCTAGTTCCTCTCACACGGGGGAATGATGGAGAAAAAATAGGAATTCATCCGCAATACTGATCGTGATGTTCCTGATGTGTTCCCACCGGACAGGGCGCTGTTCGACTACGAGAAGGCGAAGGACAGCGGCCTCCCCAGCCAAGGGCTGAGCTTCAGGTACGGGGACATCCTCCACGTCATCAACGCCTCGGACGATGAGTGGTGGCAGGCCCGCCGTGTCACCCCGCACGGGGACAGCGAGGAGATGGGTGTCATCCCCAGCAAGAGACGGTGAGCTGCGGAGAGGAGTCTGCCTTTGGGTGACTTGTGAGAATGATATCGATCCTCTTAAAAGAGGAATCGCCGTGAGTGAGCGAGGAAATAATGACAAGGGGAGTGCCTCAGGGCTCCCCTGCACCCACTGGTGCTGTTAGAGAGGAAAAAGAGCTGATTGTGCCTTTATCCATTAGTAGGATGGGGAAGAAATACATTTCCAGAAAGAAGAAAAATAAACTTAAATAAAAGGTCACCAACACATGGATAAGAGGCCTGGCTCTGCACTCTATGTCAAGGCGACAGATGCACATGTCAGCACATGATAGACAGCATGTTGATGTTCCTCTGCATAGATATGTTTGCAGCAGTGACCGAGGACGACAGATCTTTGAGGACACTTGTCCTCTCCCTGAGTTGGTGAAAGTTTCCGTGGCTGAGCAGCGTGAGTAATTTGATTTCCTCTCCTGGGTTAATGACTGACACGGCTCTCTGCTTGGCAGGGTGGAGAGGAAAGAGCGGGCGCGTCTAAAGACTGTGAAATTCAATGCCAAGCCAGGCTCGTTTGATACTAAAGGGGTAAGTGCCTTTATGAGAGATGCAAAGTGGCAATTTCTATTAGTGCATTCATTTGATGATTCATAGTGCGGCTCAGATAGAACTGTGAACTGCATCTTTCAGTCCTTCCAGTCAGTGTACGGCACAAAGTCAGATGTACACTGACTCTTCAGCTCCGTCTGTAGTAGATGTCCACCCATAACTTAAACAGACTTGACTGATTCGATAGAACACATCAGCCAGTTTCATCATGTGTGTGTCCCTTCATTTACACATCCATCAACACACCATAGCTGTCAAAATGTTTCATCATGACATCTTTCTAGTGTCGGTGCTGTTGAATTTTCACCTTCCAATTGTCAAAACTTCTGATCCAGTAAATGTGATCCTGTCTCACTTTTCTTACAGAGTTTTTAGTTTTAGTTGCACTATTATTATTATTTTTATTATTATTATTATTAATATAACTTACTATTATTGTTGTTATACTATTGAAACTGTGTTAAAATGCAAGCATTTTCTCCCATTTTAAGTTAAAAACACCAAAGCAGGTGTAAAATGTTCATATTTAGTAAGAAATAAACATGAGGTGCAGGAGGAGAGGGTGTCTGAAGTTCAGAACATGACCCCACTCGAGCATCACTCTCCCTCAGACTGTAGCTGCACACGTCAGCGGCACAACGTTGTGTCCAAACGATGATCGAGGCGACATATTCTTTATTAGAAGACTCATCCTCTTCACTTCCATCCTTCCTTCCTTTTCATCACTGCATGTGTTTTTTCTTTGTCTTGTCAATGACTAAACCCCAGTTATGTTACTTCTCTCACAGCATGGTGTGTGTAACTCTTTCCTTATCTTGCTTTTACTTCAAATGCCTCTGATGCAACTGTGGCACATCAAGAAGTGCTGGACCTACAGTGTTACTCTCCCAGATTGACCAAATGCAGACGTTTCTTTTGTAGATGAACTTGTGGAGCTCACAAGCTTTTTTTTTAGCTCCGCCTATTCAAACGAGTCTTTGTTAGTGTACAGAAGCAGAACTACTGTTCAATTTACCCATCAACATACAATCTATTCAGAGTTTAGTTACTTAGGCATACAACTATTATTGTTTCTGATTCATGTGTCATCACAATCCTTTCTATTTGAATCACATGTTTAGTCAGCAGTATGTCTGATGCTGCTCATCACACTTCACATTGTCTCCTTCTGTCAGATCAAGTTTCTTTTCCGGCTTGCTAAATGACTGAAATGATTCATCAATTATCAGAATCCCTAGCATTCATTTTGACGATTGCTAATCACCTCATCTTTCAAGTCATTTTGCTGAAAATACAACACAGTGTCATTGTAATCGGGATGAAATCACTGTGACCGACTTTGATGAAAAGAATATTAGTACTGTATATTATCATAAAGTGACAGTGACGTTCCATGGAGGAAGAGATACTGAGTTTTCACTGTACCAACTTCTTGATGTCCCACTTTGTGCGAGCAGTTGTTTTGTCTGCATGAACGTGACAGATGTCCCTGTTTGCCCCGTGCTTTCTCTCCCTTTTACAGTCATTCAATGACAAACGTAAAAAGAATTTCATCTTTACACGAAAGTTCCCATTCTACAAGAACAAAGAGGGTGAGCAGGATGGCAGTGATTCAGACCGTAAGTAAGCTCGCAGACACACATGCGCTTCCACGCAGAGAGTCAGTGTAGGTCACATGTCGAGCTCTCGGGGACTCACAGGTGCACGGCCTCACGCGGGCCTCGTCGTCATTGCCTCTCTTCTTTGTTCTCTCTCTTGGATCTCAGTCAGAGATATTCTGGCTCGGACACTGATCGGTCAGCAGGAGCGGGGCCAAGTCACGGCTGTTCATTTTCCTCTGATATGTCCCCATATGGTGATGTTGTGTGACCCAGTTTCCCTTCAGAGTTCAGTCAGGCTCAGCCGCGGCCCGTCTGCGTGCTCTCACGTTGCATTTGGCTCCCCCTGCTGGCTGCTCAGTGTCCGGACAGAGGCTGAGCTGCTTCCTCCTCTCACTGCCTCCAACATCTTGCTTATGTTGCGGCTGTCCTCCTTCCTCTCTCTCTCTCTCTCTCTCTCTCTCTCTCTCTCTCTCCTGTTCTGGCACTCTTTGGACGGCCAATAGGACATCCTGGGGCTAGGTGATGATGGGTATGGGACAAAGCCATTCAGTAAGTTGGTCTAGGAATGATTCTACATCTCTGTCTTATCCCCTCCTGCACTGTTGCATGCTGCATTTGGTGGACTGGTCTTGCGGCTCAGTGTGCAGTGTGTTAACCTTGTCACAGGGGGCGATATCAACTCAACCCAACAAGGACGCTTAGAGTTTAGTTTCTTTGTTGAAGATGCCACATGCCAAGTTAAAGTAACATATTATGAATCAAGACATGGGGTCTTCCAAAAAAAAAAATATGTTTAGTAGTGTATCTAATACAGCAATACAAGACATTTAAGGGTTTCTTAAAGATTTCACTTGGTGTGAACTCGGATGAATCATTTGCATGAGAGACGCTGATCCAAGGATTATCTCAGTGCTTTATGTAGTTTGATGTCAAACAGTGGAGTTTTTGTTGTTTTCAGTGGTGCATGCTACTAATTGACACAAATCCATATTTATTGTGAGAACTCAAGAGGTCCTGTAAACATGGAAACAACAAAAACAGAGCTGTCACACTCTGTTTAATGAGCCACCACAGTGACTCTTGTCTTGCGGAGCCCGCTAACCTATACTAGCATGCTGAACAGACATGGCTTTTTATTTTTTCCTTACTGTTGCCTTTTTTAAGATGCTGATTCTGTTTAATGCATGTTTGCATGGCCCAGGCGTAAACAGCTACAATGTCTTTGTCTTTGCTTATGAGCATGTCAGTTTGAAATAGACTTTTGCAGCATGTCATAGTTCTGTCTGTTAGCTATGCAAGGTATGTTGTAATGCACTGTTTACTGTTGGAGTAAACATTTCAGGCATTCAGAGACTGGCATACCTTTATATTGGTTTGAGTGAACAAATTCATTTGGAACTAAGAGTCACTTCAGAATAAGAATAAGAAACCTGTATTCTTCCCACCTGGGAAAATTCACAATCTATGAATCTTCACAATGTTCAGATAAGCTACTGTCAGAATGTCTCATTGACGTGTTTAAATACACTGAACAATATCATGAGCTGAGGTAGAGCATACAGCATGTCTTTTATGTCAGTCATTTGTCCAAATAATGAACTAATATGTGTCACTGTGCGTCCCACCAGGGAGTCAAGAGGACATCATTCTCTCGTATGAGCCTGTGCTGCGTCAAGAGAGTAAGTTTTCACTTGGCAGTGAACCTATCCTCAAGGGCAGCCTCAACATGTGAATCACATCAATATGCTATGCTTGGATATTACTGTATAAGTTGAAAAACATCTGAATCAACATTCCATATCATATATAGAGTCATACATCAGAATATACTGTACATACAGTGAAGTGAAATGATGGTGACCTTACAGCGGCCACACTCACCTTCACCAAACAAGAGTTCATGTGTTCAGGTTCAGGTTCAGGTTACTTTATTATTACCCGAAGGTAGATTTGTTCTGCAGTGAAACTAAATGATGCCGTCCATTTATACACAGTTACAGTACAAATATCACATAAAACTACCGCAAGACAGAACACATGATAAAAGTACCCCAAGGCTCCACCAGTCAGGACACGAGAGGAAGAAAAGCATCAATACATAGAAAAATATACATAAATAATCCAAGTAAAGAGCCTCTGAAAAAAAAGAAAACAGGGTGAAAGCAAGTTTAAAACCCAAATAAATAAATAGATAAATAAGTAATACTTCTTCAGTTTGTGCTAATTGTGCAAAATTATGTGCAAAATCTCTACAGCCTGTTCAATTAGATAGTAGCAGCAGGAACAAAGCTTTTTCTGTAACGTTTGGTTCTACATTTGAGGACTAGAAACCTCCATCCAGAGGGAAGAAGCTGGAACTCACTGTGTAGAGGGTGGGAGTCATCATTTAAAATAGAGGAAGCTATCCGCTGGAACTGTTTGGTGTACAGGGATTCCGGAGCTGTGACTCACCAAACAGTGGAGAAGACCATTTAACTATTTGGTTTAAGGCATTTCTCCCTTTCAAAGACGTATGGCCGAACCATGACACCAAGGACCAAGATAAAATAGATTCAGTAAAAGCACCATAAAACATGGTCATCATAGTTCAGTCAGTGTGAAAGTGCGAGAGTTTCCTCAAACAATACAGATGCTGATGTCCCTTTTTACACACAGCTTCCAAGTTTGCTTCAAAGTTCAATTTTTCATCAACAACAGTCCCTAGATATTTGTAAGACTGCACAAACTCAATGGTATGACCTTTGATTAAAGTAACTTTGTGCAAATGATTTTTCCTCCTAAAATCAATAATCATATCTTTGGTTTTTAAAGTGTTAAGTTGAAGATAAGATTCCTCACACCAATGCACAAAGTCATTAATCACAGGGGCGCGGCTGCTCTCATTTTCATTAAGCAGACTGACAGTAACAGAGTCATCCGCATATTTTATAATGGATCTGTTGTCATACAGTATGTGCTCGGGCACATGTCTGTGTAGAGAATAAATAATAAGGTGACAGCACACAGCCTTGAGGTGAGCCAGTGGATGTGCATTTAAGTTCTGAGAGGATACCATTTATTCGGACTCTTTGTGTCCTGCTGGCTAAAAAGTCGAGAATCCAACCCACTGGATTTTTACTTGAATCAAACTGTTCAAGGAGCCTACTGGTTAAAATGTGAGGTTGGATTGTATTAAAAGCAGACGAAAAGTCCACAAATAAAAGTCTGGCATGTGTCCCATTAAAATCCAAATGTTTAAGATGTGGTCATCCCACATGTTACAGTAGCTTTGCACTGACACTTACTAATGGTTTGTGAATAATATTTCTTCCTTTTTTTCATATTCCACAATGAGAAGTATTCGGTTTGTAGTTGACTTCTTCCACATATCAGGAGAGAAACAGTGGTCAGGTTTTAGTCTACTGTTGTCCACACTTCATACCCATACTTGTTATTCATATTTCTGTTACACAGATACACACACATGTTGTACACCAACAAGAACTAATGCTCTGCCGCACACACAACACATGAAAGATAAGCTTCAGCAGACTTCCAGTCATGTATAACAAACAGTGAATGTTGCTGAGCTGTAGTCTTTGAGAGACTTTTGAAAGGAATGCAGTCAGTCTTTGTTTTCCTTTCCAGTTAATTATGCCAGACCCGTCATAATCCTCGGACCCATGAAGGACAGAATCAACGATGATCTGATATCAGAGTTCCCAGACAAGTTTGGGTCTTGTGTGCCACGTAAGTACTTGATGGAAACAGAGCAGGAGTTTCTTTGGAATAGTTCATGGACAACAGTGGAATGTAAAACATGTGGAAGTAAAGGCTATGTTTGTGCTTATAGTTGTAAAACCTTTGTCATCCGTCACTTAATGAGTCATGACCATGATCACATCCCCAACAGAGTCAGTATGATGTTTGAGCAGTCACTGCACACCAACATCACCTCTCTAACCCACTAGTTCTCTGATGTGTGCACTTTTTCACTTGAAATCACTGATGGATGGTCTATGGAAGATTTAAAATGCCTACATTGAAACAAATCAAAGATATTCACGGTCATACAGTAGTTAATACTGTCAAGGTCAAATCCCTGCTGCTGCTTATTTATGGCTAGAAACCTTTTCTCTAATATTGTGGCCCCAACCCCATTTTAACAGCCCCACAGGAGCCCCCCACCCACTCAACTCCTCTGTGCATGAAGTGTTTTTCATCATCAGCCAAAGCAGTTTTTCTTTTGCATGTTTTGATTTACCCATCTGTTTTATTTCAATGGACCTTTGAAACCATATAAAGCTGCCAACAGTTCAGGGCACCAAGGTGAGTGAGCAGACAAGCTGAGTTGATTCTCTCACCCTTCATTTAGAAAGTGAGTCTCCCCATAAATACTCCTTTTATCCTTTTGGAGTTACTGTTTGTGTTTGAAGTTGTTAGTGTTCAGACAGTAGAACACCTCCTACCTTTGTAGAAACATTCATGATGAGCCGTCCTCTTCTCTTTAAAGATATCCAGTGAAATTTGCTCAAAGACTTTCCAGCTCATTACATCCTAACGGTGTACAATCAGGAAGTCATTATTTGCCAAAGAACTTTTAGGATGTCTATCTATCTCTCCATTTGCTCTTTTCTGCAAATTTCACTGTGAGTGGATATCTTTTGAAGTGAAGTGTTCGATTCAGGTTCAGTGTATCTGACACAAACAACTGTCTTGTTGACACTAGGTCACGATTGGTAGCTTTTTCTTCCAGCACACAGCGTCAGAGCTGTGATGTCCACCATGTTCTGTGGTCATGTGACGGTGATGTGCAGAGTTCATGTTTGTGTAGAGCATCGCTCTGTGTTTCATAGACTCAAGTGAGCATCAGAGAGGAAATGTCTGCTGGTCTTTGACATTTTGATGGCTGAGTTGTAAAGAGTTGAATGTCCTCCTTGCACCAAAGATACCACTCGGCCGAAGAGGGACTACGAGGTGGACGGGCGAGACTACCACTTTGTGATGTCCAGAGAGCAGATGGAGAAGGACATCCAAGAGCACAAGTTCATCGAGGCGGGACAGTACAACGACAACCTGTACGGAACGAGTGTCCAGTCTGTAAAATATGTGGCTGAAAGGGTGAGACACGTCATTGAAGTTTTTTACTTTACTGTTTTTTTGCACTTGGATCAGCCAGACTGGTGTGTGATTTCTGTACCAACATGTTTCTCTGGACAGAGCTTTGCCGTGATGCTACTTTAGATTTACACCATGTGAGATGTATTTAAAGTGAAGGGGCAGCTTATAGCCTTAGAGATTAGAGTTTGTGTGGTTTTAAGTGCTACGTCTCGTGCCTGTCTCAGGGTAAACACTGCATTCTGGACGTGTCCGGAAATGCCATCAAACGACTACAAGTAGCACAACTCTATCCCATCGCCATCTTCATAAAACCTAAATCTATCGATTCATTAATGTGAGTATTCACTTTGTCTTTTATCACAGTTTGCTCTTATTTCCACTGGCCTACATGGTTACTGGACATTAGTGTGTGTGTGTGTGTGTGTGTGATGTTCTGTGTTCTTTGGCCCTGTGCAGGGACATGAATAAGAGACTGACAGAGGAACAAGCCAAGAAGACATTTGACAGGGCTATGAAGCTGGAGCAGGAGTTTGGTGAATTCTTCACAGGTATGATATTAATCAAAGCACAAATAGAACAGAATCCCTCTATGTTCAGCTTGTCTCTCACTGCCCAAACACAGCACACGAGCACACAAGGCTAGCTGGCTCCTCCGTTAAATACAACTGCTGATGGGAAAGGCTCGCTCTCCAGCTGACCACAGATCAGCAGGAGTGAGAGAGGTGTGCTCACATGTAGATGCCCAACCAATCAGCCCCACGCAGACTGTCACTGTAGACATATCGGACATGTCAGTTCATTGTTATGCTAACTTCAAACAAACAGTCCAATTTAAAGAAACTTAATATTGACATCTGGCATCTGTAATCCAAAGCTGTCTGTCTTTGAAACATGGAATCATTTTATGTAGGAAGATAAGTTTAAGTTTAAGCCCCTACGTGTCAGTTCTTTATATGATGATAGCATCATTTATGTAGCATGTTTTTACTTAAGTGATATTTAGTGAGTCTATTTTCACTATGCAACAATACAAGTCAGATATCTTCCAACATTTGACAGCTGTCAGACTTGATGAGGGCCTTCATATGTGACTGTCATGATTTAAACCTGATGTACCTGTTCCATACAAAGTTTCATAGTACATAAAGAGTTCCCTTTGCTTTGCAGCCCTGGTTCAAGGAGACACCTTAGAGGACATTTATAACCACTGCAAACAGGTCATAGAGGAACATTCAGGACCCTATATCTGGATCCCCTCAAAGGAGAAACTATAATAACTCATCACCCTGGAAGGGAGTCTGGACTGCTAGGAACTAGTAATAAGTTGTAACATATGATAACTGTATGGCGATGAATTGTCTTCATAAATAATTCTTGTGAATATGTTTTGTTTTTTTAATTTTCTCTTCTCTTTTGTTTGGTTATTGCTTCATTTTTCACTCAACATGAATGTTCCTGAATGTAAACCACAAAGTGTTAGGAAATTTAGGTCTTGAAACATGAAACTGTTTGTATATTTGTTGATTTTCATCTTAAACAAAAAGGAAAAGAAATGTAACGAAAACGAAATAAATATGGGGTACATGTCCACGTCGGCTAACCGGGGGCGGCATACACAGTGCAGATTTTCTTTGCTTCGCTTACGTACCCCGCCCTCCCTTCACACTGCAGCAACTAGACAACGATCATCTCGAGTTTAACGTTGAGTCTGATTTAGCGTCCCCTGAATGCAGCTTTGCTTTGTGTTTGTTTACATGGTCATTTCTTCCTTGAATTACTGTATTTATTTCTGTGACGTGACGCTGAGGATGTGTGAGGAACATGACTTATTCACTGTAAGACTTTCATGTTTGTTTGTTTTTTTATTTAAAACCATACATTTCTCATCCAGCTGTTGCATTGACAATGAGTAAAGTAAATAGAGAAAGCTGCTATTGGCAACAGAGATGTAACACTATATTTTGCTACTTAAATTGCTAGAGGGCACAAAAGCACAGAATTATTTATTATTGAAAATATAACTTTGATTAAAAGGTCATTTACAGAGCATATTTTATTTGAGTGATGTAGTATGTTGTGACTGTGTTAGGATGGATGGCAACAAGACATTTGATGTCCACAGGATTTTTTTGTAGATTTGGACCGGAGAGGTTGGTCAAAGGACAGATTCAATTTAATACTAAAACACATTTTTGTCTTTTGAAACAAATAGCAGGAAAGTGAAGAATAGGGGAAGAAATAAAGGACCAATATTTTGAAAGTTTAAAACAGCTGGTAGAAAAGGCCAGACCACAGAAGGCTGATCATGAAAGTTAACTGAATGCATAAATTGCATGAAATGCCGTCAAGTACCAGATATGAATATTCTGTAGCATCGTTATGGAGTTGACAGACTAAAAAGGTGAGTTTTCCAACATGGTTCAGGTGGCTGTTTCTCCTCAGGAGGCTGCTCCAAAGTCATCATGAAAAAGGTTTAATGATAATGATTGGATTTATGTGCTGGGTCTAGATATCTAATTGATGTTCTTGTCTTGTCCCCCATCATGTATATTGGAAGCTCATTAGGAAGAGATCTCCTAATGATGATTACAGCAAGGTAAACCTGTTTCATTGTGCATACAGTGGCACCCGACTAAAGGAACAGTCACACAAATGTGAACCTTTCCTTTAATTGTTACATATGAAAATGTAAACATTTAAACACACTGCTCACATACACAGTATTTGTCCTCGGTGACCTCAGCATAAAACACCAATATTGACCCTCAGGTGTGATCACATCTCCTGCTTCCGGTTCAAGCAGTTCAATAGCAACAGCAATCATGGCTGACCTCTGAGTCGCTGTGAGACAATTACAGTTGTAGTAGACGTGTTCCTGAGATGGAGAAATCATGACTAAATAAACCTTTTAACTGAGATCTGGTTTAAAAATCTTTAAAACACCTTTAGATGTTGAGCAGAGCACCTGAGAGAACAAGAACTATTCTTAATCAGCCGCCCTGATACCCTGAGCAGACGCTTAACTGCCCCAGCACGACACAATATATCCACTATTTATAGTTTACTCACCAGTGGCTTGCCTTGTTTGAAAGGGCATACAATATAGTACCTCGCTTTGTTAAAAGTTAGAATCTATTGTGCACTTCAGGCACTTGGAATGACTAATGCATCTACCAGTGTGATAGCCTCGCTTTTCTGTTTGACTGCAATGCCATTGGTCGTTAGATTCCCATGACAACAATTTGTGAGTATATATATGTATGTATATATATATATATACATATACATGCATATATATATGTATATATATTCTAGTGTTCCTGCTATTTGATTTAGACAGCATGTTTTACCCAACCTGTTATCAAGTAAATATAGTAGTTACATTAAATGCAGGTATGTTTCTAATCAACAGGACATTTCAAAAGTGCACTTATTCATTGTTTTTGGTAATGGAAAAAGGCACTGTATGATACCAGTAATTAATACCATTTTTAAAACAAATATAAATCACATCGAGTGATTATGGTGTAAGATGGCGCCCAAGGAGACTGATTCCTGACCTGTTTGAATGGACCACATACTGTACCTGTAGTAGCTGATAAGCACTTATGACACGCAGCATTTCTGAAACGACTGTGTACTTTGAAGATGAAAATTATGTTTTTATGTACAGATAGAATCATATTTCTCTTGTCCCTTGTCATCAATTGGTTGAGATTTGTGGCTGATGGAAAAAACAAAAACAAATAATGTTTCCAGCACTGATGTGTGTGCATCAACACTAGTGTTTCCTTTTATTTTTCAATATGTTTCAAGACATCCGCCATCATTCTTTTGCAAATCTTCCATAACGTATTGGTCACCACTTGCCTTAACAGAGAAGGTTTACTGTATATCAGAAATTAAAGCTTATAAATGTACTTTTCCTTTGAGAATAGGACATTCTATTTAATCCTCCTTCACATCGAAACTTGAGTGAAAGAAGGCTGAATCAAATCTAAGGTAAATGTCATGATGCTGAGGGTGTTGATGCCTTGAACTGATAAGGTTAAAGGCTCAACAGATATTTTATATTATGTAATTTTAACTTAATGAGCAATTCTGTAGTAAAAAGAAACATTTTAGAATGGTTATGACGGGATGCCTCAATATTTTGACCCTTGTTATTGGCAGCAATATAATGGGCTGTAAAAGAGAATATATCTTCATTTACTGGTTTGATACTAATGCTTAAGCTAATACAGTACTTCCAAAGTCATTGTGAACATTGTAACACATGATATGACACGATACAGGCCTGTGGGGATTTGTGTGTGGAAATGTAAAGGATGTTTTGACCTATGCATGTTGCAACAGTCTTCTGTTTCCTGTGGATGTGCAATATTCAACACAACTGAAGTATTGGGGTACCTGCTGTGTTTTAAGACATGATCAAACTGCAGATTTAAGTCATTCAATCAGACTTGTGTCTATTTTAAACTTAAATAAAAACACTGTTGTAAGAGGTGGTGTCCAAGCAATATGTTTCCCTTTTCAGTAGTAAACCATTTTCACAATTATGATTTCCTGTTGATGTTATTGATCCCATAGAAATATATATTTAATGAAAAGCATTTCAACTGCACTTTAACATGTCATTTAATATGCATTGTCATTGTGTCCATATTTCTGCTATGAAGGTGCATCCGTCATTAATAGTAGTGGGTAATGGTGCTCCTCAATAGCTCATTGAGTCTTCAGATTACCAGTAGAAACTGGCTCACAAACCACTAAAAGTGGAAACTAAATTGTTGAGCTGGAATCAATTCCATGATTGATTTCATTTCAGTACAAACACAGTACAGCTGATGCATGGCTTCCATTTAAACCTAACATTAGCTTTTCCATCCGTTCATTTTGGATGTGATAAAGGCAGCATAACATCACGTTTCCTGCTTCATGATTTGGACAAGCTCACCTGGACATTAAACAAATGACCTGAATGGAGCAATGCATTGTAGTTGGAGTTCTTAGCCTACCAGGAGGGGAAACTGGTCAGGCAGAGATGTTTTAGAAATACAGCTAATGTGTTCTATTCAAAATACTATTCTTCCAGATCTCTCTTTTGTTAACTGCAATACGTTTGACATAATGTCCTTTTATTTGTTAGAAATGTTCACATTGTAGTCCTGAGGACATGTTGGTGATGATGGAGTTGATAATATTGGGGTCTGTAATTTAGAAAATGTGCCAGAAACGGGCTAAAATATTCACTGTCCAAAACATCACACACCTGTGTAAATAAATAATGAAAGGAAATGAGAGGA
The DNA here is from genome assembly GCA_038406115.1 of Haemulon aurolineatum. Taxonomy (NCBI): domain Eukaryota; kingdom Metazoa; phylum Chordata; class Actinopteri; order Lutjaniformes; family Haemulidae; genus Haemulon; species Haemulon aurolineatum. The sequence continues at coordinate 22,308,505 of JBCAUF010000028.1, forward strand.
AATGAATGAGTTGACAAAAAAGGAAACTGCCAAAATTGTCCAAAAGCAAAAGGATTCCAAAGTCTGACTTGTAGTCAGTTTTGTCTTCTTTTGTTTCTATTTGAGAATGCAAGTAACATAAGTGTCACCATTCTTTTACCAACTAGCGTGTTATTTTGTAGATTTAATCTTCCATCCAGGTTGATATGTGCACCATCCTGAGGGTTTATGGTCCAGGTGCTACCACTGGTACCACTACTGGTATGTCCCATGTGTGTTAATGACAGATTTCTATTTTCAATTGAAAGTTCATCCATTCAGTCATCATTATGGACACCAGGTCTGACATGAAACTGATTGTGGAAGAACTTTTTGCAAATAAACACTCAGTTTGATCATTTCCAAAACAGTTTTACACAAGAAATGTTTACAAATGACAAAAAACAAATAGTTTGGCAAGTTTTCATGTTTCCATTTTTTCCAGTTGTCTGCAGAATTGTCTTCTGAGGATGAGTTGCTCTTCATTCATGTGAATCTTGTGTTTTCTGGGGAGTGTGCTTCTGCTCAGCATTTTCTGTAAACTGTCAGTGTTTTTTTCATGTCTGTTCAATATCAAGGTACCATGCACTTAACAAAAGGCATATATGCCATATCTGAGTTCCACACTGGACTGCAAGTGTTGTCTCATACATTGGAGTGATGCACATGCAGGACATACTGACAGGCTGTGCATTTACTTGTCAACACTGTTGCTTCAGTTTTGTTTTGTTTCTCCTGACATTTTGCCTTTATTTAAGCTTCTGAATATGGACGACATGGGATTTCTGTTTGCATTATGTTATTGTATGCACATCTGGTTGCTTTAATGAACTACTTAACAGCATCGCTGTGTATATATACAGTATACATACTGTATATACATATATATAGTACATATATAACATTACTACAGCAACCATCTTTTCAAAAGTTAATTAAAAAGGGTGATACTTTTAAAATGAACCTGGCTGTGTCACTTATTCATCATAGCCTGTTTTAGTCTGCTTGGGCTCTGTGTATGACCAACATGTGTGGGGAACATCTGATGAACTGAAAATATGTGACACAAATATGATGATTATGCATGATACAGCATTATCACGTGTGTAATGTGTGGCTGCTGATTTGGGCAGCCATCATTTGCAAAGATCCTCTATGAATGACACTTTACTGGCATATAATACATAAGTTGACTGTAGGAAAGAGTTGGACAGCAATGGCAATGTCTTGAGTACTTTGTTATGAACCTTGAACCTATAATGCTAACATATTATTTCTGATGATTATAGGTCTGAGAAGTCAAAACACAGAGGCTGCAAAGTCATTATTTTCTCTGTGAAATGAATTGTTTGTAATCATAGAACAACACACCAGCCAACTCACTTGATACAAATCATCAGCTCGACATGAAGCTCTGCAGAAGCTAAATATAAGCCACTCGCTTGAGTATTTAATAAGAATTCATACTGTCATTTTCCACAAGGGGGCATACATGCACCAGTGGTGAGGAGTAAATGTTTCCGTGATTAGAGCACCAAGTGCAAACATGGATCTTTTGTTAAATACACAGATGATCCTTTCAGTTACTGTAGTCATGGTTTCTGAAATATGGGTTATCCACCAGAATACTAACATTAATGTGTCAATATTAATTACAATCTAAGTTTGAGTTGTTTTAATATGAAAAATAGTCCTGTCAAACTCATGATTATAGATCTTCACAGTCTCAAAAATCCCTCTGGTAGGAGGAGCCCCAAGATAGTGAGCTCGTCGGGTAGAGAATTTTCATAATTTAAACTCATCAAATTATTTTTACAGATTAAGATGTTTGTATCAACATAGGGTTAGCTATTTGCTGACAGCAAATAGGTAGAGGAGTATTAAAACTGCATTAGTCAAGATTTGTTTGAACACCACCTTTTGTGTCTTTCTCATTCATGTGGTAACTCCACCCCTGCAATCTTCAGTGCTCTGCATCCAGTTCAGTGGCCTCGCAAAGTTCAACCTGATTGACCTTTTGAGTTGCACATTGTGGTGAGGAGAGGCAGCCAGCCTGGCAGGCAGGCAGGCAGGAAAAGACAATTATTGGTAAAAATGAATAGTGACACTATTAGAATCATATGGCACTACAGTGTGTTCACAGGTTTGGGGAGAGAGGGGATTGAGAGACGTTTTGTAACTATGTGGGCATTCTGCTTAAACTCAACTTTGAAATCAACAATTGTTGCATCTGATCAGGTGTTATATATGCCTACAGGGAGGGAAGTAACAGTAATACTGTAACTGGTGATCTTTTTATGTAATGTAATACAATAGAATATGTAGGAGCTCAATGAATACTGAATTTCAATATTTCAATAAATACTGAATACAAGATCCTTTTAAAGCTGAGACCTTTTCATCTTAATTAGTGAAAGCTTCAATAAAGAGAGATAAACAAAACAGTGGCTAATTGTAAAGTTAAAATGCATAGATATTTTCAGAATAACAATTGCAGTGAATTAGACAATGAGTGACTCATCAGAGACCAGCTTGCGATGGGACGAATATGTTGACACACTGACCCATGAGTAGCTCAGTGGTAATAGGCAACATTCACACAGTGGCCTTTAAAGTTAGGGTCTGTAAGTTTGTTCAGAAGCACTTTCTCTTATACTGGGGGAAATGGCCCGTCTAATGTCAGA